>OX637533.1:62058378-62380878 GCA_951800035.1 Linnaemya tessellans | reverse complement strand
TCCAGTGAAATGCGTATAAGAAGTAGCTAAAACACCTCAATAATCAATTTTGAACTTTTTTTGTAAATTTCGGAAAAAAATCAGCACGGATAAAATTGAAAACTGTTTTAATTAATGTTTGATTACCTGTGCCAAATGATCCAGCCCTCCATGATGAAAGTGCATTATTTTATACTGTGATTCTCGAGAAGCTATCACTAATTGTCCTGAAGTACAGCTATCATCGTTAAAGAATAGACGGAGTGATCGCATCTGACTTAAGTCGACTGAAAATCGACGACATTTTATATTTGCTTTGCGGCGTACGGTTGGTGTCGTGTTAGTACTATCTGGGAAGGCGAGATTATGTTTGAATGCCAACATTTCTGGTGTCATCCAATTGGGATTGTTGTCATCTGAAAATGATCCATCGCAATTAAGATGCAATTGCTCACGATCAGAAACAACAACGCAATTATAAGTTTGAGATATATTAACATTTTCTATTTGTGGATTCGATATAGTTATATTAACGGAAGTAATTGGAGTCTTTTTTATTAATGCTTCCAGATCTTCTAGAGAAGCTTTCTTTCCTCCTAACAACGGTTGTAACTCGTTTCGTAGTTCTTGCATATCTAATTTAACTGATAGGTCGTCTTCTCTTCCACTAAGTTTTTGTGTCGATGCAATAGTTTCCAAATGCTTTGATTTATTAAATTCATCACCTATAATTTTAATCTGCCCTGCATGGCCTTTCTCCAGTTTGCCATTAGGTGATGGTAATAATGGTCCGCGAATAGAGTTCATACAGTAATTCTCATCGGCCGATGGGCACTTACATAACGCGGAATTTGGGATCCACGAAAGAAGCAATGTTGGTCTTTTAGCACTGTTATGCTGGTCAACAAATGTTTTCGTTGTAACAGTCAAGTAACCTGGGTAATGTAGTATATCACATTCTTGGCGAGCTATAATTGGTGGATGTATGCAGACATTATTTTTACAAAATAGGATTTCGTTGTCTTCGTACACAATATCGATTTTTTCAATAAATTTTTCTTCACCAAGTATTAAGCTTGATGCTTTCTTTAAAATATTTGTAATAGGCATGTTGTAGATATATATATACATATATCTATATATATAAATATATTACTTCAATATTTGTTGTACAACCTAGTGTGATTTAATTATTATTTTTTATGACAATTTGAATTGAATAACTAATTATTGTTTTTCGTAAGACGCCCGTCACAGTCCAAAGGAATTTAAAACTTAAAACATAATAGAAAAATCGATAAAACAATCTCTGTTAGACACTTCACTCTAAATCCAAATCGAATAAATTCACTTGTAATGTAAGTTTTCGATACAGTTAGAATTTTTGCTTAAGTTTTCGCTTGTAGCATATTGTTCATATATGTGAATGTATTTTTAAACGAAATGTTGGTATGGTATTTTAATCAACAGTACACGTTCAACGTACATACAATACGGATATAAAATTCACAGGGATGTTAATCTTATATAACCGAAATTACCAAAGTATATCTATATCAAGTAGTCGCAAGAGTACAACAACATAAAATTACAAAAACCACCGTACATTTTGTTTGTGTAAAATTAATATATTGTCAGAAATTTTATTTTATTTTGTTTTGTTCACAATTATTTCCAAAAATTTAAATACTTTTCGCATAGAACTTTTTTAAAACAATTTCTTTTTGTTACTTTTCTTTTGCTACTTTTGTTGAATTAATAATGTTTTTCACAATTTTACAAAATTATTTTTTCAACGAATAAACGAAAATGGCTCGCTACAAAAGTAAACAAATTTTGACATACGTTCATGTAAAAACTGAAAAAAATTTTAGTCAGCTGGAATCTTGCATATACTTGATATTGATATACTTGGGAAATTGCAATTTGGCAATTATATTTGGGGTATTCACACTTTGTACTATTTTGTTATAAAGTCATAATATTTTAGACCAGTTTAAAAAAGTTGTTGTTGTGCTGCATACAAAAAAGTCATAAAATAATAGCACTCTCTCAGGTATGTTTTTGTTTTGTCATAAAATTGGTCTAGAGCAAGAGCGCCCAGGCCCTATGCGCTTGATGCTTATTTGTTTTTGTAAAGGCGCTTAGCTATAGGCTGTGTGTTTTAATACTCGCATACAGCACCCAGCACTAGCAAAACGATATACACAAACAACTTTGTCTTATTTTATTGTTCTTCATTGTGTAAAAGCAAGTGGAAACCAACAGCACTTTCGTAAGGTTAGCTGGTAAACATTGACGACAGCGATCGTCAGTGAAGATATTGTTTTTGTTTGGCGTATGATATCGCTTTGTATGTATTTGTTTTTACAACAAAATATATTGAATAAAAATTAGTTTATCTTTCAATGGATTGGTGTTTACTCTTCCATAAAGGGGCCTAGACACGATCAAAATGCTTGCTGTCATTTTCGTGTATGTCTGCTTGCCGGCTTGAAGCACTCAGGCTTGTTAACTCGTCAATCATTCATTTCTGAGTTGTTTTTGTGGTGTTCGTATAAAATATTAAAAAATTAAAACAAAGGAAAATTTTAAGAAACATGTCTCTAAATAAAGATATATTAATAGCGTGTTGGCAAAAGAAAAGAAAAGCAGAACCGAAAAAGTTTAACAAAAAAACGCATATGGCTCACACATGTTTTAATTTTTATTCCGCTTTTTTTACACTTTCTCACTTTGAAAAACTACATGAAAATTTGTTCGTGCTTGAGATAATACTACTATACATTCACAAGCATGTGACAGCAAGCATGCTAAAAATCTAAATTTTTTGATTTTTCTTCAAGCATCGTCGGTGTCACACATACTAACAAATTTTAACTCATACTATAAGAATGCTTGCCATGAATTTCGACCGTGTCTAGGCCCCTTAATGTCGGCAGAAGTAATAAGTACGTCAGAGATGGAAGCTCATATGTATACCATTGTTTACATCAGTTCATATTGCCCTTAAAAAAATTATAGCACGTTTTGTATAGGCAATGAGGTATTAAGCCCTCAGCACTATCAAACGAATGACTAGTCAAATGTTCGGAAGTGTTCTTGTAAAGAAGCCAATAATAATAATAATAATAATAATAATAATAGCTCTAATGGCAGCGTTTATGCAAAAAAAAACAGAAAAGCAAAACAGAAAAAGTTTAACAAAAAAACGTATATGGATCACAGATGTTTTTTTTTTATGAGTAGGACCAGCGCTCAGGGGATGACCCCTATATATGCAATGCATTGCGCCGGAACTGAAAACGAGGGAACAGTATTAAGGGGACAGATGAGGAAAGATGAGAAGATAGACATTTTTTTGTAGCTATTTCAACCTTTTACTTCGCCGGGTAATTTTTGCTACAGGGCCGACGTAGGTCGGTTTTATTCCACTTATTTTACACTTTCTCACTATGAAAAATTACATGAAAATGAAAATTTGTTCGTGCTTGAGATAATACTACAATACATTCACAAGCATGTGACAACAAGCATGCTAAAAATCTAAATTTTTTTATATTTCTTCAAGCATTGTTGGTGTCACACATACTAACAAATTTTAACTCATACTGTAAGTATCAGTGCGTACTTAACCAGGTGGCAGCGGTAAGAATGTAAACAATTTTTTGCTCTTATTGGATTTTTGTTTGTTGTGAGTTTGCACTGCCAAAGATTGCTTAACCCTTATGTGTGCACCAAGGTACCCGGGTGCCTTTGGCGTGCTTATTTGAAACTTTTTGGTAACTACTAACTTTCAAACTATTGAGTTATTGTGCAGACGCGAGTCAAATTTTTGTTGTTGTAATTTGCCTGGGAGACCATTTTACTTTAAACAACCTTTACTGCGCACCAAGGTACTCAGGTACCTGTACGGGTTTTATATGAGAAAGCGGTCATTGCAAGTATATTATTTGAAGCTGTTAGTAGCTTTGTATGAATAAATAAAAACATAACATAGAAACGAAAACAATTTATTTGATCTAATTTGAAAACAGAAACATAAAAATATCAAAAAGTGAAGTAACATTTTAGTGTAAATCTATCGAACAGTTTGAACATATTGGTCGACTAATAGAGTGTTGACTGCAAATTGGCTTGGAACAGCCAGTACAGTATGTAAGATGTTGCGGTTTCAAAGTTATAAAAATTTTGTGTAGTATTTTTTTGACACAAATCTTTTAAGATCTTTTATGAATTTTCGACGACGATCACTAGATTCATGTTTTAAATTCCATATATAATATAGGATACTAGTGCTGATATATCAATAGCATTAAAAAAGTGACAATGGCCATCGGCTTGTGCTAGTTTGTCCATATTATCTCCTCCTTTTTTTTATTATAATACATTATAATTTCCGGTTTTGCACAAGTATTGGGTTCAACATTAGGTTCGGCGTGCATAGTAGATAACATAATAACTGCCTTTTTCTTTTTTGACGCATGGAAACATAAAGTCGTATCATTACTAATAGCAAAATTTGTAGTATATAACTATCTGAAATATATTTCAAACCATTATAAAAACTTTATAACCAGATTAAGTTTATCAATCAATGAAATGTTGTATTCAATTCAGTTTTAAATTTTTAGAATATAACTAATAATGTGTTTTTTTTTGCCGCAGACATAAAGGTTAATTCTATTTATGTTCAGAGCTTTCTTTTTCTTATGCTTTTCAAAATGACTATTTTGATTTTGTACCAACTATATAAGCAAAGTGTACTTTTCACATCGTGGCGGTACCATTTTTTTATATGAAAAAAAATATATTTTTACAAATTCACAAGTATATAACAAAATATTTTAGATCCATAAATTTTGTTTAAAAAATATATTTTAATATACAAATGTTGTTATTATAGAAACAATTAAATATATTCATTGCAAATTCACACTCATAGAAACAAAGAATACATAGACAAGAATATTCCCACTCAGTTCAAAGGAGATGGATGTTCTAAGATAAGTCTAGATGATCAATTGGTGGTTGATCAGTTCTGAGATTAACACAAAACTCGAAAGTAATTAGCCCCCATGCTTGGAAAGTAACTAAAAAACAAACTTTACAAATTGTTTGGATCTAGGTAAGATGACATTGAAAAACATTTTAGTTGCGAAAAAGCATCATACTAATAGCAAGACTGTCTCGAAAATTAGTTATACTTTATCAGTTACTTTGATCGAGTAGAGGAGTAAAACAAAGACTGCATAACTTCAATAATGATGGCTCGAATATTGCCATACAGTAAATTAATTATTATTAATTATACTTTTATTAACTGATTATTTAAAAAATGTCTGTATACATTTTTCAAATAAGCTTATTGTTAAGACATGTAGTTATTGTTTATTCTAGTGATTATTTTCTTTATTTAATAAATTTGCTTATATATATTTTTTATTAATATATAGGCCAACTGGCAATAAACTTTAATTACAATTTTATTTATTTGCTTACTCAACCTATTGACTATTCATATTAATATCAATTGCATGTCATGTTTAATATATAGGTCAACAAATAATGTATTATAAATTATTTAAAAGAAATCAGTTAAGCATTTTTTAGTCCAATTTGTATAACTAAGCATTTTTCTTTAATGTCTTAATTACTATATTTAAAGAGAAGTAAAATAAAGTTTTATTTAGTGTTTTACGATACGGCAATTCTATTGTTTTATTGTTCAACACTGCCCTTCAAGTTTCCAAGTGCTTGCAAGGAACAAAACGTAAATTAGTGAAGGCCTAAATTTATGTATTTAGACCACCAACCACTAATTCATTCACATAAGCTTTAATGATGAATATATAAGCTTTAATGACTTGGTATAAATACCATAATTATTAGGAATTGTTGATCTCTTTATAAAAACAGAATTCATAAAATTAAAATATACAAAATGTATATCATCTTGTGCAAATCAGTACAAACATACATACTATTCGTTTTCGTTAAGTTTTTCTTTTAAAAAAGTTTTGTATAGAATTTATAAAATTCATTTTATTTTTGTTTTTTAGTTTTATTATTATTTTTTTAAACTTGGAGCTGTGAGTGTTTTATTGTTATATTTTTAATTTTAAATTGATTCAATAAATATTTAAAAAAAACATCTAAATTTGGTGCTTTTTTCTTTAAATGTCGCGTTTTTTTCTACATTTTGGTGCGTTTTGAAATTTTAAAGTTGACAACGCTGGCCATATACTGCTGAATTGTTTGGTAAATTCGGTAAATTATCGGTCACGAGTTGATTGGCTTGATCTCCCATTACGGCCAAATTTACTAAGGATTGTTGAACTAAGTCTTCTAGAGTATAGTATTCATTCTGATCAAATCCCAATGTTGAGGGAACCTCTACCTTCTGCCATATATCATCAGATAAATTTTGAATTTGAGACCACAAGTTTTTTATACCTTCGCTTTTAATTTTATAAACACATAAATTTAGGCCTTCACTAATTTACGTTTTGTTCCTTGCAAGCACTTGGAAACTTGAAGGGCAGTGTTGAACAATAAAACAATAGACAACAATCTACCCACAATGAAGTGGCCATTAGGGAGAGTTGTTCACGTGTATTCTGGTGATGACGGGGCTGTGAGAGTAGCTGAAGTTAAAACGGCAACAGGAGTGTTGAAACGACCCATTCACAGACTGGCGCCATTACTCCAAGGAAACGAAAATCAAATACCATTGGAAGAAGAACCGTCATTGGTACCACCAAAGTCGAGAAATGATGATCCCATTCCGTCAAAAAGACCCAAGATCTCAAAAGGTTCATTAATGCTTGCTATGTTAATAGCGCTTCTCTTTGTTCCTACTGTACTATGCAACAAACTATTAATAACAAGGTTTCAAGATTATCCGGGACTGTATTTCGAAGGAATTGGAACTGCAAAGCTAAACACTGCAGAATGGAAAATAATGGTTTACTATGATCTTACTCCATTCTCGTCAGAGATATGCGCTATCTTCAGGCTTGTAAACTCTACAGGAACTGTGCTTTATCCTAGTGAATGTCCAATGTGCGATATCCTAGTGAACAACTTAGATCAAATCAGGAATGAATTGTTGCAAGAAACAGAATTAAATATAATATAGTCGGAAACATTGCCAGATCACTGTTTGGAGTTCTTGATGAAGATTACGCGGAAGAAATGTCAAAAACAATAAACGGTGCAAATATGGAAAAGAATCATATCGTGATGCTTTTAAAAAATCAAACATCAATAATTGACTCAACCATTAATATTATTAAACAAAACAAGATCAATACAGAGCAAAGGATAAACGATATGTTAAGAATGGTTGATCTGAACAAAAATCAAATAGGAAGGGACTCGTCAACAATTAGGAACTCGCAAGTTGTTGGACTTCTATCAACTCATTTATCATTGACAGCAATAAATCTTCAAAGAATAGAGGCTGAAATCATAAACGTACTCACTGACGCCCATAATGGAAAAATTAGTCCCCTGCTATTATCACCTCACCAACTATAGGATGAGATTGCTCTAATTAAGGCTCACCTTCCATCATCTCACGTACTTCCAACAGGAGATGACAATATAATCGAACTGTATAAACTTATGAATGCTAAGGGAGCTGTGACAAAAAAAAATGAAGTAAATTTCGAAGTGAAGATACCTCTAGTGGATCAATAATTCTTCGAGATATTTAACATAGTGCCAGTCCCAACAATAAAGAATAATACATTACTCGCCATCAAACTGGACATATCATACCTTGCTACCAATGCACATAGAGATGAGTATATTCCTTTTACAGCAGATGAATTAGCAAATTGTATCAAAACAAGAGATGACGAATATATTTGCAAAAATAAACAATCAAAATTGAAAAAGAATTCTGATGTCAATCCTTGCGAGATCAATATTTTGAACAATCGATCAACAACCAATTGCAACTTGAATAGAATCCCAGAAACGACGGCGTGAAACCAATTGTATGATCAAAACAAATGGGGTTTTGCTACTACCACAGACGTTGAGACATCGCTGGTGTGTGGCACGGAAACCACATTTATCATACTAAAAAACACTGGGTTGGTGGAAATTGCTCCTAATTGTGCAATCAAAAACAACTTCATAACAATACAAGGACACTTTGGCATATCAAATTATGTGCATACGTCATACACAGGACTGAAACACATAGAATTGATTAGTAAACCACAAGAAATAGAAAAGCTATTGGTTAACACTACAAATCACCAGTACAAGACCCAACTAGAACAGCTAAGCAGGCTACAAAGGCAACTAAATGAATCAACCCTAGTACAACTACCGCAAATAATCAATTCTAACAGCCAACATCATCACTCTGTGAGTTACACCGCACTAACTCTTTCCATAATACTTGCAATCGGTCTATTGTCCTGGAAATTTCATAAAAAATTTTATAATGGCAAACAATCTACACCCAAACCAGCTCCACGAGTCACGGTTGATGTTGCAGAACCCTGAGGACGTTGCTGTAGTATTTTGAACAATATTCAACGCGCGGCAGAATGTAAGACATATAGTTATTGTTTATTCTAGTGATTATTTTCTTTATTTAATAAATTTGCTTATATATATGTTTTATTAATATATAGGCCAACTGGCAATAAACTTTAATTACAATTTTATTTATTTGCTTACTCAACCTATTGACTATTCATATTAATATCAATTGCATGTCATGTTTAATATATAGGTCAACAAATAATGTATTATTAATTATTTAAAAGAAATCAGTTAAGCATTTTTTAGTCCAATTTGTATAACTAAGCATTTTTCTTTAATGTCTTAATTATATTTAAAGAGAAGTAAAATAAAGTTTTATTTAGTGTTTTATGATACGGCAATTCTATTGTTTTATTGTTCAACACTGCCCTTCAAGTTTCCAAGTGCTTGCAAGGAACAAAACGTAAATTAGTAAAGGCCTAAATTTATGTGTTTAGACCACCAACCACATCATACACTTATAACAAACGTAAAATAATTTTTATGGATTAGTCCGATTATAGATTGATTGAGATACATATATGTATATATATATATATATATATATATATATGTATATATATATATATATATATATATATATATATGTATATATATATATATATATATATATATATATATATATATATATATGTATGTATATATATATATATATATATATATATATGTATATATATATATATATATATATATATATAAATTGTACAAAAAATTCGCAGTAGTGCCACGGTACCACTAAGGTCGGAAATGTACCATGAAAAGTACAATTGTATCATGTTTTCCATTTGTGTTTCACTCATGTTTTGGCATTCAAAACTTTATTACACAAACAAAAACACCTATGCTGCCACCTGGTTTAATTACGCCATGATAAGTATGATTGCAATGCATTTAGACCGTGTCTAGGCCCCTTAAAGGTTTTTAAATTGTATAAAACAGACAAAAATTAAAATTAGAGACGTTATTTATGTCTAATACAGATATGTCGGTTATTACGATGTTGCGAGAGGGACAGCTAATTTCTGTTTGCTTTCTATCAAGGCGAATTCAATCAGGTGACATTATTTCAGAAAATGTCGATCAGGTGATTTTCCTCTTGTCTGTCAAAATCTTCTTCTGCTTACTTTGTTTTTTTTATAAATTAAAACTAAAATATTTTGTGCGCCCAAAAAAGGTTTTTATGAAATTTCACCAAAAAAGTGGAAAAAACAGTATGCGGATGTGCTTTGCGTGCGAGAAGAAGTTCATCAAGGGAGAGGGAATTTTATTCGCCTTGCCATTCAGTCATGTCGCTTGATAAATCATCAAAATTGGCTCATCACTGAAGATGACTTAAAAAACTATTTTTCATCAGCAAATTGTTTATTTGTATCGTGACTCTGAAAGAGATATACACATTTTTATATAAAGTGTAATAAACTAATAATAAAGTAAAATATTTACATATTTATACACTCTTGCTTTTCTAAATTCAATCCTTTTAGTTCTCCAGTACGCGGTTCAATAATTACTTTTAAATCAATTTAAGTAGTATCTCGGATTTGGAATTGATTTTTTGTTCCGATAAGTTTATTTGGCTGCCTTAACCACCCATTTGCATGCACTAAACTCTAAATATTATTAAATATTTTATGTTTACCCACATAAACAAAATGTTTTTGTCTCATTTCCAACCACTATTAGGATCCTTACTTAGCGTTTACACATGCCACTGGGAGTTCGAAAAAGTCCATACACTTACAACTTTTTACTAATACACATACATTTTTTCTAGTGGCAGCTAATTTTGCATGCGAGTAAAAATTTGGCACTTGCATGCCACTAAATGTCAAAACGATAATCAATAGGTCTGTTCCAAGTAATTTCGGGCAAGTTTGGGCTAATGAGAATAAAAAGAAAATTACTCTCTCAAAGTGCAAAATCTACCCAAATTTGCTGGAACGCAAAAAACCATAATTATACCTTTTGAGAAATTAGTGCTGCTTCCTTTTTAAATAAATTTTTATTTTAGTGGTTTTATACACTGAATAAGGCTCAACGTCATGAAATGAAAGATTATCATTATTGTAAATGTAACATGTCGTCTTCATCAGACTCACTTGATGTGTCCATAAGTTGTTCACTAATCTGAAAAAGCATTTTTGTATACTAAACAGAACGGTTTCCCCTATGCGCAAATGTACTAACAACTTTAAGTTATTTTGAAAAATCTTCCATTTTACTTTTAACCAATTTTCAATTAACAACTTCTTTCCTTTATTTGTAAATTTTGTATCACTTTTTTATTTTCAAATGTAACCAAAAATCAGCTGATAACATAATTCTTGCCCAAACTTACCCAAAGAAATAGTTCGGGCGACTTTATACAGGAAATGAAAATATTACTCTCATTTTCTCTCAAAATTGCACAAAAATTGTTATCTGGAACGCATTTGAGTAACTTTGGGCAAGTTCGGGCTGCATCTGGAACACAGCTAATGTTAACCTTCCAAAAATTTAATGCAAACTTTCTGGATTACAGTAAAATTGTAATTAAAGTTTTAACTTATTTAATGTATTATTATACAGTATTTCTTGAAATTCGCATATAAAATAGCAAGTTGGTTTATTAAAGAGCGTTAATATTATTAAAATAATATTAATAATAATATATGCTAACCTTTTCCCCAAAAATGCGCCTATATGGTGAACTCGGTAACTATACATAATAGAGTAGTGTCACTGAGCTATGAGCTAGTTCAATTGAACGTTTCAGTGCGAGCGAAATGAGCGCTCACTACAATAGATGATTTTAGCTCAGTACTGAGCGCTTTTGTTTCAGAGCTCCTTTGTTTCAGAGCGCTTTTGCTTCAGAGATGAGCGGTTTTGATAACTTCTGTCATAATTGTAATGATACCAGAGTTTCTTAATATGCTGCCAGACATATATAAAAATACCTCATTGAATATGTTATTGTGGCATGTCTACAGAACCAATCTTTATGTATAGAAATTTTTTACAAATAAAACTGGTGCGATGAAACCATGTTTTGAAAAACCAGTACATGAGAATGGTTTTATTATAATATATATATATATATATATATATATATATATATATATATATATATATATATATATATATGTATTTATTTATATATATATATATATATATATATATATAGATATACATATATATGTATATATATATATATATATATATATATATATTATATATATATATATATATATATATATATATATATAGATATACATATGTATATATACATATATATATATATATATATATATATATATATATATATATACACAATATATATATATATATATATATATATATATATATACACAATATATATATATATATATATATATATATATATATATATATATATATATATATATATGTATATATTTAGTTCATAGTCCACCTCTTCAAAACAGTCGCATTATTGAATGATTTTAAATATATTAAAGGCAATATTGGATTATATATGTCTCTGAAACTCCACGAAATTATTCTTATCGTTTTTGTCATCTTCTATACATATGCTTATAACGTCTTTAATCACCCTTGGTGTATCATTATTACTGAGCTAATGAGCCACTGAGCTACTGAGCTATTAAATGAACTAGCTCAGTAAACTGAGCTGAGCTAAAATGAGCGCTCAGCTCACTGAACTAAAAAGCACAACTCTAATACATAATAAACAAAACAAAAAGTTGAAGTGGAATCAAAATTGAAGTTTACGCTTCGACGTCATTTTGAAAATGAACTAACAATGGCATGTGTAAACAGAAAAGCAAATTGCGTGAGATTCGACTATTTCGAATTATTTTTCGTTGATAATACGTATACAACAATGGCATGCCGCTACTTGCATGTGTAATTGCAGCGTTAAGCTGGAGGTACATAACACGCGTTTCACGCGTCTAGGCGTTATAAGCGTCTGTCAAAAAAGTAGAACTAGTGTACTTGTATGTTACAAGTTACATGGCAAAACGCGTAGAACGCTTGACGCGTAAAGTAGATCTATAGTACTTTCTACTTTTGTACGCGAGTTATAAGTAATAACACAAATACAGTGTGGTTTACTTATTTTTATTTTTTGAATTGAATCTTAAGACTGAACTTATGTTTAGGTTTACATGCATTTATATACTTAATCTAAGCCTTGTCCTTGGAATAATTTCCTTTGTTGTTTCACCTACGTACTTAATTAGCGTTGTTTATGGTATTTACCATCTTTCTGTTTTTATCTTTATTACTTACAATCTACTGTATTTATGATGTTTGTTTAGGATTTACAGGTATATTTGTTTACCTACTTACGTTTATCATTTATTATTATTCACTTAGGTCTAGACAGTTTTGTTTGCTTATGTCTAATTATAATATTTAGGTCTAGACAGTTTTGTTTGCTTATGTCTGATTACCATACTACTAACAATAATAAGGATGTAACTCCTCTATCCCTTGACAAAAATTCTCCCGAATTTTCCTTTTCATATAATTTCAGTAAGTTTTATTATATTTAAACACATATACGTTTTTCTTTAATTTTATTTATATTGAATTTATGACATACATTTAATAAACTCAAATTTCCAAAAAAAAAAAAAAAACCATATAAATATATTGTTTTCTTACTTATTCTATTCCATATTTCTTTTTTATATTTGCTAACTCTAAGTTTTCTATTTCGTGTCCGCTTTTTATTCGCATTTTATTGACATATTTTTTATTAATTTTTATAATTACAATTACGATAACAATTATGGCAATTAAAAGCGTTACGTTTACTCCATATGAAATATTTTTATGGAATTTAAGTTCTTCTATTTCCCTAATGTTTTCAAAATTTTTTAGTTCGATTGGCTTAAAAGGTATTGGTACAGTGTCTGATTTCGGTATGTCATTACTAGGATAAAAATATTTATCTTGAACAATTCTTTTCTGATTTTGGAAGGTTTGGTTATTGATGCTAATTTTGCAATTATAGAACATAAGGTAATTTTTATTAATTATAAGTCTTCTACTGTCACAGTCCTGTATAATTTCTAAGTTGTTAGCATTTTTTATTAAAATCATATCGTCTTCAAATGCCTCAATTTCAGTTTTATTATTAAACTTAAAATTACAATTATTTGACAGAGTACAGTGCTTACTTTTTTTAAGATTTTTGAAATAGACATTTTCCTCATACTGTAAAACATTAATCTCCATATAATTTCTGTTGGGAAGGCTAATATCATTTTCAAATCAGTTTCAATATAATTAATTGGAATTTTTATTACAAAAATTAGTGTTCCATCTTCGTAATTTAAAATGTCAATTTTCATAAATTTTAATTTAAAGAAATCTATTTGAAATTTATCTATTTCCTCAGATGTTAGCATACTTGGGTGAAATATATGGTGTTTAGCAGATACTATGTTTTCCTGAATATGTTCAATTTTTCCTTTTAGGAATGATAGTTTAAGTATTTGGTCAGTATATAAAAGTCTTCGAATTATTTCGCTGTGTCTGTTTTCAAAACTGGCCAATGTTTTTTTAATATTTTCCCTGTCATCTTCAATAGTCGATTTTAGTGTTTGGATTGATTTATTAAAATGCGTATTTATATATATTTGTTTATTAACTGTTTCTATAATATTATGACTATTTTCATCCACTAATTTAAGGTGTTCGAGAATTTCCTGACGGTCGTCATCATCCATAACCCCAACTAACCATTTTTGTATATGTCCTACGATGTTAAACAACCCTCTTTTCTTTCTAAGTTCTAACGGTATTATTGATTTCAATTTCGATTTGATTGTTTTTAATTCTTATTCAACTATTTCTCTATTATGTAAGTCTAAATTTCTTATATTATCCTCAATTTGATTTACAATAAGATTCAACTCTTTGGTATCAATTAAATGTAAAATTGTGGAAGTTTGGTTTACCACTTCAAGTTTCCTCAACTTGATTTGTGCGTATCCTGATTCCTCGGTTACTGGATTAATCTGCAGTATTCCTTGTATCTCGGTTGTTAGCATCATAATCGCCATCATGATCATCCATATCTGTAAATTTAGGCGGTCTTTTTATATTTGTTAAATGAACATTTTCTAAATTGCGTTTAATAAATTTTGGTTCTTCCTTGTGCCTTACGTTTTTATAATTTTTTATGAATCCTTTCTTCCTTTTCTCAATGTAAGATTCCCTATTGCGATTAAGCTTTTGAATAGTATAATGCTTTTTATTTTTCAATCTACTTTTAATTAGTTCGTGATCTATAGAACCATTTAAAACGTCAAATGGAGTACAATTTATAGTGATGTGCACTGTGTTGTTGTAAAATTGTATGGCTTTTGTCATCTGAGTAGTAATTGGCAATTTTTCTTCCAGGTTAAGTGTTCTAATTTTTTCAGTCAAAGTATTGTTTAGACGTTCAATATCAGAATTTCCGGTATGACTATTTGGTTTAGTGGCATGAAATTTGATTCTTTCTTGTGACAAAAAATCCCTTACGTTCTTTGAGTTAAATTCATTATCAAAAATAAATTTTTTAACTGGTCCTTTTATTGCCAAGAACTCATTTATTTTGCCTATAATCGTTTGATTGTTTCTATCTGGCAAATGAAAACCTACAACATGTTTCGAAAATTTGTCAATAAAAATTACAAATGAGTGTTTGCTATTTACGTATGTATCAATGTGAACAATTTCATTAACCGAGGTTGGCGTTTCTGTGAAATGAAACTTTGGTTTGATTGGATTGCGGTCATATTTTCCTCCGGAGCATATATCGCAATTATTTACAATTTCATGTATCTTTATTTTAAGTTGTGGGTGATAGATTTTATGCTTCATTCCTTCATAAGTCGGAATAATTCCTGCATGACCCACTTCATTTTTATGAAAAAACGATATCTGTTTCTTTAGCTCATTTTCGTCTTCAACATCCCTCGCAAAATAGGTACATTTCACAAAAGATATTTTTTCAATACTCAAATCCACTAAAATTCGTTGCAATTTGTGGAAATGGTGATCATCGAGTTCAGAAAATATTGCGACTTTTCCTTTATCAATATGTCTTCGGACTATATTGATAACACTATCAGACTCAAGGTCACCTTTATCCATGAAAATTTTCTTCTTATTAAAAATAATTGTCATTTCGATTTCCTTAGTTTCCTTTAAAATAATTTGGTACTTAAAGCGATTTACAATTGTATCAAGAATTGGAATATGATCATTATAATTTTCTCCTTGTGAGTGTACAGTTACATTTTCTTCTTCAGATTGGTCAGTATGAACCGCCAGAGAGGCTTGTGATTGCTTTTGATGTTCTCCTGCATTTATGTTCTTGATCCTAAACATTTCGTTTAGTGTGATTCCCAAATTTTCGGAATCAAATGTGTTTATTTCATGTTTCTCACAATTAATTCGGCTAAGAAAGTCGGCTTTTTTATTTTCTTTACCTGAAATATAATCGATTTTGGCATCATATTCTCCCAATTGTACTAACCATCGTTGCAATCTTGGAATAATATCCTTGCCTGATTTTTTTACCTGCAACCACTTCAATGGCTGATGATCTGTTTGTAAATCAAATTCCCTTCCAAAGACATAAGGTCTATAATATTTTACTCCCCAAACTATTGCAAATAGTTCTTTTTCAATAGTGGAATAATTTTGCTCATGGTTATTTAATGTTCGTGACGCGAATGAAATTGGATGACCTTCCTGTATTAGAACTGCGCCAATTGAGATATTGCTAGCATCAGTTATAAGTTTAAAGCGTTTATTAAAGTTAGGATACCTTAGAATAGGTGGGTTAGTTATAATATCCTTTAATTTTTCAAAAGCCACAATGTAGTTTGGATCTCTTGTGTTAGGTTTTAAATTTTTTTTAAATATTTTATCATAGGATAAGCTATTTTAGAATAGTCTTTTATAAATTTTCTATAGAAACCTGTTACTCCTAAGAAGGATTTAATTTGCTTCTGCGTTGTAGGGAGGTTTAATTTTTGAATTACCTCAATTTTCTTTGGGTTCGGCCTGACACCTTCGGGTGTAAGGATATGACCCAAAAACTCAGTTTCTTTTTTTAAAAAATTACATTTATCTATTTGAATCTTGAGTCCTGCTTCTTTAAGCGTTTGAAATATTTTCCTTATATTTGCTACATGTTCATCTAAGGATGTCCTAAATATAAGAATATCGTCCAAATATACTACGCAAATTCTGTTTATATGATAACGGAGCACATGATTCATAAGACGTTGGAAGGTCGATGGAGCATTTTTAAGTCCAAATGGCATTCTTACAAATTCATAATGTCCGAAAGGTGTTGAAAATGCTGTTTTTTCCATATCATTTTCATTCATTAAAATTTGATGAAAACCTTTTGCAAGGTCAATAGTAGAAAAATACTGAGCTTTACCCAGTTTGTCAAGAATCCCATCTATATTTGGAATTGGGAATTTATCACTTATCGTGTTTTCGTTTAATCTTCTATAATCTATGACAATTCGCCACTTTTGAACTCCCGAATTGTCTATCTTTTTCGGTACTACCCATAAAGGACTATTATAAGGCGAGTTACTTTCCCTAATTATATTTTGGTCAACATTTCTTTTATTTGTTTTTGGATTTCTATCTCATGTATTTGCGGGTATCTGTAGATTTTTGAATATAACGGTCGGTCGGTTGTAGTTATTATTTCATGTTTTATTACAGATGTTGTGGAGAGTTTATACCCTTCTTCATAAAATAATTCTTTAAAATCTCGTAATAATTTACTAATCATGTGATTTTCTTCCGAATTCAAATGTTCTAAATTTAATTTTTGTATATTACTGTATTCAAGTGAGCAAATTTCCGAAATATTGTATGGGTTATAATTTATAAACGGTATATTGTTTCCTAAAATATTAATAAATTTATTCTCTACATCAATCTTAGCTTTAAGAGCAATGAGAAAGTTCTGACCAATTATGGCTGAGTAATTCTTACTACTAAAATTTATGACTTTCCAGGATAAAGTTCCTGTAATATTGAATTCTGTTGGTATGGGTGTAACAACTTTTTGTGTGATTTGATTTATTCCGTTTATGGTTCTATACAATTGCGGTAAATCAATGTTCTGAATAGGAAATGAATTCCCCAAGGCATTTGGCTTAATTATGCTTGTTTCCGAACCAGTATCTATGAGACATTTAATTTTGTGATCACCAATTGTTACAACTACTATGGGTAATTTTGTGAAGGAGGCTGTATAAAAAAAATTTACATCTTCCTGTTCTCTTAAGTTACCAATGTCCATTGGCTCTGGTACATAATTATTAAAAGTACTTGTTTCACGTTGTTGTCTACTTTGATAAGAATTTCTAGTTTGGTTAGATTTTAGTTGTTTTGGAAAACGGTTGTAATTAGACTGTTGAACAGAATTTCTATTAAAATTAATGTCTTGCATAGTATTTAGGTTTTGCTGCCGAAAATTCCTTGTCATCGAACTACAATTCGGTCTATACTGAAGGCTAATGTTAGACTCAGATTTTTTCTGGTTATTAGGGTATTGAAAATTATTATTTGTCGTTGGTTTGTGGAAATTGTAATTTTGTTTTCTATCATATTTTGTATTACTTCTATGGTTAAATGCAATGGCTCTTGTGTCGTCTAATAATTTAAGTTTTGTGTATTTCATAATTATTTCAATCAAGGTTTCATGTTCTCCTACATGTGCTCGAATAGGTCCATCTATTTTTTCTAACAAAATGTCTACTAAATCCCTATCGACGTTTTCTGGTTTGTATATACTAGGTTTTAATTGGTCTACTAAATATATGTCATTTATTTCATATTTTGATTTTTCAAATATACTAAATAATTGATTCAAATTTTTTACTTTTACTGTACGGCAGAAGTTGAAAATTTCCGCATATGTCTTCCTCGGTCTGAATTCCTGCAGCATTCTGGCTTTTATTTCCTCCCAGGAAGCTTTATTTTCCAACTCTCTCACCCTTCTACCAGCATTTCCTAAAATTTTTTCATTTACTATGATTCTGGTGCAAAATTGAGTCAGGATTTCATTATTTCCACAAAGAGTAAGGTTTTCCTCAACGGCATGTATAAATGCTCTTGGGTTATGCGTTTCATCGAGGGGTTTTAGACGTCGGAATTGTTCTATGATGTCTTTAGGCGTCATATTAAATGCAAACGCATCGTTCTGAATGGGTTGTTGAAATTGTTGTTGTACTTGCTGCTGTTGCATTTGTGCCTGTAATTGGGCCTCTTTCTGACCTAGTTGTTCCTCCTGTAGTCGTAATGCTCCTTCTAACTGCAATACTTTCCTTTGCAGTTCGTCAACAAAGTTTTCCTGCTTTTGATTCATCATTTCTTTATTTTCACAATCTTTGGATTGTATTTTATTATTATTATTATTATTAATTTTTTTTTGTTAAATAATTATTTAAATAATTTAATAATAGTTTTTTTAGAATTTTATTTTTTAAATTCGAAAACCGTGTGCGCCAGTAAAACAATTATTAATTTCAAATTAATTGTTTAATTAATTTAATAAAAATTCTTTAGAATTTTATTTTATGTTCGAAAACCGACTGCGCCAGTTATAAGTAATAACACAAATAGAGTGTGGTTTACTTATTTTTATTTTTTGAATTGAATCTTAAGACTGAACTTATGTTTAGGTTTACATGCATTTATATACTTAATCTAAGCCTTGTCCTTGGAATAATTTCCTTTGTTGTTTCACCTACGTACTTAATTAGCGTTGTTTATGGTATTTACCATCTTTCTGTTTTTATCTTTATTACTTACAATCTACTGTATTTATGATGTTTGTTTAGGATTTACAGGTATATTTGTTTACCTACTTACGTTTATCATTTATTATTATTCACTTAGGTCTAGACAGTTTTGTTTGCTTATGTCTAATTATAATATTTAGGTCTAGACAGTTTTGTTTGCTTATGTCTAATTACCATACTACTAACAATAATAATATAATGTATCGATTTATTTTACGTAATAAGTGCCATCTCTGTTATGTTTATTAATTTTGCAATATATCAAACAAGGTAGGTTAAACACAGATAAGAATATTACAGTGCAATGGATGAGAAGTTAATTAATGACGGTAAAAATTACGAATTTCTATACAACAAAAGATTACTATTGTACAGAAATATTATTTAACATTTTAGCAAAATGAACTTTTGTGAATATTACACTACAGCTGATCAAAACACAAACATTGACGCATAAAACGCTTTGCATGTAACTTGAGTTGAAAATCGCGTCTGAAGTATGAAACGCATAGAACGCGCGACGCGTGTTATGTACTTCCAGCTTTACTTGTATCTGCAACTTCTATATGTAAAAGGGCTATTAGACACGCATACTTGTCTGCAGACTTTGTGTTTTGCTATTACACTATCGGACACTGACGGCATATTTCAGTACAAAAAAATTTTTGAAGCGAAAGCATGGCAATGAATCGGAAAGTTTAACGGCTATGGTTATCAATGAAATACTATTACAATCTATTTTTATTAATTTTTCTTTTAATTTATTGTATCCAATATTTTTTAATTGCTTATTGTATTATAATCTGATTTTATTTGCCACAATTACGGCAGGCTTTTATATTGTTTAATGAATTCTTCCCAAAAAATTATGTTACCAATACCTATTTTTTTACAACTTTCCGATTAGCACACATCAGCGTCAACAAGCGAACTGAATTTTTATTTGAAGTATGACAGACACGCTATTAGACGAGTATGTTGGTATGCGGCAGACATCAGAAAATCAAAAATTTTTGAAAACCAACATACATGTCGGATGTACTCGACATACATGCTATTAGACAATGAGATTTTGTATGCCATCACACATGTCTGCAGACAAGTACTCGTGTCTAACATAGCGTCTATACCTGATATTAATTCTGATATAATATGAGAGAGAACGTCGGCAGAATAAAGAGAAAAATATATTTGTATAAATATTCATGTCTATGTAGTGGAAAACGTACTATTGTATATATCATAATATATCATAATTATCATGCAACCGTGCCGTAAACATCTTCGTTTACTTTAATAACACAGCGTGTTTTATATTATTTATATTTAGTTTTTTTTATATATATATATATATATATATATATATATATATATATATATATATTTGTTTAATTACTTTTGGCGTCTATTTTAATACACAAAATTATTTTCTTGTGTCTAAATGTGTGTATGTGTACGTTTTCTGACAGTTCATATCATGATATTGTTTTCTAAATATACATATATTATGAAAACGATATTATAATATTTGAATAATATTAATATAATACTAATATTGCAGTCCACACGTAATATGAGTCTCTCTGCTATGAAATTTGACGTTTGCTGATAGAAATATATTTGATATCATATCAGGTAGAGACGCTATGTAATAGCCCTTTAAGACCCATTTCATATATTCAAACTGAGTAAGTGGCAGAGACCTGCGTCAGCCGATTTTCATCCGGCAGACAAACACACACTAGTTTCCACAAAACACTCATCTTAAACATTGGTGCCGAAACCCGGGAATCATTTCCATGATTCATTGAATATTGGTGGTGTTGTAGAGTTACGAACGCACAGCGTACTTTTTGCTTTGTACCTTTACTTACTGGACTTGTACTGTCCCAACTATCTAACCTGAAGCGGATTTCAACTGGCTAACTTGTAAAGACTTCTCCTCGAAGTGGGCTAAGTATTTCAATCTTCATAATTAACTGAAACAATTGGTTTGATATTTACCTGCGTTACTATTGCTTATATCTTGTGATTAAAACGAGTAGATTAATTCTAACCAAACAAACTTTTGTGCCATTATATTGAAGTTTAAAATAATGGTAGATATTTCTCATGTTATCGAGCGACAACGCATGTTGTTCACAATTTTGGAAAAAACAAAGCAAACTTTCACATCCAAAACAAACATAACACGTGGCTACGCCGAAAGTGTATTAGAAGAAGCCGCAGCATCCTTACTTTTCGGAAGATTTATATTATGCGTTTCAGGATTTGTTTTTGTCATTAAAAGGAAAATTAATTGATGCGCTAGATGAACAACCTAATTCTCGGTCGCCTGGTTTTCATTCAAGTACGTTTGCAACAATACCGCACAATAGAAATGAAGCAATGGTCGCTGAGGCTCGTCTACCAATAATAAACATACCAGTGTTCTCAGGAGATTACTTATCGTGGACTTCATATAAAGATATGTTTACTTGCTTGGTTCATAATAATCAAGCATTAAGCAATGTACAGAAGTACTACTTCTTAAAAGGTTCATGTTCCAGTACTGCACTAGGCATTGTAAACGAATACCCAGCTTCAGATGCCAGTTACGGTCTAGCTTGGCTTTAAAGAACCGCTTCCATGACAAGAGAAAAATCGTTGACACTATTCTGAACAAGTTGTTTTCTATATCACGCTCTAACGGTTCTGCTCAGAGTATTCAAACTATTTTAGATAGTACACGCAATTGTCTTGCGTTATTACGCACTCTCGATATAAGTTCCGATGGATGGGACGCAATTCTTATTTACATGACGGTTAGTAAACTAGACAATCAGACTCGTAAGGAATGGGAACAGTCGTTAAAGGCATCTACGGAAATTCCTTCAATTAATACACTTTTTGAGTTCCTAGAAACGGCGTTTAGAACATTAGAAACAATCTCGGAGCCTCAACATTCACAGCAATGCTTTAATAAATCATCTCGAGCTTCATATTCCTATAGAAACAATAATAATTTCCGACGGAATGTTCATGTCTCTGCAGCCAGCAATGACAATTAATATCCCTGCTGTGACAAACGTCACCTGTTATTCAAATGCTTTAAATTTGCTGCAATGTCGTCTGAACATAAAAGTACCTTTATAAATGAAAAGAAAATCTGTCGAAACTGCCTTAGTACAGGCCACTTTAGCCGCAATTGTAATTCAATATCACGTTGCCAAATATGTCAGCAGAAGCACCACACCACTGTGCATAAAGAATACGCGATTACAAAAGACAATTGCTACAACATACAAACAACAGCGTCATTAAATTCTCCTGTCTCGCAGTCGACCGAGAATATTATTGCAAATATAGTATGCAATTGCAGCAATATAATTGAACAGCCTCAAATACTTTTAGCTACAATACGTGTGGTAATAAAAACTCAATATGGAAGATTCAACTTAAGGGCGATTCTGGACCAGTGTGCTCAAGCATCGTTTATAACTAAAAACGCAACTGAAATTTTAAAACTTCCAATGACCAAAACTCATGTTCAGATTAGCGGTGTTGGTGGTAATGATTACATCTCGAAGAAATTAGTTCATGTCAAATTGTTATCGAAAACGGATAAAGATTTTGAAATAACTTGTAAGGCCTTTATTTTGCCAAAGATAACTGCTTATCAGCCTCGGGCAATATCTTCGTCATCTTTACCCAATTTATATAATTATATACTAGCCGATCCATATTTCACCGAACGTGGGCAAATCGATATTTTGTTGGGCGGAGATGTCTATGGAGATATTGTTTTACCACATCAAAGAAAATTAAACGGCGGCTTATTATTGCAGCTTACACATTTTGGTTGGGTACCCTACAAGAACAATGACAGTCATTTGATGTATCATCTGATAGTTATTGCTGATGGGTAGTTACATCAGAAGTTTCTATCAGTTTATTAAGGGCAATATGAAAAAACTGATGTAAACATTCGTGTACGTGTGATATTGTGTCCCTCTCACTCATGTGAACTTCGTGAACTAGTAAAACATGCAGCTGAACTGCTCACTCCACAGTATTTTACTAATCAGTACAAATGTAAACATCGTTATAGCTGATAAATCAGTGTTGATGTATACATAGTTAGTGCTGACATATCAGTACTGATGTAAACATCGTTATAGCTGATAAATTAGTGCTGATGTAAAATCAGTACTGATGTAAAAACCACTCATCCCTGATTGGTACATCATGAATAAAAAAAAGTTTTTTTTAGTGTTTTAAATAAATATTTAATTAGCAAATAATTAATTTGTTAATTAATTAACAAAGAAAAATTAAAATACAACAAAATTAAAAAGTAACACCAACAAAAAATTATTAGAAACAATGTAAAATAAAGAAACAACATAAAAAACAAAAATTATTTAAAAAACTAATATAAAATTAAAAAATAACAAAATAAAAAAACAAATATTATCAAAAAAACAATGTAAAATAATAACATAGAACGAAGATTTAAAAAATTAAAAATATATATAATTCAGCGCTAAAATTTTAAATTATTTGAGATTGTTTGTTTTGTACATGAAAATTAATATATTTGAAAAATTAAATTAAAAAAGAAATTAAAATTAAGACATAACATAAAACGAAGATTAAAAATAAAAAGAAATTGAAAATAAATATATTTCATGAAACTATTTAAACTATGTATTTGAAAAATTAATATTTTTTTTTTTGCGTATATTTTTTGTTTTTGCCGGTGGTGGCTTTTGTCCACCGCCTTTTTTAGTCCCCTTTCGAAATCTATCGAGGATTGCTGGGGAAAAACATCTGAAATTAAAAAAGTAGAAAATACATATTGGGTCTACAAGTTAATAATGTCGATTTTTTAGCTTGAAAAATGCATTTATTATAATAACAAAAAGGGTTGATACATTATTCAAAGTATTGTCCATTAATTCATTGGTACTCCAAAAAGTTTACATACCTCTTAAAAGTTTATTAAAGAGCGTTAAGTTCGCCAGCGCTTTCTTCTCCCACCGCCCCTCCCAATTAAACTCATCCATTACCTCATCCGTAATTAAGTTACGGACTACCACTCCTACGTCCTCCGATAACCCTTTTACTTTAAACATAAACGTTTTCTGTAAGAAGAGTTAACTTGAAAATTTTTATATATTTAATTTTAAATTTAACTTACGAATGCCATTGCGAAGTCCGGGGATTGAAGTCTTTCCTCAATACTTTCGACTTCCTCCAAACATTTTATTGGAAGCATTGAGGCGACTTCATCCAATTTGTGATTGGCTACTTCGCCAGTAATGCGGCACACCGAATGCTCAAGTTTTTTGAGCTATACCTTACACTCCACAAGGATTTTGGTCTGCGCCATTAGCTCTGCTTTTGAAAACTGCTTAAAAAATGTTTAGAAATAAATAAAAAAGGGAGTGCGGATATAGTTAAAACCTCATAACATTATACTTACATTCTCTTCCACTTTTTTCAGTCGGTCACTGAGGTCCTCCTGCCCTTTCAAATATTTTCCAAAGTTTCAAGTATTCCTAAAATAAAATATATAATGTTTGATCATATACGGCTTGTTAATTTAATTAGTTGAAATAATTTACCATCACTTTGTTCTTGTTTCCTCTGGAACGAATATGTTGCCCTCGGCAATATAGACTGGTTGGCTATAAGTGGAAATAATGAATATTTGTTTACATTAACAATGAATAAAGATTTCAAAATAAGTATTTTCGCTACCTTCGATTCGTTGCGAGAGCTCAATGGCTTCTTCGAATATATTTTCTGAAAAGTCCATGTGTAATTATTGTTATTATTATTAATAATGCAAATTGTTATGTAGTAATAATAATATGACTATTATCTATTATTAATACATAACATTTGTATTGTTATATATGTATATTTATTATAATTTTTACTATCATTTATTATATTTATAATTTTATTGTTATTATTAATTTATTTATTGTTGTTATTCATTTATTATAATTTCATTGTTATTATAAATTTTATTGTTGTTTTATGTATATATGTATATATATATATATATATATATATATATATATATATATATATATATATACATATATATATATATATATATATATATATTTAATATATATATATATATATATATATATATATATATATATATATAATATATAAATATATATATATATATATATATATATATATATATATATATATATATATATGTGTGTGTGTGTGTGTTTTATTGTTATATATTTCTATTATCATTATTATTATAATTTTTATTATCATTTACTATAATTATAATTTTATTGTCATTATTAAGTTCAACTAGAGTGAATTAGTAATTAAATTCGTGAAAAAGGTTATGCAGAAGGGGTATAAGAAGAAATTTGTTACCGTTTGGAACACAAAAATACTTAAAGAGTATATCTTCTCTTCTAACTTCTATCATTTCATTTCCTAAATCGCTAGCAACGACAATGCCGAGGTCATTTAAGGACAGAAAAGGTTGCTCAAAGTATTTTTCTCTTACTTGAAAAACTTGGCAAACAAATTTGTCTGTTCCTGAAGAATTTGCTATGGCAATAATTTTAATGGGACCTAGTTTTTCGCAGTAACAAAAGCTATCTTTCTCTTTTTTAGGGTTTAAAGTAAATTTGCCTAATTTAGAAACGTTCCTTGTTCCATGTTTGCACCCCTTTCGTTCATCGAACCTGAGAAACAACTGTTGCAAAATCTTGTTCGGTTTCCTAACACTTTTCTTGATAAGCTGCATATAATTCCCAAACCTGTATGCTGAAAAAGAATCTAATGGCCCATATTGTCTAACGCAATCAGCTAAATGCAACAGCCCATGGACATTGGAACTAACTAACTCGTCGCAGTATAATATACCGAAAAACTTAACAAAGTCTTCCAACACTTTTTGAGATATATCTACCTCTTCTGCGCACAATGTATCACTAGATAAGAGTCTAGCACCAGAATGCAGTAACAAAAAATGATAAAACTGGTCATCAGTTATATTGTCCTTTAGATCAAAAATACCAGTATATAGCAAAAACTGCCTAAATTTCGTTGACTTCCAGTTATGTAGCTTATCCAGACTTCTTGGGGTACGACAAAACTCTGACGGAACATATTCAGCGACAAAACTTAGCTTTTGTTAATTTTTTCAGTATTCCCTTTATTAACTAAAAGTTTCAACAACTTCTTAGTAACTCCTATATCTACTAGATGCATACAATCTAGAGGACACTGTGAAACCATCCCAAAACCTGTTTCCTCCAAAATGCTTTTATTTTCCTTAAACTCTTCTATATGATGAGGAGGACTTAATCTACAACGAAATGTTGAATCCGTTCTTAAAACACCGACTTCTTTAGAGAAACAAACCCTTCTTTTCTTATATACTCCTTCTTGACAACATTTTGGACAACCATTTTTACTATTATGGGATACAATACCTGTGACAAAAGCCTTTGCTGGAGAATCACAAACAAAATATCGAACTTTAAAGCGCAATAATTTCTGACTAGATCCTATTTTAATGCCATTTTCTTGAAGAACCTTTACTTCAGCACAAAAATCAGTCATAAAACTGTTTAAACATTTTGGTTTCTTTAAACCGGAGAAACAAGTAATTAAACTGGGACTAAGCTGAGCAAAACCTGCAACTGCTCCAAGAATTGGCCACAAAACTCTGTTGGAACTCTTAAAAAGTTTAAGACCATCAATACCGACATCAATAGAAACTTCCTCTTGTCTATCCAAGCAATCGAAGGAATGCGATGAGAAGTATTTCTGAATACCTAAGTATAAAAACTCTCCTACAGGAATGTTTGAAATCTGTATCTTCTTCCTACTCGTACTCAAAACAGTTTCAGCTGATAAAGGTAAATCTTCCACTCCTATTCTTTACAAAGTGCGTAACAAATCTTCTAAAGCATTTTGTGAAATTTTGTTTCTAACTGCCCACGATTTTAGCTCCTGACATTTTTTTTCCTACCTATATTGCCTCTGAAACAATTACTTTCTTCTTCAAAAACGGACCCTGCTTCAGGTTCAATACTATCACTTTCCATAATCGAAACTTCCGGGTTGAATGAATCACCTGCCACAGCTTCGGAGCTTTCACTTTCTAACTCACCTAACATAAATACACTCCCTACATAACCTGCAGATGTGGATGGTACTGCATCACAAACTATCACTTCCCCTACCTTCTGCAAATCCTTTCCGACACTTTCACTATTACCACTCATCACTAAACTTTTACGTTTTTTTATTTCGGACTCAAATTCCCTTTTTTCTTTTGAAAGACAATTTTGAAGATGTCTTTTCTTCATTCTTATCTTTTTTTAAATTCTTTTCTTATTAAATTAATATTTGTAGTTTTTTATTTGTTGTTTTAAATTTTTATTTTAATGCAAATAGTTTTATTTATGTAAGTATAGTTTCTTCACTCTTTAAACTCAAACTAGAAATGCACAATATTTTCAATTTGACATTTGTATAACATTGTATAACACTACGCGGGGACTTACAAAAATATATATTACATTTATATGTCAAACGGAAAAAATGCAACCCTACCTTATACAATATAACATGCAGTTGTCTCTCTCATACTTATTGTTTATTCGCCGGTATAAATCAGCGTTGACATTGAGTACATTATTTGAATAACAAAGTCTTTCTTAGAATAATCCCCATAATTCCATAATAAATATAATCAAAATATTTGCATAAAATATATTTAAAAAAAGTAAAAATATATAAAACTTTTAAAAAACATACTCTGATGATGAAATGCATACAAAAAAGTGGTGTAGAAATAAGATTAACTTAAGTAAGTACATTAGGAAATATAATAAAATATTTTCCGAAATTTGGTATGAAAAACCCCACAACGGCAGCGCCGACAGCAATAATTTCATATAAAATTGCTGCACGTGTGTTAGTTAATAAATTTTGTGTGGGTTAGTTCCCATCAGCAATTTCTTGTAAGGTAGTATCTGGGCCGATAGCTCCAATCTCGCACCATCACAATAACATAAATGTAAACATTTGCTCATTAGAACTGCAATTACGTACATTTTGGGAGCAGGAAGAAATATTAGAAAAACGACAGTTGACGGATGAAGAAGAACTCTGCGAAAAATATTTCCAAGAAACTACAACACGTGACAGTGATGGTCGTTATACAGTATCTTTGCCTTTCAAAACTTCCTTAAAAGGTCTTCCGTTACCCCTATTTCGACATACTGATTACAGTCCTCTTTCAAGACTGAAAAGTGTTGAAGCAAAGTGTAAAAATAACCATACATTTGGCGATTTATATTCTAATTTTATGAAAGAGTACGAAAGTCTTGGGCATATGTCTAAAATGGGGAAATATCTAACCAAAAATGGTTATTTTTTACCACACCATGGTGTTTTAAGAGACAGTAGCTCTACCACTAAGTTAGGAGTCGTTTTTGATGGTAGTTCTAAGACAACATATCAAACATCTCTAAATGATGAGCTTGTTGCAGGTCCACCCTTGCAAAATGATCTTCCGACAATTATAACACGACGGAGGCGATTCCGTATTGGGTTTAGGGCGGACTTAGAGAAAATGTTTCGACAAATAAATGTTTAACTACCAGAAATACCAGCAAATACTATGGCGAAATCCTGATTCAGATATTTTCATATATAATCTCACTACTGTCACTTACGGCACTAAACCAGCTCCATTTCTTTTGATAAGAGTTTTGCAACAACTGTCTGCAGATGAAAAGGATGCACTTCCATTGGCCTGTAAGGTACTCAAAAGTGATACCTATGTTGATGACGTCATTTCTGGCGCAGATGACTAAGCAAGCGTTAAAACTTCATTCCGACCTTTGTGAACTACTGAAACGAGGAAAATTTAATTTACGCAAATGGACTTCAAACTCAGAAGAGCTGCTGGCATGTTTTGCACCTGAGCTTAGAGAAGATTCAAATATTTATGAAATAAATGATGATCATTACGTAAAAGCACTTGGCCTTGAATGGAACACTTGTTCGGACTATTTTTCTTTTAAAATTAATTTTAAAAATAATGACGATAAAGTTACAAAACGAAGCTTACTATCAGATGCAGCAAAACTGTATGATCCGCTTGGATGGTTGTCGCCCACAACAGTGGTTGGAAAAATCGAGTTCCAAAACTTATGGCTACTTGGTCTACAGTGGAATGATTTTCTACCAGGTGCTTTGAATCAACGATGGCTAGACTACAGAAATAATTTAAGGAAGCTTAGGTGCATTAAAATACCTAGATGGATAGGCCTATCAAAGAATAAAAAAGTCGAACTTCACGGATTCTCCGATTCTTCCAAACTAGCATTTGCAGCTGTGGTTTACTCTAAAATTACCCTAGATGATGGTTGTGTGAAAATAAGCTTACTGCGGGCAAAAACTAAAGTTGGTCCACTTAAACGTCTTACCATACCCAGAATGGAACTATGTGGAGCTACGTTACTAGTTAATCTCGTTAGTAAAATAACCTCAACGCTAGATTTTGAAGTAGATGACATACATTATTGGAGTGATAGCACAACTGGATAAGAGGACAATCATCCAGATGGCCAGTTTATGTCGGAAACAGAGTAGCTGAAATACAACGGAAATCAAATAACACTCAGTGGAGATATGTTTCAACTACAGATAATCCAGCTGATTGCGAGTCTCGAGGAGTTTCATCAGAAGAACTCTCAAGTCATGAGCTTTGGTGGAACGGACCGAAATGGCTAAGAGAATTTAAGGAAAAGTGGCCCAGACAGCCTAATGTTTATTTTGAAACCGCAGAAGAAACAACTTTAAGCGATAACTTGAAGTCACTGAATATCCTGAAATTCTCAAGCGTTTTTCATCTCTTACAAAACTAGTTCCAGTAGTTGCATATATAATCCGTTTTAAAAATAATTCGTTGCTTAATAGAAAATCACAGATAGACTGTAATAGTAAGATGACAGGTTTTCTTACCAGCAGCGAGCTGAAATATGCTCTCCTAAAATTATTAAAATATCTCAGCGAATCGATTTTCCAAATGAAATTGTTAAGAAAAAATTTAAAAATTACATAAATAAATCAATACATTATGCCCTTTTATTGACAGCTCCGAAATTCTTAAAGTTGGAGGACGAATTCAGATTTGTGTTACCAATCGAAGCATCAAATTTTACTTTCAAAGCGAAATCCTCTATCTTAATTAATTTTTTTAGATGCTCATATCAAAACCTTACATGGTGTCTTAATACAGATGCAGTCGTATGTTGCGAGGAAATATTGGATTCTGTCGGCAAGATATCTTGCAAGAAGAGTTTTACGCCAATGTATGGTTTGCTTCAGGTACAATGCAACGGCTGGACAACAAGTCATGGGAAGTCTCCCCAGCGTTCGTCTTAAGCCTGCCCGTCCATTCAAGCATAGTGGGGTTGACTATGCTGGACCTATAACTATAAAGCAGTCAACAGCTAGGAACTCCATTACAACTAAAGGCTACATATGCTTATTTATTTGTATGGTAACTAAAGCCTTACATTTGGAAGCAGTATCAAGTTTGTCTACGGTTTCATTTTTAGCAGCATTCAGACGTTTCGTGACTCGGCGTGGCAGCTGCACAGATATATACTCTGATTGTGGCACGAATTTTGTAGGAACAAACAGGGAGCTCGAAACTCTTTTCCTTAAAAACAAAGCTCTGCTTTCAGACGAGCTTGGAGGAATCCTTGCCTCCGATGGAGTTACTTGGCACTTCATACCACCAGCTTCGCCAAATTTTGGAGGGCTTTGGGAAGCAGGAGTCAAGTCTACGAAGTACCATTTACGCAGAGTAATGCAAAATCGCATTCTGACGTTTGAGGAGCTCAACACGCTCTTGACACAAATTGAAAGTTGCCTGAACTCTAGACCACTATGTCCTTTAAGCTCTGAGCCATCTGATTATAATGCGCTAACTCCAGCACACTTTTTGATTGGAGAGCCATCGGTATGTATATCTGAGGAAGATATTCATCAAAATAATATCGACCGTTTGTCAAGATGGAAAGTTGTTGAGAGTTGTTTTGGTCTCGTTGGTCAACCGAATGGCTTTGCCGTATGCAATCAAGACCTCACTGGATAAAAACTACGAGAAATGCTGAAATCGGACCAGGACAATGGCTTCTAGCGCGTATTCAATCAGTCCATTCTGGCAAGGATGGTTCCGTTAGAGTAGTTACACTTCTCTCAAATGGAAAACTATTTAAACGACCTATTTCCCAGCTAGCATTTTTGCCAAGTAGAGATCCTCTACAAGATAAGTCTGATTTAGCTGACGGTTCCATAGATACGTAATCTAAGCACTGTTGTTCTTAGTGGAGGAGAATGTTGGTGAACAACTACATTTATATATTACAATATTTCGTATTACTCATATATTGCCTATATATTTTTTCGTATTAAGCCACAGTGCATAGTTATCACAAAAAAAAGAGACAATTTTATATTTCAACAGAGATTAAAATACTTGCATATTCATATTGCACTCCGAACATGTAACGTTATATTTTATTGCTTATTATTAAGCTTATTTGTAATACGTATGTACATACCAGAGAACGGGTTGATTGGTATGTTTTATGGTTTTGAATACAATCACAAAATTATTGCCTCATGTTGACAATAATAAGCCCTTCAGTAAAGCAATAAATGGCATTATTCAAAAAACCAAGCGTAACGAAAAATGTTGCATGCATTGCATGTCTTATACAAATGTAAACTAACACTCACAAAAGCAGCGAATACTTAACGAATGGTATGAATGGTTTTAATGATGATTGAATACATCTATGTATCTACAAGGGTATAACTTGTGTGGAAAAAAAAAATTTACCAACATAGTTTTGGTGTTTGTTTGGAAAAAATCTTAACTGAATTTATGTTAATTAAGTGAATTGAGTGCTACATAGCATTTGTGCCGAATTAAATTTGAGGTTTGTTTGCCGTTATATTTAAACAAGTGATTACACCTTCCGCAATGAACATATCCATCAATAATTTCTTCGTTTTCATTTTGTATGACAGAATAAATTTTCCAAATTTTACTTTTTGATGTTTTTTTGATTGTACGAACAACGCCACAATTAATTTTTTCTAAAATTTCTTCGCACTTCATTACTTTTTTTAGTTAAGTAGCCACAATAAAATATAAAAACTTAAGCGAAACTGATTGTTTGAATGCTATACACAAAAGTAGCAACGAATACTGAACGAATGGTGCGAATGTTTTTACGTGCTTGTATGTGACATCATATATTTTTTTGTCAAAAAATACAATATTTGAATTTATTGTTGAGTACTTCCGGCCCTGGAGATACTTAGCTGCTTCTTCAAAAATTTGCAAAACAATTCGTTAGCTCTTACATGAACATATTTTCCGTCGTGTTTAGTGCCAAATCTGTTTCTCCCATTTCCACTAAAGTTACATTTACTATTTTCGTATTATTCATGAAACTTTTAAACATATAGTAAATTGTGTTCCATCGTGTGTCATTTGAATTTTTCAAGCTTTGCAGAGATTTGGGCTTAATTGATTCATTCTCTTCTTCTTCGTCGATTTGGAATCGATCCTCGGTTTCCACCACCGAAAATATATCTTCAGCTTTATTCAAAAAGGGTGTAAATTTTTCACTTTCGAAGCCGCTTTGTATTTTTGCAATTGCTTCTGTACTCGTATTGTAATTAAGGCATTTGTAGATTTTTTTCAATTTCGTAACGGTGTTCAAAAACACCTTGACTTCTGTATTGTTTAATATATCGTGAACAATAAATCTATGAAGCGAATGGCTGGAGCAAGTCAATCGCTACTTATTAAGAAGATTGACAGCCGCTACAATATTTATATGTTAAAGCTTCTTACTGTTTCCATTATTTTTTTTGATTGAGTTTTTTAGCTGAGACAAATTGACTGAAATTTGTGACAGAACAAAAGTCTGATATTTATATAGCTCCGTCTTTAAAAAGAGTCAGTCCACATGTCCAAAACCATGGCAATATTCTGTGGAAAGTTAATTACACATATTTTTATTGCGCTACTATACGCCGCATATACGTCCTCTAGCGCAGTCCGGCTTAAGGCTGTTGCGGTTGGCATGGTTAAGCTAGGCTTAATCGACTTTATTTAGTTGATAAAGTCCTCTTGTTCCACCATTTAAGTGCGCAGCATATCTGAACCAGCATTAGCCAATTTGCTGTTGTCTGGCCTTTTTAATAATCTGAGTTTGTTCACCAGACAAAACTGATTGCGTTCTCTTTTTAACAGTTAAATTTGTTCAATTAATGATGAGCACTGCGTAGGTGATTACCTAAAAAAAGAATTTATCAATATGTAAAAATGGTACAAAATTTAGTTTATATCATTAGAATTTTTATTATTATTAAAAAGCAAATTTTAATTGTAAAACAAAATTTGGTTTATATCGACTACAATATTATTAAAAAAGAAATGTTCATAAGTATATATACTAATACATCAAATAAAAATAAATTGTTTTTCTTAAGTTAAGTTGCAAAAGGTAGCTTTTATTTAAAAATTCAGATGTGTTTCTTCTTATAATTATTAATATTATTATTATAGAGTTATTAAGTTTCTCAACCTCTGTGAGATTGGAAAATACCTATCCCGGGCTATGCTAAGGGACTAGGCTCTGATGATTAATTGTTTTTTTTTACTGTGCTTGTAGGAAGCGTCTTACAATGTTGCATGTATTCAGAATCACAGATTTCTGAATAATCCCCAGGGTGTCGTTGGGGTTGTTTTTCTTAAGCTGGACTACAAGGTTCTTTGGTATTAGTCCTGTGGCTGATATGACGATTGGCGCTATATCTAACTTTTCTACATGGTATATAGCTTTAAGTTCATCGGCAAGGTAAGTATATTTTTCGATTTTCGTGCTATACGTTGACTGGATGTTATTGTTTAGGGGGACAGCGTTATCAAACAATATCATTTTCTTCTCCACCTTGTCGAACAGAACGATATCCGGCTTTTTAGCTCTTATGGTGCGAACTGTGACTATCGATCTGTCCCAATATAGCTTGGCATTTCTGTTTTCGATGACAGGTGGAGGCACGTACTTATAGTATGGACATTTTTCTGATACAAGCTTGTTGTTTATTGCTAGGCCTTGGTGGATGATCTTCGCTACCTGATTATGTCTCGCAGTATAATCATGCGATGCTAAGCAAACGCATGCACATATAATATGGTCGATGGTCTCTGCGCTGTTTTGGCATCGACGGTATGTATCGTTTTCTAGGTTTTCCCTCAATATGTATTTCCGGTGATTCCTAGTTGCTATGACTTTATCTTGTATAGCGACCATAAATCCCTCCGTTTCTGCGAAAAGAGAGCCCTGCTTAAGCCATATGTTTGAGCTGGTTTTGTCGATGAAATCTTGTTCCATCTGAAAAGGGTGTATGCTGTGTAGGGTTTTATTTTTCCATGCTTCTATGCGTGCTTCACGTGACAAAACGTTCGCTGGTTTTTGTAGTTGAGTCGATTTTAAGTTGAGCGGTGTGTGGCTTTTGTCCGCTAAGCACACTGTTCGGAATAAATCCGATGTTTCTATTTGGGTTCTAAAATATACTCTTAAGTCGTTTATCTGAGTAAAATCAAGATTCGGTACATCGAGTAACCCTCTTCCGCCATATTCATATGAGAGAGTGATTCTCTCCAGTGCACTTCTTGGGTGGTGACAAAGAAATTTGGTTAGAGTGGTTCTTACTGAGGTTGATATTTCATCAAGATTTGTATTTGACCAGTTAACAACATCGAAAGAGTATGTAAATACTGGGATAGCCCAGGTGTTAATGGCTCTTCGCTTATTGCCAGCGTTTAAGTTTGACTTGAGAATTTTGACTAATCTCTGTTCAAACTTTCTTCGCAATATTATCTTAATTTTCGAATCCTGAATTCCTTTCAATTGTAAGAACCCAAGGTATTTGTAGCTGTCGTCTTGGGCCGAATTGGCAATGATGTTGTGTTGATCTATTTGGTAGCCTTCGGTGTCACCTCTCCTTTTTGAATATGGATCGTTTTGCATTTTTCAATACCAAATTCCTTTCCAATGTCGTCACTAAATCGCTTCACTACTTGTATCATACGGTATATTTTTTCCTTGCTGCTGGTATAAAGTTTTAAATCGTCTACGTAGAATAGATGGTCGACAAGAGTTTCACAATTTTCTCCTTTAAGCTTAAAACCAAGATTGAGGTTTTGCAGCATTCTACTCAGTGGATTCATACTAAGGAAGAACCAGAGTGGGCTAAATGCGTCGCCTTGGAAGATTCCGCACTTGATGGGTATCGCCTAGCTGCTATTTTGTCCAATATGTAGCTTAACGTACCATTTCTCCATTGTTACCTGCATAAAGTGAATGATTCTTGGATCGATTTTACATATCTCAAGGATTTTCAGTAAAAATGGATGCGGAAGGCTATCAAACGCTTTCTTGTAATCTATGTATCCCATACTAAGATTGCGTTTGCAATGAACTGCTTTATTAACTAATACGGAGTCGATAGTAAGCTGTTCCTTAGAACCCATTGAATGTCGGGCACATCCTTTCTGTTCTGGTGTAATGATGTTGCACTCGACACAATGATCATAAACGCGGTTGGTGAGAATTTTTGCCAACAGTTTATACGTTGTTGACAAGCATGTAATTGGGCGGTAGTTCGCTGGGTCCAGGGTGTTGTTTTCTTTTGCTATGAGGAAGGTATTTCCAGTCATCAAGAACCAAGGTTTCTCGTGAGGATTTCTCAAAAGTTTGCAGAAGTATTCTGCAAGCAGCGAATGAGTTGAAATAAACTTCTTCAGCCATACGTTATGGATTTTGTCCGGACCAGGTGATTTCCAATTACTGCTATCTCTGATCGCTTTAGCAACTTCTTCAGCTGAGATATCGGTGTTCTGCATCTCTCGATAGTTTACGCTTTGTTCACGTTCGTTGGCTATCCATTCGTTCTCTAGGTTTATGGTTTTTGGTCTACTCCATATTTCGCTCCAGAAATGTACAACATTGGCGCGCCCTGCGAATCAGATCGATTACCCCCTGGATGGTCTAATTGTCGATAGAACCGTTTTTGGTTTCTTTCGAAAAGGGAATTTTCTAATGTTCTGGCTCTGCTTTCTCTGTATATCGCGAGGCGTTTGGCGTAGGCAGCAAGCTGTTGGATTTTCTTGTCTTTTATTTCCATTAGCATGTTTTCTGTTAGCTCAATGATTTCAACTGGATGGATGATGTCCTTCACAAGCTTCCGAATTTTCCGGGATCTTGTTCTGTCGGAATAATCTGTGAGTCGAGCTATGTCCTGCCTAGTGCAACTAATTTTGTTGGTTAGACGTCTTTCCCACGCTGGCAATTTAAGCGTTGTTTGTCTTGAGTTATTGTCTGGACACCTTATTGTCTTTTTTCCCATCGTTCTAAGTACTGCTACTGCGCCCGAGTATATTAAGCAGTGCACATCCTCTATGTTTGTGGCAGTTGTGAGGTAGAGTTCAGTCACTCTGTTGTTGTTGAAAATTCTCGGAATTCCTTCTCTGCGGGAAGGGTCAGTGTTTTTATTTTGTATCCAGGCTACGCGAAATTGTTCGCCGAGCGTGAGTGCTAGCTGATTTGGATTGTTGTTTCCGAATCGTGTATGGTGTTTTCTCTTGATTGGGGTGTTTCTGGTGTAGCATGGATGTATGTTTGTTGAGATGAATGGACGAGCGGCTTCTCTATCTCTATTCTCGAATCTGTCCTCAGGGTTATTGTTGTCGTTGTGGACAGGTTGCTCGTCGTTTTGAGGAACATCAACTTGATCTTCAGTTGTTTTCCCATTTGAGGAGATGATAATTGAGGCTTGTCGTTTGATGTCTTGAATTATTGCTCTTCTTCTGTCGGCAATATTTTGTTATGTGATTCTGGATAGTTTAGGGAATTCGTTCAAAACCAACTCCCTCATTTTTGCCCTGTACATATGCAGTTCCGTTTCCATATATGTATGTCGAAATGAGGTAGCATCGTATAACTGATTGATTCATCTGTACAGTCCATTTTATACGCTGCCTAGGTAGGGCTGCTTCTGTGGTTTCCATGGTAGTCTTTGACAAAACACAACGTGTTACAGGTTGTAATGTTTGTGGCTTTTCGAGTTCTGGGCTATTGATGCTTTCGATAACATACAATGCCTTTTATACAATTTTCTCCAATAACGGACTATACTAATTCTCTTAATTTAGTAATACATTTAGCCTTATTAATTAGTCTGTGTAAAATCTTATCAAAACTATTTTGAATATGTTTCCCATATGAAAATGATCTTCCATGCCGACAAATATAAAAGCTTATTAAGTTTGATACATCCAACCGCGTTTTTTTGCGAATATTCAGTGTTATGCTCCAGCAAACAACCATTCTTTTTATATTAAATTGAATTAAGATTCATAGGCTAATTGTTCGAAATTTGTTTTTAAATCTCAGAAAGACATGATAAATATTCCAATTCACAAAGGAAAGTCAACATCAGTTTTATTCAACTTACACAGCAGAGCAGAACAGCTGTTTTCGAAAGACGCAACCCTTTCATCATCAGTGCTCATGTGTATTGTGTTTGTCACCACTTATTAGCTGGCTTAGTTGAATTTGATAACAGTTCCTATTTACACAAATTTTATTGTGAAAAAGAATACTAGAACTGTATCAACCTGATGTTAACATGTTATTGTTATAATACCCATGTTACCGTTTGATTATTTTTTCTTCATGTCCCATTTTTCTGAGTTTTTTGTCCCATCATACCTAAGTCAAACTTATTTGGTTTGAATTTTATACTTAAGTACATGTGAACGTTTTTCCAATATTTTTTTTTTTATTATTGGTAGCTCAAGCCATAGCTTAAATTTGTATGTAGTAAGAATTTAACGAACATTTATATTGCTATATTAAATTGAATTAAGATTCATAGGCTAATTGTTCGAAATTTGTTTTTAAATCTCAGAAAGACATGATAAATATTCCAAGGCACAAAGGAAAGTCAACATCAGTTTTATTCAACTAACACAGCAGAGCAGAACAGCTGTTTTCGAAAGACGCAACCCTTTCATCATCAGTGCTCATGTGTATTGTGTTTGTCACCACTTATTAGGTGGCTTAGTTGAATTTGATAACAGTTCCTATTTACACAAATTTTATTGTGAAAAAGAATACGAGAACTGTATCAACCTGATGTTAACATGTTATTGTTATAATACCCGTGTTACCATTTGATTATTTTTTCTTCATGTCCCATTTTTCTGAATTTTTTGTCCCATCATACCTAAGTCAAACTTATTTGGTTTGAATTTTATACTTAAGTACATGTGAACGTTTTTCCAATATTTTTTTTTTTATTATTGGTAGCTCAAGCCATAGCTTAAATTTGTATGTAGTAAGAATTTAACGAACATTTCTATTGCTATATTAAATTAAATTAAGATTCATAGGCTAATTGTTCGAAATTTGTTTTTAAATCTCAGAAAGACATGATAAATATTCCAAGGCACAAAGGAAAGTCAACATCAGTTTTATTCAACTTACACAGCAGAGCAGAACAGCTGTTTTCGAAAGACGCAACCCTTTCATCATCAGTGCTCATGTGTATTGTGTTTGTCACCACTTATTAGGTGGCTTAGTTGAATTTGATAACAGTTCCTATTTACACAAATTTGATTGTAAAAAAGAATCAGAGAACTGTATCAACCTGATGTTAACATGTTATTGTTTTTAATACCCGTGTTACCGTTTGATTATTTTTCTTAATGTCCCATTTTTCTGAATTTTTTGTTCCATCATACCTAAGTCAAACTTTTTTGGTTTGAATTTTATAATTAAGTACTTGTAAACGTGTTCCAATTTTTATTATTGGTAGCTCAAGCCATAGCTTAAATTTGTATGTAGTAAGTATTTTCACGAACATTTATATTGCTATATTAAATTGAATTAAGATTCTTAATTCAATTTAATATAGCAATATAAATGTTCGTGAAAATACTTACTTTGTTTGTTTTTTATCAGTGCAACGTTTCTTGAGGTATAAAGTAGTTTTATTTAAGAAAAATTTTAAATTTTTTACCATTTTGGTAACTTTCATGTACCATAAAATATTGCACTTGTCCATCCCTGGATTCGAAATTTTAAATTTTATTTTTGATGCCAATTTTGTTCTTCCTAAATTATAAGACAGTTTTAGTTAGCAAAAAACAAAAACATCAAATATTTGTAATATATTTACTAAGTTGATAAGATGGAGAATTCATAAATGAACAAATTGGTATTAACGGGAAATTATTTTTATGAACTTTTGGTAATCCATATAATCTTGGTGCAATTGATGTGTTTGATTTCAAATTTGTCTTTTCATGCAAAGTAATTATTTTTAATTTAAAAAGTCTTTCAACAATTTCATTATTTATTTTCTGTAACTTATTTGTTGCATCATTTTATAAAACTTTGTATGCTGAAGTATTTTCTACAATATCCTTCATTCTTGAAATATATCTATTCCATTCATTACAACCGTTGTATTACCTTTATCAGCATCCAAAACAAGTATGTTTCAATTATTATTCAAAAATTTTTCTGCATCTCTTACATTATTAAGAATAAATTTAACCCTATTATTTAATTTCATCTTATTCATTTGGTCATCTACTATAGTCGTAAATCTTGCTCTTGCTACTTCTTGTTCTTCCTTTCCTTCTATTGTCTGTACTAAGTCTTCACCATCTGATATAATTTTTAACATAGAAAGATCAACTTCTTTATTGGTAGAGCATATTTCTACCCTAAAGTTTTGGATTACCAAAAATTCATAAAGATAATTACCCATTAATACCAATTTGTTCATTTATGAATTCTCCATCTTATCAACTTAGTAAATATATTACAAATATTTTAAAAAATGTGACTAAACATTCATTCTATTTATAATATTAAGAAGTCATTAGAATTTAGGAAAAAGATAGAGAGTATTAAAATAAATAGTAATGAAATATTGGTGTCATTTGATGTTTTTGTTTTTTGCTAACTAAAACTGTCTTATAATTTAGTAAGAACAAAATCGGCATCAAAAATAAAATTTAAAATTTCGAATCCAGGGATGGACAAGTGCAATATTTTATGGTACATGAAAGTTACCAAAATGGTAAAAAATTTAAAATTTTTCTTAAATAAAACTACTTTATACCTCAAGAAACGTTACACTGATAAAAAACAAACAAATTAAAATTTCGTTTCCAGGGTTGGAAAAATTAAATTTTTTTTGGTACATGCAATATTTTATAGTACATGTAATAACCAAAATGGTTGCAAAATTCGAGTTTTTCTTAAACAAAACTACTTTATACCTCATGAAGATTTGCATTGATAAAGAAAATTTAAAAAAATTTAGATTTCGCTTCCAGGGTTGGGAAATTGAAATGTTTTTTTTTATACATAAAAGTAACCAAAAAGGCAATTGACGTTGTTTTTTTGCTAATTAAAACTATTTTTTAGTTCAGGAAAAACAAAATTGGTATCAAAAATAAATCAAAATTTAGATTCCAGATATGGATAACTGCAATATATTGTGGTACATAAATATGACCTAAATGGTTGAAAATATTAAGTTTTTAAACTATTTCATGCCTCATTAAGAGTTGCATTGGTAAAAAAAATTTAAATTTCGTTTCCAGGGTTGGAAAATTGAAATATTTATTCTGCATAAAAGTAACCAAAAAGGCAATTGACGTTGTTTCTTTTTGCTAGTTAAAGTTGTTTTATAATTCAGGATGAATAAAATTGGTATTAAAATCTTAAAAAATCACAATTTCGACTCCAGGGTTGGACAAATGAAATATTTTATGGTACATGAAAGTGACCAAAAAGTTTAAAAATTTGTATGTAGTAAGTATTTTCACGAACATTTATATTGCTATATTAAATTGAATTAAGAATCTTAATTCAATTTAATATAGCAATATAAATGTTCGTGAAAATACTTACTACATACATATTTAAGCTATGGCTTGAGCTACCAATAAAAAAAATTGGAACACGTTTACAAGTACTTAAGTATAAAATTCAAACCAAAAAAGTTTGACTTAGGTATGATGGAACAAAAAATTCAGAAAAATGGGACATTAAGAAAAATAATCAAACGGTAACACGGGTATTAAAAACAATAACATGTTAACATTAGGTTGATACAGTTCTCTGATTCTTTTTCACAATCAAATTTGTGTAAATAGGAACTGTTATCAAATTCAACTAAGCCACCTAATAAGTGGTGACAAACACAATACACATGAGCACTGATGATGAAAGTGTTGCGACTTTCGAAAACAGCTGTTCTGCTCTGCTGTGTAAGTTGAATAAAACTGATGTTGACTTTCCTTTGTGCCTTGGAATATTTATCATGTCTTTCTGAGATTTAAAAACAAATTTCGAACAATTAGCCTATGAATCTTAATTCAATTTAATATAGCAATATAAATGTTCGTTAAATTCTTACTACATACAAATTTAAGCTATGGCTTGAGCTACCAATAATAAAAAAAAAATATTGGAAAAACGTTCACATGTACTTAAGTATAAAATTCAAACCAAATAATTTTGACTTAGGTATGATGGGACAAAAAATTCAGAAAAATGGGACATGAAGAAAAAATAATCAAATGGTAACACGGGTATTATAACAATAACATGTTAACATCAGGTTGATACAGTTCTCGTATTCTTTTTCACAATAAAATTTGTGTAAATAGGAACTGTTATCAAATTCAACTAAGCCACCTAATAAGTGGTGACAAACACAATACACATGAGCACTGATGATGAAAGGGTTGCGTCTTTCGAAAAAAGCTGTTCTGCTCTGCTGTGTAAGTTGAATAAAACTGATGTTGACTTTCCTTTGTGCCTTGGAATATTTATCATGTCTTTCTGAGATTTAAAAACAAATTTCGAACAATTAGCCTATGAATCTTAATTCAATTTAATATAGCAATATAAATGTTCGTTAAATTCTTACTACATACAAATTTAAGCTATGGCTTGAGCTACCAATAATAAAAAAAAAATATTGGAAAAACGTTCACATGTATTTAAGTATAAAATTCAAACCAAATAAGTTTGACTTAGGTATGATGGGACAAAAAATTCAGAAAAATGGGACATGAAGAAAAAATAATCAAACGGTAACACGGGTATTATAACAATAACATGTTAACATCAGGTTGATACAGTTCTCGTATTGTTTTTCACAATAAAATTTGTGTAAATAGGAACTGTTATCAAATTCAACTAAGCCACCTAATAAGTGGTGACAAACACAATACACATGAGCACTGATGATGAAAGGGTTGCGTCTTTCGAAAACAGCTGTTCTGCTCTGCTGTGTAAGTTGAATAAAACTGATGTTGACTTTCCTTTGTGCCTTGGAATATTTATCATGTCTTTCTGAGATTTAAAAACAAATTTCGAACAATTAGCCTATGAATCTTAATTCAATTTAATATAGCAATATAAATGTTCGTTAAATTCTTACTACATACAAATTTAAGCTGTGGCTTGAGCTACCAATAATAAAAAAAAAATATATTGGGAAAACGTTCACATGTACTTAAGTATAAAATTCAAACCAAATAAGTTTGACTTAGGTATGAGGGGACAAAAAATTCAGAAAAATGGGACATGAAGAAAAAATAAGCAAACGGTAACACGGGTATTATAACAATAACATGTTAACATCAGGTTGATACAGTTCTCGTATTCTTTTTCACAATAAAATTTGTGTAAATAGGAACTGTTATCAAATTCAACTATGCCACCTAATAAGTGGTGACAAACACAATACACATGAGCACTGATGATGAAAGGGCTGCATCTTTCGAAAACAGCTGTTCTGCTCTGTTGTGTAAGTTAAATAAAACTGATGTTGACTTTCCTTTGTGCCTTGGAATATTTATCATGTCTTTCTGAGATTTAAAAACAAATTTCGAACAATTAGCCTATGAATCTTAATTCAATTTAATATAGCAATATAAATGTTCGTTAAATTCTTACTACATACAAATTTAAGCTATGGCTTGAGCTACCAATAATAAAAAAAAAAATATTGGAAAAACGTTCACATGTACTTAAGTATAAAATTCAAACCAAATAAGTTTGACTTAGGTATGATGGGACAAAAAATTCAGAAAAATGGGACATGAAGAAAAAATAATCAAACGCTAACACGGGTATTATAACAATAACATGTTAACATCAGGTTGATACAGTTCTCTGATTCTTTTTCACAATCTAATTTGTGTAAATAGGAACTGTTATCAAATTCAACTAAGCCACCTAATAAGTGGTGACAAACACAATACACATGAGCACTGATGATGAAAGGGTTGCGACTTTCGAAAACAGCTGTTCTGCTCTGCTGTGTAAGTTGAATAAAACTGATGTTGACTTTCCTTTGTGCCTTGGAATATTTATCATGTCTTTCTGAGATTTAAAAACAAATTTCGAACAATTAGCCTATGAATCTTAATTCAATTTAATATAGCAATATAAATGTTCGTTAAATTCTTACTACATACAAATTTAAGCTATGGCTTGAGCTACCAATAATAAAAAAAAAATATTGGAAAAACGTTCACATGTACTTAAGTATAAAATTCAAACCAAATAATTTTGACTTAGGTATGATATGACAAAAAATTCAGAAAAATGGGACATGAAGAAAAAATAATCAAATGGTAACACGGGTATTATAACAATAACATGTTAATATCAGGTTGATACAGTTCTCGTATTCTTTTTCACAATAAAATTTGTGTAAATAGGAACTGTTATCAAATTCAACTAAGCCACCTAATAAGTGGTGACAAACACAATACACATGAGCACTGATGATGAAAGGGTTGCGTCTTTCGAAAACAACTGTTCTGCTCTGCTGTGTAAGTTGAATAAAACTGATGTTGACTTTCCTTTGTGCCTTGGAATATTTATCATGTCTTTCTGAGATTTAAATACAAATTTCGAACAATTAGCCTATGAATCTTAATTCAATTTAAATTCTTACTACATACAAATTTAAGCTATGGCTTGAGCTACCAATAATAAAAAAAAAAAAAAAAAAATATTGGAAAAACGTTCACATGTACTTAAGTATAAAATTCAAACCAAATAAGTTTGACTTAGGTATGATGGGACAAAAAATTCAGAAAAATGGGACATGAAGAAAAAATAATCAAACGGTAACACGGGTATTATAACAATAACATGTTAACATCAGGTTGATACAGTTCTCGTATTCTTTTTCACAATAAAATTTGTGTAAATAGGAACTGTTATCAAATTCAACTAAGCCACCTAATAAGTGGTGACAAACACAATACACATGAGCACTGATGATGAAAGGGTTGCGTCTTTCGAAAACAGCTGTTCTGCTCTGCTATGTAAGTTGAATAAAACTGATGTTGACTTTCCTTTGTGCCTTGGAATATTTATCATGTCTTTCTGAGATTTAAAAACAAATTTCGAACAATTAGCCTATGAATCTTAATTCAATTTAATATAAAAAGAATGGTTGTTTGCTGGAGCATAACACTGAATATTCGCAAAAAAAAAACGCGGTTGGATGTATCAAACTTAATAAGCTTTTATATTTGTCGGCATGGAAGATCATTTTCATATGGGAAACATATTCAAAATAGTTTTGATAAGATTTTACACAGACTAATTAATAAGGCTAAATATATTACTACATTAAGAGAATTAGTATAGTCCGTTATTGGAGAAAATTGTATAAAAGGCATTGTATGTTATCGAAAGCATCAATAGCCCAGAACTCGAAAAGCCACAAACATTACAACCTGTAACACGATGTGTTTTGTCAAAGACTACCATGGAAACCATAGAAGCAGGCCTACCTAGGCAGCGTATAAAATGGACTGTACAGATGAATCAATCAGTTATACGATGCTACCTCATTTCGACATATGTATATATATATATATATATATATATATAGTTTGGTTTTAAAGTTTAAATTCAACGAAAATAAATTAAAATTCAACTTCAGGTCAATGTTTGAAAAGGTACATAGCGTTATAGTCGACCGGATCGAATCTTAAATACCCTCCAAATATTTAGTAAGTAAATTTTAAAAGGTTAACTTGGTGGGACAGAGTTGCTTTATATAATATCGTACGATAACGCCCACTAAAGGGGGCGGGGTTCAAAAATTAAACATATCACGTTTTCCACAGACGAACGTATGGACATTGCTAGATCGTCTTAGACTTCATCACTGATCAAGAATATATATACTTTATGGGGTTCAATTCTTTTTGGAGGGTATTAAAACTGTATTTTGGCGGGGTCGCTCTGGCAAGGGCTGTGGAGGAGACTCTAAAAATAAATGTTTGGGATAATTATATACAAAATTAAAATTGTTAATTTAATTTACAAAATTAATTTTTTTTTGATACGGGGGAGGAGGCGGTAGGGCAGAGTAGTACCAGGTTACGTCTCAGCTACGTCTCTATTTTTAATTTTTTCAGAAACGGTGGCCATCTACATAAAAGCATTTATTGCTGATTATAAAAATATTTGCGGCAGCAATTTGAAAAAAGTTTAACTTAGACCAGTTGCCTTACGTGACAAACTTCAATATTAAATAGAAAGGGTCTATTATTAACTTCGGTCAAAGTAATTTATTTTTTAAGTTTTATATGAAAACTTGCTTTAATTTTAAATTTTTATTGAAATCCGTTCCACAGCGCAGATGATATGACTAAAAATTATGTTTTTAAGCTGCGCATGTGACATTAGAATATTAAGGAAAACAATTTGAAAAATTACAGTTAGATTTCATTCGCTTTGCTCTTTTCACATCTTTTTTTAGCTTATTGTTGTTGCAAGCAAACTATTTTGTAATTAGTACAATCGTAAAAAATGCGTTTTAAAAAATTAACCATTAAAGAGAAAATTCAATGAAAAGTAATCAAAAGCAAGTAACATATTATTTTGAATTTTACTAACATTTTTCTCATTATGGGTGTTAAGTTAAGGTATAAATTCTTTAAAATAACAAAATTTGAATATTTTTCTCTCATAATGGTGGATAAAAATAATTGTTTAATAACTTATAATTTTTTGGCCGCGGTAGACCTTTCTGTGGAAATACCCATATATATATATATATATATATATTGTAGTGTGTGTGGGTATAATTCTTGTGTGTTCAGTATTTCTAAGCTCTGCAGCCGCTTTTCCACCAGAAGTGCCGATTTTGTTTTAGAAATAAAAAGATGTTGCGTCCTTGCTCTGCAGCCGCTTTTCCACCAGAAGTGCCGATTTTGTTTTAGAAATAAAAAGATGTTGCGTCCTTGCTTAATCAATTATTTCTCTCTTTATTTACAAAAATTACCCACTTAACTTATTCTATTGGTCAGCATTATTCTGGGGTACCAACAAATCAATAGTTGATTTGCCGTTCCCACGGTTTGAGCAAATTTTACTTTAGTTCCCATAAACCAATGGCACGTGAAAAACATTATTGCAACAAAATTTAATATGAAACTCTTGGGTGTCAAGCCCAGCAACAAATCAATATAAGAAAACTTCAATATGAATTTAATATTACAACTATTCCCATAGCCAACAGTTCATTTACTTAAACAGAGTTCATGTTACAAATTAATTCTCATACAACTTATTTTATACAAACAAAAAAACTCAAATGCTTATTATTGCTGACCCAACATAAAATAATGCAATTCTTAAACTATTACAGTACTTACTCTATATATACATATTACAGTACTAATTCTATATATGCAAGTTAAATTACTTAACGTCTTTTTAAGTAAAAAAAAGATTTATTTATTTTTATATAATTATTTCATTATTTTATTTAGCCTTCACAGGGACCCGCTTTTTAGGCTGGTGTATGATCCGGCTTTGGTGGTTATAATTAACTAACTTAAACTTAATCTTTTACCTGGCAAGAAGCATAATTTTGTATATTCATCACATTGCATTTTTATTAAAAAATGCAATCACTTTGTCAGAGTTAAAAACAACGGTTTAATGTTACAATTCAAAATAAATTAAGTTATTTTTGCAGACACTGCGTGAGCAAAAAATAAATAAAATAATAACTCCTCCCCCCATAAGATCAATCGTCCCGATTGTTAATATGTTGGTAACTCGTTAGCGCTACAGAATCTTTTGTTAGATTCTTGAAAACTTGACGTTTCATTCGTTGAAGTCTTTTGTTGGACTTCTTTTTCAACCATTGTTATGACACTTAAATCAGAATTTGATTTTGATTTCAGTTTGATAAATATTAAGCAGATTGCAATAATTAATAAACCGATATTTGTGGAAAACATTAAGTATCCCTTAGTTGATATTGAATTTATTTCGTCTATGTTATTTACTTGAAGGTTTTTCATCATTTCTAAAGACAGGACTTCTTCAACCATCGATTTATTAGATGATAGCTTTAGTACAGCTTTCATCTGAAACTGAATCAAGTATGTTCCCGATAATTGATATGTTTTATTCTCAAATATTTCTAAAACTCGGTTAAATTGATTTAAAAGTATTGTTCCTTCATTTATTTCTTGTACAGTAGGAACGTGTTGATTGTTTATAAATGTGCAATTATGATTCTTGCTTTTTAAAAGTAATGGTATACAATTGGTTTTACTTATATCTATTAAATTTTCATTATTGCAAATACATAAATTGTTAAATTGATTACAATTATTTTTTACTTCAAAAATTTTATCCTTACATCTAATTACATTTTCGGAATTAATTTTTATAATTTTTTCATTTTGTTTTATTGGTTTAATTAATATTTTTTCACAATTTATTTTATTAATTGAAGGTAGATTATATAAATTAATGAAGAATAGTCTGTAGCTATCTTAACTGTAGCAAAACCTAAAGCATCTTCCAAATTATTGTAAGGAAATTCTTCAAGATCTAAAAACTGTTAGGCTTCATTGATTTCTTTTTCCGAAAGTATAAATGAATTAATTATTCCTACTTTTGCCCATTGTAAGGCGTATTCTATATTAATAACATCCGTTTTGACGATATCTATTCTATTTCTAATGGAGTCTTCTATAGTTCTTTGAGTTTCTTCTAACGACTGAATTGTTTTTAAAATTTTGTTAGTAGTATTCGTCAATAAGTTGATCCTGCCAATGAATTTTTCATTAATAATTTTCTGTCGTTCGGTATTCGTAAGTAGTCCATTTATTTTGTTCACTACAATGTTGTGATCCTCGTGGTCGGGTGAACCAGCTATCCATTTCCATGTGCCAATATGTCAATTGAGCGTTTAACTCTTGGTTTCATTCTTTTAATTTGACTTCTTATTTGGTCGATATCATGAAGTAAAAAAGGTAGCGATGTGCCGTTGCGTAATAGTTTCTTCTGAATTTCATTGTTCAGATCGTTAATGGTTTGTTCATATATGTCAAGTTCTAAAATATGAATAAGTTTAAAATTTCCGTTCTGTAGTCTTCCTTGTCCTTGGTGTATTGAAATTAATTGTGAGTTCGTATAGTCTAGTATCTGGACTTCTGTCTTGTAAGTCTCAAATAATGTAAAAAGTATTATTAACAACTTCATTTTCTAGAAAATAAAAAAATATATAAAAATAAAACAGATAAGGTTCATTTCAGATGCTTTAAGTTCTAATATTATCTTTATGTATTATCCTATCACGAAACTTAATTTTTACTTTATTTCCTAAGTCTTCTTTTACTTTTTGCGTTTTGAATCGTGGCAATAGTTTATTTCTTTGTCCTACAATCTTCTCATATATTATATCGCCTGGTTGATAAGTTTTTACTTGGTTTGGATTATTTCTTAATATCATTTCACCCTGAGCCTTTTTTAAAATTTCTACCAAATTATGCGTGACCCTGTTGAAAAGTATGTCTACAGGTTTGTTTTGTGTAACTGAATGTATTGTGTTATTATATTGCTGAGCTGCTCTGTAAAAAACTTCGGTGTCTTCTAAGAGATTAAATTCCTCTTTGATACATCTTGCTATTTCAATTAAAGTAGAATGGACTCTTTCGACTTGGCCATTGGTTGTGCTATGCCGCGGTGTACAATAATAAAGTTCAATACTTAAGCGTTGCATTAAAGATTTAAATTGAGCAGTTAAAAACCCTGGTTCGTTATCAAGTGTTATTTTTTTTGCATTAGGAAAATTTTGAAGGACATCTAAAACTTTTTCCCCGATGTTAGTCTTATTTTCAATATTTTTGATAACTAAAAATTTGGAATAAACATCAACGCATGTTATGAATTTAAGACCTTCAGCGTAAAAAATATCTATGTTAAGGAACTCCCCCTCTACGTTAGGAATTGGAGCCTCTCCAATTGGAACTTTTTGTGGATGTTTTTTATATTTATTTCGATTGCAAATTGTACAATGTCTGATATACTCTTTAAAGTGTTTTATCATTTTTGGCCAATAGTACTGCTTATAGATTTGTTTGCAATTCTCTTTACAGCTTCGATGAGCTTGAGTATGAGTACTTTGAATAATGTTTTGTTGGTCACCAACACTTGTGATGTCTATTGGAAATATTTTGCTATATACAAACTTGTTTGTGAAAACTCCTTTCACTGTTTCTTTAAAATCATAAAGATCCTCTGGTGTACAATGAATACAGGTAACTAAATTTGGTTTAATGCATTCCAAAAGAATGGTTTTGAGATTTTCCTTTGTGTCGTATTCTATAATATGTCTTATTCTTCCAAAAGCTATGACCATTTCATGAATTGTAAGATTTGCTTTGCATAAAAGTATTTGTTGCTTGAATTCATTTAAGAGTTTTGAAATCTCTGGAATGTTGAAATCGTCACTACTTTCAGTGGAATGTTGAGTACTATGCAAAGATTCTTTGTCTGATATTTTGTTTAAGTATTGACGTGAAAGAGCATCTGCTACGATATTGTTAACACCTCTATAAATGATCGCCGTCTTTTAATTTTTGCATTAGGGTTTCGTGTAGAAACTGTGAACGTTAGTGGTTGATGATCTGTATGAATTTCAAGATTCGAACTACCATATAAATAATTTCTTAAATTTTTTAAGGCCCATACGATAGCAAAAAGTTCTTTTTCATTTGTTGCGTAGTTGTGTTCTGTAGAATTTAATGTTTTTGATATGAATATTATGGGCTTACCATCCTGACTAAGGACAGCACCTACCGCATCATTAGAAGCATCAGTAGTAAGGACGAAATTTTTATTGAAATCAGGCTGAGTTAGCTCGATTTATTCAGATAATAATTTTTTAACTTATCAAAGGTGAGTAAACCCTGTTCATCTAATTCTATTTCTATTTTCTTTGACATATATTGTGATACTTTACCGTTTTCTCCTGCTAGATATTTCGACAGTGGTTTCGCTATTTGAGCGTAACCTTTTATAAATTTTCGGTAGTATTCTACCATTCCCAGAAAACTCCTTAGTTGTCTTGAAGTTTTGGGTAAAGGATAATTATTTATAGTCTCCAATTTATTTGGATCAGTTTTGATTACATTATGACCCACTACGTAACCAAGAAATTCTACTTCTTTGGCGTAAAACTTAGATTTTTCCAATGAAATTTTCATATTTGATTCTTTTAATCTATCAATTATTATTCTTAAATGTTTATAATGTTCTTCTAGAGTTTTTGAGTAGACAATTATATCGTCTATATAAACATGACATATTTTACCGATAAATTCGCGTAAAATGTCATCCATGGCCCGTTGAAAAATACTAGGACTGTTTTTAAGGCCAAAAGGTAATCTTATAAACTCGTATTTCCCGTTGTTAACGGAAAATGCAGTTTTCTCAACATCTTCTTCCTTCATAATGATTTGGTGGAAACCGGACTCCAAATCAATCGTTGAAAAATATTTTGCTGTTCCTAGATTGGACAGTATTACATTGCAATCCGGAATGGGATATTTATCACACACCGTGTTCTCGTTTAATTTCTTATAATCTACAACTTTTTTTGGAACTACCCAGATTGGGGAGTTGTAAGGACTTTTACTAGGGCGAATTATTTTGTCCTCTAGTAGTCTTCTTATTTCATTATTTACAAAGCTATTTGCAGAAAGTGGGTAAGGATATTGCTTGCTCCATATAGGGGCTTCAGCAATTGTTCGAATTTCTGCTCTGATATCCGTCCTAAACGGTAAATTCATATTTATACTTGAGTGAACTTTTGCAATATTTTTTATAACATTTTTCCTTAAAATGTTCAAAGATTCTTCACTTTCATCTGCAAAATTAAATATTTCTTGATTATTCATTTTATTTAAAGCATTTTCTTTTAAATGCTCGTTTTTTATTTGTGTATTTTCACTTGAATCATCTGACCCAATATTTATTATTTTCTCGCAGTGTTTACCGCAAGTTAGTATTCCTTCTTTAAAGTTTAAAACAATATTAGCTTCTTTCATAAAATGGTAACCTATAAGGAGGTCCGTCTCCAGATTTTCAATTTCGTAAAATCTTTCATTAAAGCCAAAAATACTGGCTTCATAAAAATATTTAATGATGGTAAAACCATTAATGGTTTTTACCCTCTTCTTAATAACTAATTCCTGTATGTTCGTTAAAACTCCAGGACTACAATAACAGCTTGTTGCATCGCTGCCAATTAGAATTTTATATTTTCTTCCTGTTGAGGACGCCTTGATGATGTAGGGCAGTCCGTTTCTTGACCTAAAAAAGAATCTTCATTCAAATTGTTTATTCGCTAAAATTTGTGCTGTGGCTGGTGGCTCACTTGGCCACTATTATTTGATTGTCGTTTAAGACCGTGTTGAAAATTGTTGAAAGGTTTTGTATGTTGAAAATTGTTGAAGGGTGTTGTGAGTTGGAAGTTGTTGAAAGGTCTTGTTTGTTGATAATTGTTGTTATTATAATTTTGTGGTCTTTCCTGTCTAAAATTAAATGTTGGCTTAGCAACTGCGTATGCCGAACTTCCCAGTTCCATTGGTTCTGGTTTTGTTTGATAGTGTCTATTATAATTTTCATTAGGGCGTGAGTCCTTATGACTGCGATTAGGGAAACGTAAAATATTATTTCCTTTATTCATGTGATTAATCAGTGGTTTATTAAAATGCAAAGCGAAATTAGCACGAACTCTGTTCGCTTCTAATTCCTGCGCTTTTGCCAGTGCATCTGGCAAGCTATTAGGTGAAATCGAGAATAGGATATCCGCCAAAGGAGGATTCAATCCCGTCATAAAAACCCTAAGTGCGTATTGCCTATTTCTGTTGTATAGTTCTTTTGTAATGTCCGAGTTCTTTCCGTGAGTCATTATCGTTTTGTTTATCAAGTCGGTCAGTTTTTTTTATTAACCTCGATGTAGTATGTTATTATTGATTGTGATCCCTGACGCATCACACTAAGTTCTTGTTCTATAAGATGTAGAGGACGTTTGTCAGCATATGCAAAGTCTAGACGACTGATTATTGCGTCGAAATTTAAAACTGTGCCATGATTAGTCAAGGTGTCGTTGGCCTCATTAACAACTTTATTCCTTAAAATGGTCAAAGCAGAAAAATAACGCTTGCTGCCTTTCGCGTATATTTTCATAGAATTGGTAGCGGCTTCACGCCAACTAACGTATGAATTTTTGCCGTCAAAAGTTGGCAAGGATTTTATCACGTCCAAAGGTTCGTCACAACGTACTGTAATGTTAATTTTTTCTTCCTCAAATTCTCCTACCGTATTGCAAGCTGTTAACGCGCCTAAATTCCTGGTCAGTTCCTCTATCCTAGCCATCAATGGAGCTATCTGTGCTTCTATTAGAATTCTTACCTGATCTGTACTAGCCATTTCGTTTTCAATATTAGTTCCTAAACCTCTAAACATATTTGATAAATGATCTATTTCTGAATCCAGTTTGAATCCAGTTTCTTTTAAATAAAGCAAGGAAAAAAATTTTGATTTGGTGTTCTCAATAATTGGGGAAAAAAAACAATTATGTAATTGTTTTTCCGTTTAACTTTGGGTTTAATTCAAGATAGCCCCAGAAAATTGATGTTTTTTTTTTCCTTATTTATATCTAATCCAGTTTATACTTAAGGGTAATCTATTTTTGATAACAAATTAAACTAAATTTGAAGCATATTTTTAATAAATTTCTTACAACTATTGTTGATGGTTGTTGCCTTCAATGGTGTTTCCAACTTCCTGGATAATATGCTGTTGTATATATTTTGTTGATTTTTTTATGTTCTTAGCTTCTCCAGTTATTGATGTGATGGTGATGTGGAATATTCAATTAGTTTTCAAATATTTTTATATCTAATTCGTCTCATTTATCATTTATTGATTTTTATTTGAAATTGTTATTGTAAATATTATACTTGTACTTTGTATTTCAAAACTAAGTTGCCACTGAATATTTTCTTATTTACAGGGAACAGTATGATATTATTTTTAAGTCACTTGATTTTCAAATTTTCAAACATAACACACATTTTCTTTGTCTTTTTTAACGTCGATAAATTAGTTCGTTTTTATTAATTGATTTTGTGCCTTTGTATTTCATTTGATAAGAGAAATTAGTTTAATTTTATAAGTATCAAAATTATAGTAATTTTTTGTTTTTAATTAACTTTGTACAAGGCTCTTATTAAATTTAATTTTTGCTTCCGCAGGAACAAAAAGTTGCTTTTACACTTCACTCAACACAGAAAATTCTTTTTCCTTCAGCCTGATAGTCACTTTTTAAGTTCATCACTTTATCCTTTAAAAGGATATGTTTATTTTTGCCACTTGGTTTGTTTATATTTTTTCACTCTCGCGAAAAAGTTTTCTTTTCTTTTCTCCTTTTTTTAGGATACTTGTTTGTTTTTTTGCCACTTGGTTTGTTTTTCTTTTCTCCTTTTTTTTAAGGATACTTGTTTGTTTTTTTGGCTACCGTTTCCCGAAAATCCTTAGTTTTTAGTTTTCAGGATATTTTATTCAAGAAACATCCCGGACGAGCCCCCAGTTATATTAATTAACGTCTTTTTAAGTAAAAAAACAGATTTATTTATTTTTATATAATTATTTCATTATTTTATTATTTATTTAGCCTTCACAGGGACCCGCTTTTTAGGCTGGTGTATGATCCGGCTTTGGTGGTTATAATTAACTAACTTAAACTTAATCTTTTACCTGGCAAGAAGCATAATTTTGTATATTCATCACATTGCATTTTTATTAAAAAATGCAATCACTTTGTCAGAGTTAAAAACAACGGTTTAATGTTACAATTCAAAATAAATTAAATTATTTTTGCAGACACTGCGTGAGCAAAAAATAAATAAAATAATAACTCCTACCCCCGTAAGATCAATCGTCCCGATTGTTAAAATGTTGGTAACTCGTTAGCGCTACAGAATCTTTTGTTAGATTCTTGAAAACTTGACGTTTCATTCGTTGAAGTCTTTTGTTGGACTTCTTTTTCAACCATTGTTATGACACTTAAATCAGAATTTGATTTTGATTTCAGTTTGATAAATATTAAGCAGATTGCAATAATTAATAAACCGATATTTGTGGAAAACATTAAGTATCCCTTAGTTGATATTGAATTTATTTCGTCTATGTTATTTACTTGAAGGTTTTTCATCATTTCTAAAGACAGGACTTCTTCAACCATCGATTTATTAGATGATAGCTGTAGTACAGCTTTCATCTGAAACTGAATCAAGTATGTTCCCGATAATTGATATGTTTTATTCTCAAATATTTCTAAAACTCGGTTAAATTGATTTAAAAGTATTGTTCCTTCATTTATTTCTTGTACAGTAGGAACGTGTTGATTGTTTATAAATGTGCAATTATGATTCTTGCTTTTTAAAAGTAATGGTATACAATTGGTTTTACTTATATCTATTAAATTTTCATTATTGCAAATACATAAATTGTTAAATTGATTACAATTATTTTTTACTTCAAAAATTTTATCCTTACATCTAATTACATTTTCGGAATTAATTTTTATAATTTTTTCATTTTGTTTTATTGGTTTAATTAATATTTTTTCACAATTTATTTTATTAATTGAAGGTAGATTTATTATATAAATTAATGAAGAATAGTCTGTAGCTATCTTAACTGTAGCAAAACCTAAAGCATCTTCCAAATTATTGTAAGGAAATTCTTCAAGATCTAAAAACTGTTTGGCTTCATTGATTTCTAATTACTCCTACTTTTGCCCATTGTAAGGCGTATTCTATATTAATAACATCCGTTTTGACGATATCTATTCTATTTCTAATGGAGTCTTCTATAGTTCTTTGAGTTTCTTCTAACGACTGAATTGTTTTTAAAATTTTGTTAGTAGTATTCGTCAATAAGTTGATCCTGTCAATGAATTTTTCATTAACAATTTTCTGTCGTTCGGTATTCGTAAGTAGTCCATTTATTTTGTTCACTACAATGTTGTGATCCTCGTGATCGGGTGAACCAGCTATCCATTTCCATGTGCCAATATGTCAATTGAGCGTTTAACTCTTTGTTTCATTCTTTTAATTTGACTTCTTATTTGGTCGATATCATGAAGTAAAAAAGGTAGCGATGTGCCGTTGCCTAATAGTTTCTTCTGAATTTCATTGTTCAGATCGTTAATGGTTTGTTCATATATGTCAAGTTCTAAAATATGAATAAGTTTAAAATTTCCGTTCTGTAGTCTTCCTTGTCCTTGGTGTATTGAAATTAATTGTGAGTTCGTATAGTCTAGTATCTGGACTTCTGTCTTGTAAGTCTCAAATAATGTAAAAAGTATTATTAACAACTTCATTTTCTAGAAAATAAAAAATATATATAAAAATAAAACAGATAAGGTTCATTTCAGATGCTTTAAGTTCTAATATTATCTTTATGTATTATCCTATCACGAAACTTAATTTTTACTTTATTTCCTAAGTCTTCTTTTACTTTTTGCGTTTTGAATCGTGGCAATATTTTATTTCTTTGTCCTACAATCTTCTCATATATTATATCGCCTGGTTGATAAGTTTTTACTTGGTTTGGATTATTTCTTAATATCATTTCACCCTGAGCCTTTTTTAAAATTTCTACCAAATTATGCGTGACCCTGTTGAAAAGTATGTCTACAGGTTTGTTTTGTGTAACTGAATGTATTGTGTTATTATATTGCTGAGCTGCTCTGTAAAAAACTTCGGTGTCTTCTAAGAGATTAAATTCCTCTTTGATACATCTTGCTATTTCAATTAATGTAGAATGGACTCTTTCGACTTGACCATTGGTTGTGCTATGCCGCGGTGTACAATAATAAAGTTCAATACTTAAGCGTTGCATTAAAGATTTAAATTGAGCAGTTAAAAACCCTGGTTCGTTATCAAGTGTTATTTTTTTTGCATTAGGAAAATTTTGAAGGACATCTAAAACTTTTTCCCCGATGTTAGTCTTATTTTCAATATTTTTGATAACTAAAAATTTGGAATAAACATCAACGCATGTTATGAATTTAAGACCTTCAGCGTAAAAAATATCTATGTTAAGGAACTCCCCCTCTACGTTAGGAATTGGAGCCTCTCCAATTGGAACTTTTTGTGGATGTTTTTTATATTTATTTCGATTGCAAATTGTACAATGTCTGATATACTCTTTAAAGTGTTTTATCATTTTTGGCCAATAGTACTGCTTATAGATTTGTTTGCAATTCTCTTTACAGCTTCGATGAGCTTGAGTATGAGTACTTTGAATAATGTTTTGTTGGTCACCAACACTTGTGATGTCTATTGGAAATATTTTGCTATATACAAACTTGTTTGTGAAAACTCCTTTCACTGTTTCTTTAAAATCATAAAGATCCTCTGGTGTACAATGAATACAGGTAACTAAATTTGGTTTAATGCATTCCAAAAGAATGGTTTTGAGATTTTCCTTTGTGTCGTATTCTATAATATGTCTTATTCTTCCAAAAGCTATGACCATTTCATGAATTGTAAGATTTGCTTTGCATAAAAGTATTTGTTGCTTGAATTCATTTAAGGGTTTTGAAATCTCTGGAATGTTGAAATCGTCACTACTTTCAGTGGAATGTTGAGTACTATGCAAAGATTCTTTGTCTGATATTTTGTTTAAGTATTGACGTGAAAGAGCATCTGCTACGATATTGTTAACACCTCTATAAATGATCGCCGTCTTTTAATTTTTGCATTAGGGTTTCGTGTAGAAACTGTGAACGTTAGTGGTTGATGATCTGTATGAATTTCAAGATTCGAACTACCATATAAATAATTTCTTAAATTTTTTAAGGCCCATACGATAGCAAAAAGTTCTTTTTCATTTGTTGCGTAGTTGTGTTCTGTAGAATTTAATGTTTTTGATATGAATATTATGGGCTTACCATCCTGACTAAGGACAGCACCTACCGCATCATTAGAAGCATCAGTAGTAAGGACGAAATTTTTATTGAAATCAGGCTGAGTTAGCTCGATTTATTCAGATAATAATTTTTTAACTTATCAAAGGTGAGTAAACCCTGTTCATCTAATTCTATTTCTATTTTCTTTGACATATATTGTGATACTTTACCGTTTTCTCCTGCTAGATATTTCGACAGTGGTTTCGCTATTTGAGCGTAACCTTTTATAAATTTTCGGTAGTATTCTACCATTCCCAGAAAACTCCTTAGTTGTCTTGAAGTTTTGGGTAAAGGATAATTATTTATAGTCTCCAATTTATTTGGATCAGTTTTGATTACATTATGACCCACTACGTAACCAAGAAATTCTACTTCTTTGGCGTAAAACTTAGATTTTTCCAATGAAATTTTCATATTTGATTCTTTTAATCTATCAATTATTATTCTTAAATGTTTATAATGTTCTTCTAGAGTTTTTGAGTAGACAATTATATCGTCTATATAAACATGACATATTTTACCGATAAATTCGCGTAAAATGTCATCCATGGCCCGTTGAAAAATACTAGGACTGTTTTTAAGGCCAAAAGGTAATCTTATAAACTCGTATTTCCCGTTGTTAACGGAAAATGCAGTTTTCTCAACATCTTCTTCCTTCATAATGATTTGGTGGAAACCGGACTCCAAATCAATCGTTGAAAAATATTTTGCTGTTCCTAGATTGGACAGTATTACATTGCAATCCGGAATGGGATATTTATCACACACCGTGTTCTCGTTTAATTTCTTATAATCTACAACTTTTTTTGGAACTACCCAGATTGGGGAGTTGTAAGGACTTTTACTAGGGCGAATTATTTTGTCCTCTAGTAGTCTTCTTATTTCATTATTTACAAAGCTATTTGCAGAAAGTGGGTAAGGATATTGCTTGCTCCATATAGGGGCTTCAGCAATTGTTCGAATTTCTGCTCTGATATCCGTCCTAAACGGTAAATTCATATTTATACTTGAGTGAACTTTTGCAATATTTTTTATAACATTTTTCCTTAAAATGTTCAAAGATTCTTCACTTTCATCTGCAAAATTAAATATTTCTTGATTATTCATTTTATTTAAAGCATTTTCTTTTAAATGCTCGTTTTTTATTTGTGTATTTTCACTTGAATCATCTGACCCAATATTTATTATTTTCTCGCAGTGTTTACCGCAAGTTAGTATTCCTTCTTTAAAGTTTAAAACAATATTAGCTTCTTTCATAAAATGGTAACCTATAAGGAGGTCCGTCTCCAGATTTTCAATTTCGTAAAATCTTTCATTAAAGCCAAAAATACTGGCTTCATAAAAATATTTAATGATGGTAAAACCATTAATGGTTTTTACCCTCTTCTTAATAACTAATTCCTGTATGTTCGTTAAAACTCCAGGACTACAATAACAGCTTGTTGCATCGCTGCCAATTAGAATTTTATATTTTCTTCCTGTTGAGGACGCCTTGATGATGTAGGGCAGTCCGTTTCTTGACCTAAAAAAGAATCTTCATTCAAATTGTTTATTCGCTAAAATTTGTGCTGTGGCTGGTGGCTCACTTGGCCACTATTATTTGATTGTCGTTTAAGACCGTGTTGAAAATTGTTGAAAGGTTTTGTATGTTGAAAATTGTTGAAGGGTGTTGTGAGTTGGAAGTTGTTGAAAGGTCTTGTTTGTTGATAATTGTTGTTATTATAATTTTGTGGTCTTTCCTGTCTAAAATTAAATGTTGGCTTAGCAACTGCGTATGCCGAACTTCCCAGTTCCATTGGTTCTGGTTTTGTTTGATAGTGTCTATTATAATTTTCATTAGGGCGTGAGTCCTTATGACTGCGATTAGGGAAACGTAAAATATTATTTCCTTTATTCATGTGATTAATCAGTGGTTTATTAAAATGCAAAGCGAAATTAGCACGAACTCTGTTCGCTTCTAATTCCTGCGCTTTTGCCAGTGCATCTGGCAAGCTATTAGGTGAAATCGAGAATAGGATATCCGCCAAAGGAGGATTCAATCCCGTCATAAAAACCCTAAGTGCGTATTGCCTATTTCTGTTGTATAGTTCTTTTGTAATGTCCGAGTTCTTTCCGTGAGTCATTATCGTTTTGTTTATCAAGTCGGTCAGTTTTTTTTATTAACCTCGATGTAGTATGTTATTATTGATTGTGATCCCTGACGCATCACACTAAGTTCTTGTTCTATAAGATGTAGAGGACGTTTGTCAGCATATGCAAAGTCTAGACGACTGATTATTGCGTCGAAATTTAAAACTGTGCCATGATTAGTCAAGGTGTCGTTGGCCTCATTAACAACTTTATTCCTTAAAATGGTCAAAGCAGAAAAATAACGCTTGCTGCCTTTCGCGTATATTTTCATAGAATTGGTAGCGGCTTCACGCCAACTAACGTATGAATTTTTGCCGTCAAAAGTTGGCAAGGATTTTATCACGTCCAAAGGTTCGTCACAACGTACTGTAATGTTAATTTTTTCTTCCTCAAATTCTCCTACCGTATTGCAAGCTGTTAACGCGCCTAAATTCCTGGTCAGTTCCTCTATCCTAGCCATCAATGGAGCTGTCTGTGCTTCTATTAGAATTCTTACCTGATCTGTACTAGCCATTTCGTTTTCAATATTAGTTCCTAAACCTCTAAACATATTTGATAAATGATCTATTTCTGAATCCAGTTTGAATCCAGTTTCTTTTAAATAAAGCAAGGAAAAAAATTTTGATTTGGTGTTCTCAATAATTGGGGAAAAAAACAATTATGTAATTGTTTTTCCGTTTAACTTTGGGTTTAATTCAAGATAGCCCCAGAAAATTGATGTTTTTTTTTCCTTATTTATATCTAATCCAGTTTATACTTAAGGGTAATCTATTTTTGATAACAAATTAAACTAAATTTAAAGCATATTTTTAATAAATTTCTTACAACTATTGTTGATGGTTGTTGCCTTCAATGGTGTTTCCAACTTCCTGGATAATATGCTGTTGTATATATTTTGTTGATTTTTTTATGTTCTTAGCTTCTCCAGTTATTGATGTGATGGTGATGTGGAATATTCAATTAGTTTTCAAATATTTTTATATCTAATTCGTCTCATTTATCATTTATTGATTTTTATTTGAAATTGTTATTGTAAATATTATACTTGTACTTTGTATTTCAAAACTAAGTTGCCACTGAATATTTTCTTATTTACAGGGAACAGTATGATATTATTTTTAAGTCACTTGATTTTCAAATTTTCAAACATAACACACATTTTCTTTGTCTTTTTTAACGTCGATAAATTAGTTCGTTTTTATTAATTGATTTTGTGCCTTTGTATTTCATTTGATAAGAGAAATTAGTTTAATTTTATAAGTATCAAAATTATAGTAATTTTTTGTTTTTAATTAACTTTGTACAAGGCTCTTATTAAATTTAATTTTTGCTTCCGCAGGAACAAAAAGTTGCTTTTACACTTCACTCAACACAGAAAATTCTTTTTCCTTCAGCCTGATAGTCACTTTTTAAATTCATCACTTTATCCTTTAAAAGGATATGTTTATTTTTGCCACTTGGTTTGTTTATATTTTTTCACTCTCGCGAAAAAGTTTTCTTTTCTCCTTTTTTTAGGATACTTGTTTGTTTTTTTGCCACTTGGTTTGTTTTTCTTTTCTCCTTTTTTTTAAGGATACTTGTTTGTTTTTTTGGCTACCGTTTCCCGAAAATCCTTAGTTTTTAGTTTTCAGGATATTTTATTCAAGAAACATCCCGGACGAGCCCCCAGTTATATTAATTAACGTCTTTTTAAGTAAAAAAACAGATTTATTTATTTTTATATAATTATTTCATTATTTTATTATTTATTTAGCCTTCACAGGGACCCGCTTTTTAGGCTGGTGTATGATCCGGCTTTGGTGGTTATAATTAACTAACTTAAACTTAATCTTTTACCTGGCAAGAAGCATAATTTTGTATATTCATCACATTGCATTTTTATTAAAAAATGCAATCACTTTGTCAGAGTTAAAAACAACGGTTTAATGTTACAATTCAAAATAAATTAAATTATTTTTGCAGACACTGCGTGAGCAAAAAATAAATAAAATAATAACTCCTACCCCCGTAAGATCAATCGTCCCGATTGTTAAAATGTTGGTAACTCGTTAGCGCTACAGAATCTTTTGTTAGATTCTTGAAAACTTGACGTTTCATTCGTTGAAGTCTTTTGTTGGACTTCTTTTTCAACCATTGTTATGACACTTAAATCAGAATTTGATTTTGATTTCAGTTTGATAAATATTAAGCAGATTGCAATAATTAATAAACCGATATTTGTGGAAAACATTAAGTATCCCTTAGTTGATATTGAATTTATTTCGTCTATGTTATTTACTTGAAGGTTTTTCATCATTTCTAAAGACAGGACTTCTTCAACCATCGATTTATTAGATGATAGCTTTAGTACAGCTTTCATCTGAAACTGAATCAAGTATGTTCCCGATAATTGATATGTTTTATTCTCAAATATTTCTAAAACTCGGTTAAATTGATTTAAAAGTATTGTTCCTTCATTTATTTCTTGTACAGTAGGAACGTGTTGATTGTTTATAAATGTGCAATTATGATTCTTGCTTTTTAAAAGTAATGGTATACAATTGGTTTTACTTATATCTATTAAATTTTCATTATTGCAAATACATAAATTGTTAAATTGATTACAATTATTTTTTACTTCAAAAATTTTATCCTTACATCTAATTACATTTTCGGAATTAATTTTTATAATTTTTTCATTTTGTTTTATTGGTTTAATTAATATTTTTTCACAATTTATTTTATTAATTGAAGGTAGATTTATTATATAAATTAATGAAGAATAGTCTGTAGCTATCTTAACTGTAGCAAAACCTAAAGCATCTTCCAAATTATTGTAAGGAAATTCTTCAAGATCTAAAAACTGTTTGGCTTCATTGATTTCTAATTACTCCTACTTTTGCCCATTGTAAGGCGTATTCTATATTAATAACATCCGTTTTGACGATATCTATTCTATTTCTAATGGAGTCTTCTATAGTTCTTTGAGTTTCTTCTAACGACTGAATTGTTTTTAAAATTTTGTTAGTAGTATTCGTCAATAAGTTGATCCTGTCAATGAATTTTTCATTAACAATTTTCTGTCGTTCGGTATTCGTAAGTAGTCCATTTATTTTGTTCACTACAATGTTGTGATCCTCGTGATCGGGTGAACCAGCTATCCATTTCCATGTGCCAATATGTCAATTGAGCGTTTAACTCTTTGTTTCATTCTTTTAATTTGACTTCTTATTTGGTCGATATCATGAAGTAAAAAAGGTAGCGATGTGCCGTTGCCTAATAGTTTCTTCTGAATTTCATTGTTCAGATCGTTAATGGTTTGTTCATATATGTCAAGTTCTAAAATATGAATAAGTTTAAAATTTCCGTTCTGTAGTCTTCCTTGTCCTTGGTGTATTGAAATTAATTGTGAGTTCGTATAGTCTAGTATCTGGACTTCTGTCTTGTAAGTCTCAAATAATGTAAAAAGTATTATTAACAACTTCATTTTCTAGAAAATAAAAAATATATATAAAAATAAAACAGATAAGGTTCATTTCAGATGCTTTAAGTTCTAATATTATCTTTATGTATTATCCTATCACGAAACTTAATTTTTACTTTATTTCCTAAGTCTTCTTTTACTTTTTGCGTTTTGAATCGTGGCAATATTTTATTTCTTTGTCCTACAATCTTCTCATATATTATATCGCCTGGTTGATAAGTTTTTACTTGGTTTGGATTATTTCTTAATATCATTTCACCCTGAGCCTTTTTTAAAATTTCTACCAAATTATGCGTGACCCTGTTGAAAAGTATGTCTACAGGTTTGTTTTGTGTAACTGAATGCATTGTGTTATTATATTGCTGAGCTGCTCTGTAAAAAACTTCGGTGTCTTCTAAGAGATTAAATTCCTCTTTGATACATCTTGCTATTTCAATTAAAGTAGAATGGACTCTTTCGACTTGGCCATTGGTTGTGCTATGCCGCGGTGTACAATAATAAAGTTCAATACTTAAGCGTTGCATTAAAGATTTAAATTGAGCAGTTAAAAACCCTGGTTCGTTATCAAGTGTTATTATTTTTGCATTAGGAAAATTTTGAAGGACATCTAAAACTTTTTCCCCGATGTTAGTCTTATTTTCAATATTTTTGATAACTAAAAATTTGGAATAAACATCAACGCATGTTATGAATTTAAGACCTTCAGCGTAAAAAATATCTATGTTAAGGAACTCCCCCTCTACGTTAGGAATTGGAGCCTCTCCAATTGGAACTTTTTGTGGATGTTTTTTATATTTATTTCGATTGCAAATTGTACAATGTCTGATATACTCTTTAAAGTGTTTTATCATTTTTGGCCAATAGTACTGCTTATAGATTTGTTTGCAATTCTCTTTACAGCTTCGATGAGCTTGAGTATGAGTACTTTGAATAATGTTTTGTTGGTCACCAACACTTGTGATGTCTATTGGAAATATTTTGCTATATACAAACTTGTTTGTGAAAACTCCTTTCACTGTTTCTTTAAAATCATAAAGATCCTCTGGTGTACAATGAATACAGGTAACTAAATTTGGTTTAATGCATTCCAAAAGAATGATTTTGAGATTTTCCTTTGTGTCGTATTCTATAATATGTCTTGTTCTTCCAAAAGCTATGACCATTTCATGAATTGTAAGATTTGCTTTGCATAAAAGTATTTGTTGCTTGAATTCATTTAAGGGTTTTGAAATCTCTGGAATGTTGAAATCGTCACTACTTTCAGTGGAATGTTGAGTACTATGCAAAGATTCTTTGTCTGATATTTTGTTTAAGTATTGACGTGAAAGAGCATCTGCTACGATATTGTTAACACCTCTATAAATGATCGCCGTCTTTTAATTTTTGCATTAGGGTTTCGTGTAGAAACTGTGAACGTTAGTGGTTGATGATCTGTATGAATTTCAAGATTCGAACTAGCATATAAATAATTTCTTAAATTTTTTAAGGCCCATACGATAGCAAAAAGTTCTTTTTCATTTGTTGCGTAGTTGTGTTCTGTAGAATTTAATGTTTTTGATATGAATATTATGGGCTTACCATCCTGACTAAGGACAGCACCTACCGCATCATTAGAAGCATCAGTAGTAAGGACGAATTTTTTATTGAAATCAGGCTGAGTTAGCTCGATTTATTCAGATAATAATTTTTTAACTTATCAAAGGTGAGTAAACCCTGTTCATCTAATTCTATTTCTATTTTCTTTGACATATATTGTGATACTTTACCGTTTTCTCCTGCTAGATATTTCGACAGTGGTTTCGCTATTTGAGCGTAACCTTTTATAAATTTTCGGTAGTATTCTACCATTCCCAGAAAACTCCTTAGTTGTCTTGAAGTTTTGGGTAAAGGATAATTATTTATAGTCTCCAATTTATTTGGATCAGTTTTGATTACATTATGACCCACTACGTAACCAAGAAATTCTACTTCTTTGGCGTAAAACTTAGATTTTTCCAATGAAATTTTCATATTTGATTCTTTTAATCTATCAATTATTATTCTTAAATGTTTATAATGTTCTTCTAGAGTTTTTGAGTAGACAATTATATCGTCTATATAAACATGACATATTTTACCGATAAATTCGCGTAAAATGTCATCCATGGCCCGTTGAAAAATACTAGGACTGTTTTTAAGGCCAAAAGGTAATCTTATAAACTCGTATTTCCCGTTGTTAATGGAAAATGCAGTTTTCTCAACATCTTCTTCCTTCATAATGATTTGGTGGAAACCGGACTCCAAATCAATTGTTGAAAAATATTTTGCTGTTCCTAGATTGGACAGTATTACATTGCAATCCGGAATGGGATATTTATCACACACCGTGTTCTCGTTTAATTTCTTATAATCTACAACTTTTTTTGGAACTACCCAGATTGAGGAGTTGTAAGGACTTTTACTAGGGCGAATTATTTTGTCCTCTAGTAGTCTTCTTATTTCATTATTTACAAAGCTATTTGCAGAAAGTGGGTAAGGATATTGCTTGCTCCATATAGGGGCTTCAGCAATTGTTCGAATTTCTGCTCTGATATCCGTCCTAAACGGTAAATTCATATTTATACTTGAGTGAACTTTTGCAATATTTTTTATAACATTTTTCCTTAAAATGTTCAAGATTCTTCACTTTCATCTGCAAAATTAAATATTTCTTGATTATTCATTTTATTTAAAGCATTTTCTTTTAAATGCTCGTTTTTTATTTGTGTATTTTCACTTGAATCATCTGACCTAATATTTATTATTTTCTCGCAGTGTTTACCGCAAGTTAGTATTCCTTCTTTAAAGTTTAAAACAATATTAGCTTCTTTCATAAAATGGTAACCTATAAGGAGGTCCGTCTCCAGATTTTCAATTTCGTAAAATCTTTCATTAAAGCCAAAAATACTGGCTTCATAAAAATATTTAATGATGGTAAAACCATTAATGGTTTTTACCCTCTTCTTAATAACTAATTCCTGTATGTTCGTTAAAACTCCAGGACTACAATAACAGCTTGTTGCATCGCTGCCAATTAGAATTTTATATTTTCTTCCTGTTGAGGACGCCTTGATGATGTAGGGCAGTCCGTTTCTTGACCTAAAAAAGAATCTTCATACAAATTGTTTATTCGCTAAAATTTGTGCTGTGGCTGGTGGCTCACTTGGCCACTATTATTTGATTGTCGTTTAAGACCGTGTTGAAAATTGTTGAAAGGTTTTGTATGTTGAAAATTGTTGAAGGATGTTGTGAGTTGGAAGTTGTTGAAAGGTCTTGTTTGTTGATAATTGTTGTTATTATAATTTTGTGGTCTTTCCTGTCTAAAATTAAATGTTGGCTTAGCAACTGCGTATGCCGAACTTCCCAGTTCCATTGGTTCTGGTTTTGTTTGATAGTGTCTATTATAATTTTCATTAGGGCGTGAGTCCTTATGACTGCGATTAGGGAAACGTAAAATATTATTTCCTTTATTCATGTGATTAATCAGTGGTTTATTAAAATGCAAAGCGAAATTAGCACGAACTCTGTTCGCTTCTAATTCCTGCGCTTTTGCCAGTGCATCTGGCAAGCTATTAGGTGAAATCGAGAATAGGATATCCGCCAAAGGAGGATTCAATCCCGTCATAAAAACCCTAAGTGCGTATTGCCTATTTCTGTTGTATAGTTCTTTTGTAATGTCCGAGTTCTTTCCGTGAGTCATTATCGTTTTGTTTATCAAGTCGGTCAGTTTTTTTATTAACCTCGATGTAGTATGTTATTATTGATTGTGATCCCTGACGCATCACACTAAGTTCTTGTTCTATAAGATGTAGAGGACGTTTGTCAGCATATGCAAAGTCTAGACGACTGATTATTGCGTCGAAATTTAAAACTGTGCCATGATTAGTCAAGGTGTCGTTGGCCTCATTAACAACTTTATTCCTTAAAATGGTCAAAGCAGAAAAATAACGCTTGCTGCCTTTCGCGTATATTTTCATAGAATTGGTAGCGGCTTCACGCCAACTAACGTATGAATTTTTGCCGTCAAAAGTTGGCAAGGATTTTATCACGTCCAAAGGTTTGTCACAACGTGGTTGGTTGGTTGGTATACGTGGCTGCCCGCTACACGCAAGCATTCAAGTAGTATCTCTGAGATCCCGTTTTGAAAAACCACTCCACTCGTCAGTGACTACCTATGGAAGCCGTATCCTGATCTCGGGTACGGATGGTTACTAGATCCACCCTGTCGCATTGAGGTATCTAATAAGGTCCTCCAGACCTATACCTGATAACTCCGCGAGGTCGCCTATGATACTATTGCCTAAGAATTTGTGTCTCGTGTTGTGCAAGGCCGGGCATTCGCAAAGGAAGTGGTAAACTGTCTCCTCCTTGCTCTGATCCCGGCAGCTCCTACAGAATGCATTATGGTTGAGACCTAACCTGCCTGCATGTCTGCCTATTACCCAGTGCCCCGTCACAACCGCTACGAGCCTTGAGATGTCCCTGCGATTCCTGTTAATCAATTGTGCCGTTCTATTGTCGTTATAACATGGCCACATGCTTCTAGCCACCCTGCACGTGTTCAGCTTACGCCACCTGTCCGCCGCTTTCTGCCGGAAATGGCTCTGAATGGTGCTCCTTAGGGTACCAAACGGCATGTCCACCGATACGGCAGTGGAGACGTCCTTAGCAGATCCAGCCTTAGCTAGCTCATCTGCCTGTTCGTTTCCAAAGAAACTGCTGTGAGCGGGTACCCAGATGAGGGTAGCGTCTATCTGACCCCCCAGTCTGGATAGCAGCTCTTTGCATTGGGCTACCAGAGTAGACGACGTAGTGAACGACCTGAGAGATAGGAGTTCCGCCTGGCTATCGACAAAGATACCGACTCTACCCTGAACACCCCAATCAATTAACAGCCTCGCCGCCTCCCTTATAGCCAGTATCTCAGCCTGAAATACGCTGGATTCATCTGGGAGACGGAGCGAGAGTTTTATTCCAAGGTCCCTCGAGAAGACCCCTGCGCCTACACCACAGATCATCCTTGATCCATCAGTATACACTCTGAAGTTGAATTCCCTTTCTAAGTTACCCCTTCTCCACTCCCGCCTGGATGGTAAGAGGACTTTGAATGAAGTGTTAAAGTCTAAGTGAGGTACTATATAGTCGGTGGGCTTCCTCAGTGTCGGTGGTAGCCGGCCAAGGATTCTTGCGTGGCCATAGTCCCTTGACCTCCACCTCCCTGATGCCGCTAGTCTTGCCGCACTGCTTGAGGATGCCCGGAGTACATAAAGGTCAATCGGAATTAGGTTTAGTATAGCATTCAGCGCCTCTGAAGGACTAGTACGTAGACAACCAGTAATCCCGATGGAAGCAGATCTCTGTATCCTGTATAGTTGATCTACTACATATTTTTTACTTGTGGCGGGCCACCATACTAACGACCCGTAAGTCAGTATAGGGCGTACAATTGCTGTGTACATCCACTTAAGCATTGTGGGTTTTAGGCCCCATCTGGAGCCAAACATTCTCCTACAGGAGTAGTAGGCAACTGTTGCCTTTTTTATTCTATGATGTATATTTGGTTTCCACGATAGCTTCGTGTCCAGGATAACTCCTAGGTATTTTGCCGTGTCCGAAAGGGACAGTTCCAGATTATTCAGCCGAGGAAGTTTAAAGCTTTGGGTTTTGGTCTTTGTAGTGAATAGTACCAGTTCCGTTTTGCTAGGGTTTACTCCTAGACCACATCCTGCAGCCCATCTACTGAGCATACCCAAGGCGTTGGACATGATATCGCTAATCACGTCCGTGAACATCCCTGATACCATTATTACTACATCGTCCGCGTAAGCCACAACTTTAACTCCTGCAGCATCTAGTCTGAGAAAAATCGTGTTAACAACGAGAAGCCAGAGCAGCGGAGAAATCACCCCACCCTGTGGTGTTCCTCTACATGCCCATCTTGACATTTCGCTATTACCTAACGCTGCAGTGACATTTCTTGCCTTCAACATAGTAATGATCCAGTTGCTGATGTATTCCTCAACGTCTGCATCCCGGAGAGACTGTTGGATGGCTGCCACTGATACATTATTGAAAGCGCCTTCTATGTCTAAGAAGGCAGCCAAGGTATACTGCTTGTTTTCTAGGGATCTCTCCACGACTCCCACCACCTCATGCAGAGCTGTTTCCGTAGAGCGTCCCTTCAGGTAGGCATGCTGACTATCTGAAAGAATAAGCGATCCTTCAAGTCGATGCCTAATATGGGTGACTAGTAATCTTTCTAGCGTCTTAACTAAGAAAGATTAAAGGCTGATTGGTCTGAAGTCTTTTGGGTCCTCGTGACTCCTTTTTCCAATCTTGGGAATGAAAACCACTTTTACTTTCCTCCAGCTGGTCGGAACGTATTTGAGTCTAAGACAGAGTTCAAAGAACCTATAAAGCCAGGGAATGACAGAGCCCTTCGCACTCTTTAGCATCTTTGGAATGATGCCGTCCGGACCCGGCGATTTAAACGGTGCGAAGCTGTCAATAGCCCAAGAGATTCTCTCTGGGGATATTAAATCTCTATTGACAGTGTGTTGAATCCCACTAAATGGGAGGATTCCTATGGCCGTGTCAGTACAGCCTGGAAAGTGGGTGTTGAAAAGAATACTTAGGGATTCCGCGGAGGAATCTGTCCATGACCCATCCCCCCTCTTAACGAAGGTTGGACATGCGCGGTTCATGGTCAGAGCCCTACTAAGCCTTGCGGAATCCCTAGTTCTATCTATTGACTCACAGAAATTTCTCCATGAGCTTCTTTTGGCGACCTTTATAGCTTTTTTATACGTTGCTAACTTATCCCGATAAGGCTGCCATGCTTTCTTCTCATAGCATAAATTGAAGGCCCTGCGTGCCTCCTTACGTAACTTTGAGAGTTCCGAGCTCCACCACGGAGGGTAACTTTTCTTAGTCTTTGTTAGGGGGCAGGATACTTCAAAGTCTTTCGTTATAGCCTTATTAAACGCCCCCACATTGTGTTCAAGTCCATCAATCGTATTCTCGATCTCTGGGACTCTTCTTAGTTTTTGCTTCAGGATCCCATTAAACCTATCCCAGTCTGTTCTCCTCGGGTTCCTGAAGCATTGCTTTTCATTGCCTAATGACGCGACTTCGAAGAATATCCAACAGTGATCCGAGAAGGATCTTTTATTGGATACCCTCCATCTATCAATCAAAAGTCTAAATCTATCATTTACAAGAGTGATGTCCAGAACCTCTTCCCACCTGCTAAACCTATCCGAACTCGGAAAGATGAAAGTCGGAGAGGAACCGGAGTTACATATGTTTAATTTATTAAGGTTTATGAAATCAAGGATATGCTCACCTCTGTCGTTGATTTCACTGCTACCCCAAATTGTATGCCTGGCGTTGGCGTCACAACAAAGTATGATGTCCTCATCAGCACCAATAGATGACATGAGAGCTTTCACTTCATCTGGAGGGGCTGTTTTGTCGTGCGCCATGTAGCATGATGCGATAAGGAAGCTGGTTCCATCTGTCAGCTCGACCCTCGCAACTGTAAGGTCCTCAGTACTGAACTGTGAACAGAGAAAGATTTTTATGTGCTTTTTGGCTGTTAGACATGATCTGGGCTTACCATTTCCTTTAGCATATAGTACATTGTATGTGGACCTCGGGAACCCCTTGACCTCGGAGTTTGCTACCCATGGTTCCTGCACCATACAAATGTCGATGTTCTCTTCGACTGAGATAACAATTAGGTTATCTGTTGCACACTTCGAGTGCTTCAGATTTATCTGGGCGATTTTTAGAGCCATCGTGCTTATTCTTCAGCTAGCTGCATTCCTCCCAGGAGGTTGTTCGCAGCCTCGACAGCGTCGATATCAGCTTTAGTTGGGCGGGACACCTTTACCTTAGCGTCCCTGACCCCGAAAAATAGCTTGGAGCCTGCTTTCTCGAGCGCTCCCGCTCCAGACTCCGTGATGGAGAGGATTAGGCAGGTGCCATTACTGCCATGATCTTCCGTGCGGATGACTGACCAGTCATCCATTGGAATGCTGTGGTTCTGTAGCTTCAGACACTCTAGCATTTTGTTACCATCCTTTCCAAGTTTTGGTAACCAAATCCTTGCCCGCGGTCTCATCGGTATTTCCTCCGCAGGGATGAGTTTAAGGCTTAACCCATCCCAAGTCTCACTAATCTTAGCGATACTTTCGCAGAGGAAGTCCTTAGAAAACGCGTCCAAGCACTTGATCACCCTGTACCCCCGGTGTATCTCACCGGAGTCGAAGCGAGGAGCCGGCTTATCCTTATTGGAGAGGACGTAGTCCATTACGAGCTCAGCCAATTTGGATTCGATAGCCCCCCACTCCGTTGTTACAGGGAGAATCTTCCCATTTTTGGAATTCGCCAAGGCCACAAGAAGGTTATCCTTAACTACCTCGTTAAAGGGCCTTCGAGTGGACGACGAAGATGATGTTGAAGGAGAGGTTGCTTTCTGCACCTTCCTTTTTTTTGCTTCCTGGCCGCCCTCTGTCTGAGAGCGGTTTCTTTTTGAGCTCTTTCCTTCGGCAATTTGCTGGGAGGCCGCTCTGGACGTGCTTGGTAGGGAATCCATAAACTTACGATATTCCTCTACCACGGCCTGGTATCTCACCTTATCCTCAGCATCATGCGGGTGCGTGACTCCTTTCTCCGCATTCTTGGCGATCTTGTCAAGAATGAACACGGCCTTGGAGTATCTGGTTTTAAGGAGCTCTTTCTGGCTCCTTTTTTTTGGTTTTCCCTTCTGCCGGTTATCGGCCTCGATTACCGGTGTTGGGGGCACTTTTTTAGATTGTTGTGCGGATAGCGGAGTACTCTGTCTTTTACCCTCACTATCCGAGAGGTCGACTACTGTCTCCTGGCTGGAGGCAAGAATGTCGTCCTCTGCAGAGATTTCTTCCCTTCTGTTTTGGTTGTTTTTTGTTTTTTTGTTATTTAAGTTCTCCATATATTGTTCCCACGAGTAGGCCAGTAAGGGGATGGACCATCTGCGCAGTGACGGCGTACGCAGACTAGACAATTTTATTACAACCGGCCCGTGTCCTGGCGCCGGAGGGGAGCTGTTATCGACTAGTCTTCTTTTACCACTAACTAGCCATTCAGGTCCTCGGCACAGCTACCAATCACCTTGACCTTACAAGTGGGGGAGGGAAGGGATGTATGGGAGGAGGGAAGGGTGGATGAGGCATTATGGGAAATGGGAGGTGGAAGGGGGCGGTTAACCTTTGGTTGAGAAGGCCTTTTTATCTTCGTACTTCACGACAGGCCCTAAACGTACGGGTGTATGTACAGCGCCTGTCCTGAAGTAAGAGACACAGCCTCCCCTTAAGCCACCACATCGCGACAAGATAGTTAACCATGTGGGGTTCGTCACAACGTACTGTAATGTTAATTTTTTCTTCCTCAAATTCTCCTACCGTATTGCAAGCTGTTAACGCGCCTAAATTCCTGGTCAGTTCCTCTATCCTAGCCATCAATGGAGCTGTCTGTGCTTCTATTAGAATTCTTACCTGATCTGTACTAGCCATTTCGTTTTCAATATTAGTTCCTAAACCTCTAAACATATTTGATAAATGATCTATTTCTGAATCCAGTTTGAATCCAGTTTCTTTTAAATAAAGCAAGGAAAAAAATTTTGATTTGGTGTTCTCAATAATTGGGAAAAAAACAATTATGTAATTGTTTTTCCGTTTAACTTTGGGTTTAATTCAAGATAGCCCCAGAAAATTGATGTTTTTTTTTCCTTATTTATATCTAATCCAGTTTATACTTAAGGGTAATCTATTTTTGATAACAAATTAAACTAAATTTGAAGCATATTTTTAATAAATTTCTTACAAGTATTGTTGATGGTTGTTGCCTTCAATGGTATTTCCAACTTCCTGGATAATATGCTGTTGTATATATTTTGTTGATTTTTTTATGTTCTTAGCTTCTCCAGTTATTGATGTGGAATATTCAATTAGTTTTCAAATATTTTTATATCTAATTCGTCTCATTTATCATTTATTGATTTTTATTTGAAATTGTTATTGTAAATATTATACTTGTACTTTGTATTTCAAAACTAAGTTGCTACTGAATATTTTCTTATTTACAGGGAACAGTATGATATTATTTTTAAGTCACTTGATTTTCAAATTTTCAAACATAACACACATTTTCTTTGTCTTTTTTAACGTCGATAAATTAGTTCGTTTTTATTAATTGATTTTGTGCCTTTGTATTTCATTTGATAAGAGAAATTAGTTTAATTTTATAAAGTATCAAAAATATAGTAATTTTTTGTTTTTAATTAACTTTGTACAAGGCTCTTATTAAATATAATTTTTGCTTCCGCAGGAACAAAAAGTTGCTTTTACACTTCACTCAACACAGAAAATTCTTTCTCATTCAGCCTGATAGTCACTTTTTAAGTTCATCACTTTATCCTTTAAAAGGATATGTTTATTTTTGCCACTTGGTTTGTTTATATTTTTTCACTCTCGCGAAAAAGTTTTCTTTTCTTTTCTCCTTTTTTTAGGATACTTGTTTGTTTTTTTGCCACTTGGTTTGTTTTTCTTTTCTCCTTTTTTTTAAGGATACTTGTTTGTTTTTTTGGCTACCGTTTCCCGAAAATCCTTAGTTTTTAGTTTTCAGGATATTTTATTCAAGAAACATCCCGGACGAGCCCCCAGTTATATTAATTAACGTCTTTTTAAGTAAAAAAACAGATTTATTTATTTTTATATAATTATTTCATTATTTTATTATTTATTTAGCCTTCACAGGGACCCGCTTTTTAGGCTGGTGTATGATCCGGCTTTGGTGGTTATAATTAACTAACTTAAACTTAATCTTTTACCTGGCAAGAAGCATAATTTTGTATATTCATCACATTGCATTTTTATTAAAAAATGCAATCACTTTGTCAGAGTTAAAAACAACGGTTTAATGTTACAATTCAAAATAAATTAAATTATTTTTGCAGACACTGCGTGAGCAAAAAGTAAATAAAATAATAACTCCTCCCCCCGTAAGATCAATCGTCCCGATTGTTAAAATGTTGGTAACTCGTTAGCGCTACAGAATCTTTTGTTAGATTCTTGAAAACTTGACGTTTCATTCGTTGAAGTCTTTTGTTGGACTTCTTTTTCAACCATTGTTATGACACTTAAATCAGAATTTGATTTTGATTTCAGTTTGATAAATATTAAGCAGATTGCAATAATTAATAAACCGATATTTGTGGAAAACATTAAGTATCCCTTAGTTGATATTGAATTTATTTCGTCTATGTTATTTACTTGAAGGTTTTTCATCATTTCTAAAGACAGGACTTCTTCAACCATCGATTTATTAGATGATAGCTGTAGTACAGCTTTCATCTGAAACTGAATCAAGTATGTTCCCGATAATTGATATATTTTATTCTCAAATATTTCTAAAACTCGGTTAAATTGATTTAAAAGTATTGTTCCTTCATTTATTTATTGTACAGTAGGAACCTTTTGATTGTTTATAAATGTGCAATTATGATTCTTGCTTTTTAAAAGTAATGGTATACAATTGGTTTTACTTATATCTATTAAATTTTCATTATTGCAAATACATAAATTGTTAAATTGATTACAATTATTTTTTACTTCAAAAATTTTATCCTTACATCTAATTACATTTTCGGAATTAATTTTTATAATTTTTTCATTTTGTTTTATTGGTTTAATTAATATTTTTTCACAATTTATTTTATTAATTGAAGGTAGATTTATTATATAAATTAATGAAGAATAGTCTGTAGCTATCTTAACTGTAGCAAAACCTAAAGCATCTTCCAAATTATTGTAAGGAAATTCTTCAAGATCTAAAAACTGTTTGGCTTCATTGATTTCTAATTACTCCTACTTTTGCCCATTGTAAGGCGTATTCTATATTAATAACATCCGTTTTGACGATATCTATTCTATTTCTAATGGAGTCTTCTATAGTTCTTTGAGTTTCTTCTAACGACTGAATTGTTTTTAAAATTTTGTTAGTAGTATTCGTCAATAAGTTGATCCTGTCAATGAATTTTTCATTAATAATTTTCTGTCGTTCGGTATTCGTAAGTAGTCCATTTATTTTGTTCACTACAATGTTGTGATCCTCGTGATCGGGTGAACCATCTATCCATTTCCATGTGACAATATGTCAATTGAGCGTTTAACTCTTGGTTTCATTCTTTTAATTTGACTTCTTATTTGGTCGATATCATGAAGTAAAAAAGGTAACGATGTGCCGTTGCCTAATAGTTTCTTCTGAATTTCATTGTTCAGATCGTTAATGGTTTGTTCATATATGTCAAGTTCTAAAATATGAATAAGTTTAAAGTTTCCGTTCTGTAGTCTTCCTTGTCCTTGGTGTATTGAAATTAATTGTGAGTTCGTATAGTCTAGTATCTGGACTTCTGTCTTGTAAGTCTCAAATAATGTAAAAAGTATTATTAACAACTTCATTTTCTAGAAAATAAAAAAATATATAAAAATAAAACAGATAAGGTTCATTTCAGATGCTTTAAGTTCTAATATTATCTTTATGTATTATCCTATCACGAAACTTAATTTTTACTTTATTTCCTAAGTCTTCTTTTACTTTTTGCGTTTTGAATCGTGGCAATAGTTTATTTCTTTGTCCTACAATCTTCTCATATATTATATCGCCTGGTTGATAAGTTTTTACTTGGTTTGGATTATTTCTTAATATCATTTCACCCTGAGCCTTTTTTAAAATTTCTACCAAATTATGCGTGACCCTGTTGAAAAGTATGTCTACAGGTTTGTTTTGTGTAACTGAATGTATTGTGTTATTATATTGCTGAGCTGCTCTGTAAAAAACTTCGGTGTCTTCTAAGAGATTAAATTCCTCTTTGATACATCTTGCTATTTCAATTAAAGTAGAATGGACTCTTTCGACTTGGCCATTGGTTGTGCTATGCCGCGGTGTACAATAATAAAGTTCAATACTTAAGCGTTGCATTAAAGATTTAAATTGAGCAGTTAAAAACCCTGGTTCGTTATCAAGTGTTATTTTTTTTTGCATTAGGAAAATTTTGAAGGACATCTAAAACTTTTTCCCCGATGTTAGTCTTATTTTCAATATTTTTGATAACTAAAAATTTGGAATAAACATCAACGCATGTTATGAATTTAAGACCTTCAGCGTAAAAAATATCTATGTTAAGGAACTACGTTAGGAATTGGAGCCTCTCCAATTGGAACTTTTTGTGGATGTTTTTTATATTTATTTCGATTGCAAATTGTACAATGTCTGATATACTCTTTAAAGTGTTTTATCATTTTTGGCCAATAGTACTGCTTATAGATTTGTTTGCAATTCTCTTTACAGCTTCGATGAGCTTGAGTATGAGTACTTTGAATAATGTTTTGTTGGTCACCAACACTTGTGATGTCTATTGGAAATATTTTGCTATATACAAACTTGTTTGTGAAAACTCCTTTCACTGTTTCTTTAAAATCATAAAGATCCTCTGGTGTACAATGAATACAGGTAACTAAATTTGGTTTAATGCATTCCAAAAGAATGGTTTTGAGATTTTCCTTTGTGTCGTATTCTATAATATGTCTTATTCTTCCAAAAGCTATGACCATTTCATGAATTGTAAGATTTGCTTTGCATAAAAGTATTTGTTGCTTGAATTCATTTAAGGGTTTTGAAATCTCTGGAATGTTGAAATCGTCACTACTTTCAGTGGAATGTTGAGTACTATGCAAAGATTCTTTGTCTGATATTTTGTTTAAGTATTGACGTGAAAGAGCATCTGCTACGATATTGTTAACACCTCTATAAATGATCGCCGTCTTTTAATTTTTGCATTAGGGTTTCGTGTAGAAACTGTGAACGTTAGTGGTTGATGATCTGTATGAATTTCAAGATTCGAACTACCATATAAATAATTTCTTAAATTTTTTAAGGCCCATACGATAGCAAAAAGTTCTTTTTCATTTGTTGCGTAGTTGTGTTCTGTAGAATTTAATGTTTTTGATATGAATATTATGGGCTTACCATCCTGACTAAGGACAGCACCTACCGCATCATTAGAAGCATCAGTAGTAAGGACGAAATTTTTATTGAAATCAGGCCGAGTTAGCTCGATTTATTCAGATAATAATTTTTTAACTTATCAAAGGTGAGTAAACCCTGTTCATCTAATTCTATTTCTATTTTCTTTGACATATATTGTGATACTTTACCGTTTTCTCCTGCTAGATATTTCGACAGTGGTTTCGCTATTTGAGCGTAACCTTTTATAAATTTTCGGTAGTATTCTACCATTCCCAGAAAACTCCTTAGTTGTCTTGAAGTTTTGGGTAAAGGATAATTATTTATAGTCTCCAATTTATTTGGATCAGTTTTGATTACATTATGACCCACTACGTAACCAAGAAATTCTACTTCTTTGGCGTAAAACTTAGATTTTTCCAATGAAATTTTCATATTTGATTCTTTTAATCTATCAATTATTATTCTTAAATGTTTATAATGTTCTTCTAGAGTTTTTGAGTAGACAATTATATCGTCTATATAAACATGACATATTTTACCGATAAATTCGCGTAAAATGTCATCCATGGCCCGTTGAAAAATACTAGGACTGTTTTTAAGGCCAAAAGGTAATCTTATAAACTCGTATTTCCCGTTGTTAATGGAAAATGCAGTTTTCTCAACATCTTCTTCCTTCATAATGATTTGGTGGAAACCGGACTCCAAATCAATTGTTGAAAAATATTTTGCTGTTCCTAGATTGGACAGTATTACATTGCAATCCGGAATGGGATATTTATCACACACCGTGTTCTCGTTTAATTTCTTATAATCTACAACTTTTTTTGGAACTACCCAGATTGAGGAGTTGTAAGGACTTTTACTAGGGCGAATTATTTTGTCCTCTAGTAGTCTTCTTATTTCATTATTTACAAAGCTATTTGCAGAAAGTGGGTAAGGATATTGCTTGCTCCATATAGGGGCTTCAGCAATTGTTCGAATTTCTGCTCTGATATCCGTCCTAAACGGTAAATTCATATTTATACTTGAGTGAACTTTTGCAATATTTTTTATAACATTTTTCCTTAAAATGTTCAAGATTCTTCACTTTCATCTGCAAAATTAAATATTTCTTGATTATTCATTTTATTTAAAGCATTTTCTTTTAAATGCTCGTTTTTTATTTGTGTATTTTCACTTGAATCATCTGACCCAATATTTATTATTTTCTCGCAGTGTTTACCGCAAGTTAGTATTCCTTCTTTAAAGTTTAAAACAATATTAGCTTCTTTCATAAAATGGTAACCTATAAGGAGGTCCGTCTCCAGATTTTCAATTTCGTAAAATCTTTCATTAAAGCCAAAAATACTGGCTTCATAAAAATATTTAATGATGGTAAAACCATTAATGGTTTTTACCCTCTTCTTAATAACTAATTCCTGTATGTTCGTTAAAACTCCAGGACTACAATAACAGCTTGTTGCATCGCTGCCAATTAGAATTTTATATTTTCTTCCTGTTGAGGACGCCTTGATGATGTAGGGCAGTCCGTTTCTTGACCTAAAAAAGAATCTTCATACAAATTGTTTATTCGCTAAAATTTGTGCTGTGGCTGGTGGCTCACTTGGCCACTATTATTTGATTGTCGTTTAAGACCGTGTTGAAAATTGTTGAAAGGTTTTGTATGTTGAAAATTGTTGAAGGGTGTTGTGAGTTGGAAGTTGTTGAAAGGTCTTGTTTGTTGATAATTGTTGTTATTATAATTTTGTGGTCTTTCCTGTCTAAAATTAGATGTTGGCTTAGCAACTGCGTATGCCGAACTTCCCAGTTCCATTGGTTCTGGTTTTGTTTGATAGTGTCTATTATAATTTTCATTAGGGCGTGAGTCCTTATGACTGCGATTAGGGAAACGTAAAATATTATTTCCTTTATTCATGTGATTAATCAGTGGTTTATTAAAATGCAAAGCGAAATTAGCACGAACTCTGTTCGCTTCTAATTCCTGCGCTTTTGCCAGTGCATCTGGCAAGCTATTAGGTGAAATCGAGAATAGGATATCCGCCAAAGGAGGATTCAATCCCGTCATAAAAACCCTAAGTGCGTATTGCCTATTTCTGTTGTATAGTTCTTTTGTAATGTCCGAGTTCGTTCCGTGAGTCATTATCGTTTTGTTTATCAAGTCGGTCAGTTTTTTATTAACCTCGATGTAGTATGTCATTATTGATTGTGATCCCTGACGCATCACACTAAGTTCTTGTTCTATAAGATGTAGAGGACGTTTGTCAGCATATGCAAAGTCTAGACGACTAATTATTGCGTCGAAATTTAAAACTGTGCCATGATTAGTCAAGGTGTCGTTGGCCTCATTAACAACTTTATTCCTTAAAATGGTCAAAGCAGAAAAATAACGCTTGCTGCCTTTCGCGTATATTTTCATAGAATTGGTAGCGGCTTCACGCCAACTAACGTATGAATTTTTGCCGTCAAAAGTTGGCAAGGATTTTATCACGTCCAAAGGTTCGTCACAACGTACTGTAATGTTAATTTTTTCTTCCTCAAATTCTCCTACCGTATTGCAAGCTGTTAACGCGCCTAAATTCCTGGTCAGTTCCTCTATCCTAGCCATCAATGGAGCTGTCTGTGCTTCTATTAGAATTCTTACCTGATCTGTACTAGCCATTTCGTTTTCAATATTAGTTCCTAAACCTCTAAACATATTTGATAAATGATCTATTTCTGAATCCAGTTTGAATCCAGTTTCTTTTAAATAAAGCAAGGAAAAAAATTTTGATTTGGTGTTCTCAATAATTGGGGAAAAAAAACAATTATGTAATTGTTTTTCCGTTTAACTTTGGGTTTAATTCAAGATAGCCCCAGAAAATTGATGTTTTTTTTTCCTTATTTATATCTAATCCAGTTTATACTTAAGGGTAATCTATTTTTGATAACAAATTAAACTAAATTTGAAGCATATTTTTAATAAATTTCTTACAACTATTGTTGATGGTTGTTGCCTTCAATGGTGTTTCCAACTTCCTGGATAATATGCTGTTGTATATATTTTGTTGATTTTTTTATGTTCTTAGCTTCTCCAGTTATTGATGTGATGGTGATGTGGAATATTCAATTAGTTTTCAAATATTTTTATATCTAATTCGTCTCATTTATCATTTATTGATTTTTATTTGAAATTGTTATTGTAAATATTATACTTGTACTTTGTATTTCAAAACTAAGTTGCCACTGAATATTTTCTTATTTACAGGGAACAGTATGATATTATTTTTAAGTCACTTGATTTTCAAATTTTCAAACATAACACACATTTTCTTTGTCTTTTTTAACGTCGATAAATTAGTTCGTTTTTATTAATTGATTTTGTGCCTTTGTATTTCATTTGATAAGAGAAATTAGTTTAATTTTATAAAGTATCAAAATTATAGTAATTTTTTGTTTTTAATTAACTTTGTACAAGGCTCTTATTAAATATAATTTTTGCTTCCGCAGGAACAAAAAGTTGCTTTTACACTTCACTCAACACAGAAAATTCTTTCTCATTCAGCCTGATAGTCACTTTTTAAGTTCATCACTTTATCCTTTAAAAGGATATGTTTATTTTTGCCACTTGGTTTGTTTATATTTTTTCACTCTCGCGAAAAAGTTTTCTTTTCTTTTCTCCTTTTTTTAGGATACTTGTTTGTTTTTTTGCCACTTGGTTTGTTTTTCTTTTCTCCTTTTTTTTAAGGATACTTGTTTGTTTTTTTGGCTACCGTTTCCCGAAAATCCTTAGTTTTTAGTTTTCAGGATATTTTATTCAAGAAACATCCCGGACGAGCCCCCAGTTATATTAATTAACGTCTTTTTAAGTAAAAAAACAGATTTATTTATTTTTATATAATTATTTCATTATTTTATTATTTATTTAGCCTTCGCAGGGACCCGCTTTTTAGGCTGGTGTATGATCCGGCTTTGGTGGTTATAATTAACTAACTTAAACTTAATCTTTTACCTGGCAAGAAGCATAATTTTGTATATTCATCACATTGCATTTTTATTAAAAAATGCAATCACTTTGTCAGAGTTAAAAACAACGGTTTAATGTTACAATTCAAAATAAATTAAATTATTTTTGCAGACACTGCGTGAGCAAAAAATAAATAAAATAATAACTCCTACCCCCGTAAGATCAATCGTCGCGATTGTTAAAATGTTGGTAACTCGTTAGCGCTACAGAATCTTTTGTTAGATTCTTGAAAACTTGACGTTTCATTCGTTGAAGTCTTTTGTTGGACTTCTTTTTCAACCATTGTTATGACACTTAAATCAGAATTTGATTTTGATTTCAGTTTGATAAATATTAAGCAGATTGCAATAATTAATAAACCGATATTTGTGGAAAACATTAAGTATCCCTTAGTTGATATTGAATTTATTTCGTCTATGTTATTTACTTGAAGGTTTTTCATCATTTCTAAAGACAGGACTTCTTCAACCATCGATTTATTAGATGATAGCTGTAGTACAGCTTTCATCTGAAACTGAATCAAGTATGTTCCCGATAATTGATATGTTTTATTCTCAAATATTTCTAAAACTCGGTTAAATTGATTTAAAAGTATTGTTCCTTCATTTATTTCTTGTACAGTAGGAACGTGTTGATTGTTTATAAATGTGCAATTATGATTCTTGCTTTTTAAAAGTAATGGTATACAATTGGTTTTACTTATATCTATTAAATTTTCATTATTGCAAATACATAAATTGTTAAATTGATTACAATTATTTTTTACTTCAAAAATTTTATCCTTACATCTAATTACATTTTCGGAATTAATTTTTATAATTTTTTCATTTTGTTTTATTGGTTTAATTAATATTTTTTCACAATTTATTTTATTAATTGAAGGTAGATTTATTATATAAATTAATGAAGAATAGTCTGTAGCTATCTTAACTGTAGCAAAACCTAAAGCATCTTCCAAATTATTGTAAGGAAATTCTTCAAGATCTAAAAACTGTTTGGCTTCATTGATTTCTAATTACTCCTACTTTTGCCCATTGTAAGGCGTATTCTATATTAATAACATCCGTTTTGACGATATCTATTCTATTTCTAATGGAGTCTTCTATAGTTCTTTGAGTTTCTTCTAACGACTGAATTGTTTTTAAAATTTTGTTAGTAGTATTCGTCAATAAGTTGATCCTGTCAATGAATTTTTCATTAACAATTTTCTGTCGTTCGGTATTCGTAAGTAGTCCATTTATTTTGTTCACTACAATGTTGTGATCCTCGTGATCGGGTGAACCAGCTATCCATTTCCATGTGCCAATATGTCAATTGAGCGTTTAACTCTTTGTTTCATTCTTTTAATTTGACTTCTTATTTGGTCGATATCATGAAGTAAAAAAGGTAGCGATGTGCCGTTGCCTAATAGTTTCTTCTGAATTTCATTGTTCAGATCGTTAATGGTTTGTTCATATATGTCAAGTTCTAAAATATGAATAAGTTTAAAATTTCCGTTCTGTAGTCTTCCTTGTCCTTGGTGTATTGAAATTAATTGTGAGTTCGTATAGTCTAGTATCTGGACTTCTGTCTTGTAAGTCTCAAATAATGTAAAAAGTATTATTAACAACTTCATTTTCTAGAAAATAAAAAATATATAAAAATAAAAGAGATAAGGTTCATTTCAGATGCTTTAAGTTCTAATATTATCTTTATGTATTATCCTATCACGAAACTTAATTTTTACTTTATTTCCTAAGTCTTCTTTTACTTTTTGCGTTTTGAATCGTGGCAATATTTTATTTCTTTGTCCTACAATCTTCTCATATATTATATCGCCTGGTTGATAAGTTTTTACTTGGTTTGGATTATTTCTTAATATCATTTCACCCTGAGCCTTTTTTAAAATTTCTACCAAATTATGCGTGACCCTGTTGAAAAGTATGTCTACAGGTTTGTTTTGTGTAACTGAATGTATTGTGTTATTATATTGCTGAGCTGCTCTGTAAAAAACTTCGGTGTCTTCTAAGAGATTAAATTCCTCTTTGATACATCTTGCTATTTCAATTAAAGTAGAATGGACTCTTTCGACTTGGCCATTGGTTGTGCTATGCCGCGGTGTACAATAATAAAGTTCAATACTTAAGCGTTGCATTAAAGATTTAAATTGAGCAGTTAAAAACCCTGGTTCGTTATCAAGTGTTATTATTTTTGCATTAGGAAAATTTTGAAGGACATCTAAAACTTTTTCCCCGATGTTAGTCTTATTTTCAATATTTTTGATAACTAAAAATTTGGAATAAACATCAACGCATGTTATGAATTTAAGACCTTCAGCGTAAAAAATATCTATGTTAAGGAACTCCCCCTCTACGTTAGGAATTGGAGCCTCTCCAATTGGAACTTTTTGTGGATGTTTTTTATATTTATTTCGATTGCAAATTGTACAATGTCTGATATACTCTTTAAAGTGTTTTATCATTTTTGGCCAATAGTACTGCTTATAGATTTGTTTGCAATTCTCTTTACAGCTTCGATGAGCTTGAGTATGAGTACTTTGAATAATGTTTTGTTGGTCACCAACACTTGTGATGTCTATTGGAAATATTTTGCTATATACAAACTTGTTTGTGAAAACTCCTTTCACTGTTTCTTTAAAATCATAAAGATCCTCTGGTGTACAATGAATACAGGTAACTAAATTTGGTTTAATGCATTCCAAAAGAATGATTTTGAGATTTTCCTTTGTGTCGTATTCTATAATATGTCTTGTTCTTCCAAAAGCTATGACCATTTCATGAATTGTAAGATTTGCTTTGCATAAAAGTATTTGTTGCTTGAATTCATTTAAGGGTTTTGAAATCTCTGGAATGTTGAAATCGTCACTACTTTCAGTGGAATGTTGAGTACTATGCAAAGATTCTTTGTCTGATATTTTGTTTAAGTATTGACGTGAAAGAGCATCTGCTACGATATTGTTAACACCTCTATAAATGATCGCCGTCTTTTAATTTTTGCATTAGGGTTTCGTGTAGAAACTGTGAACGTTAGTGGTTGATGATCTGTATGAATTTCAAGATTCGAACTAGCATATAAATAATTTCTTAAATTTTTTAAGGCCCATACGATAGCAAAAAGTTCTTTTTCATTTGTTGCGTAGTTGTGTTCTGTAGAATTTAATGTTTTTGATATGAATATTATGGGCTTACCATCCTGACTAAGGACAGCACCTACCGCATCATTAGAAGCATCAGTAGTAAGGACGAATTTTTTATTGAAATCAGGGTGAGTTAGCTCTATTTATTCAGATAATAATTTTTTAACTTATCAAAGGTAAGTAAACCCTGTTCATCTAATTCTATTTCTATTTTCTTTGACATATATTGTGATACTTTACCGTTTTCTCCTGCTAGATATTTCGACAGTGGTTTCGCTATTTGAGCGTAACCTTTTATAAATTTTCGGTAGTATTCTACCATTCCCAGAAAACTCCTTAGTTGTCTTGAAGTTTTGGGTAAAGGATAATTATTTATAGTCTCCAATTTATTTGGATCAGTTTTGATTACATTATGACCCACTACGTAACCAAGAAATTCTACTTCTTTGGCGTAAAACTTAGATTTTTCCAATGAAATTTTCATATTTGATTCTTTTAATCTATCAATTATTATTCTTAAATGTTTATAATGTTCTTCTAGAGTTTTTGAGTAGACAATTATATCGTCTATATAAACATGACATATTTTACCGATAAATTCGCGTAAAATGTCATCCATGGCCCGTTGAAAAATACTAGGACTGTTTTTAAGGCCAAAAGGTAATCTTATAAACTCGTATTTCCCGTTGTTAACGGAAAATGCAGTTTTCTCAACATCTTCTTCCTTCATAATGATTTGGTGGAAACCGGACTCCAAATCAATCGTTGAAAAATATTTTGCTGTTCCTAGATTGGACAGTATTACATTGCAATCCGGAATGGGATATTTATCACACACCGTGTTCTCGTTTAATTTCTTATAATCTACAACTTTTTTTGGAACTACCCAGATTGGGGAGTTGTAAGGACTTTTACTAGGGCGAATTATTTTGTCCTCTAGTAGTCTTCTTATTTCATTATTTACAAAGCTATTTGCAGAAAGTGGGTAAGGATATTGCTTGCTCCATATAGGGGCTTCAGCAATTGTTCGAATTTCTGCTCTGATATCCGTCCTAAACGGTAAATTCATATTTATACTTGAGTGAACTTTTGCAATATTTTTTATAACATTTTTCCTTAAAATGTTCAAAGATTCTTCACTTTCATCTGCAAAATTAAATATTTCTTGATTATTCATTTTATTTAAAGCATTTTCTTTTAAATGCTCGTTTTTTATTTGTGTATTTTCACTTGAATCATCTGACCCAATATTTATTATTTTCTCGCAGTGTTTACCGCAAGTTAGTATTCCTTCTTTAAAGTTTAAAACAATATTAGCTTCTTTCATAAAATGGTAACCTATAAGGAGGTCCGTCTCCAGATTTTCAATTTCGTAAAATCTTTCATTAAAGCCAAAAATACTGGCTTCATAAAAATATTTAATGATGGTAAAACCATTAATGGTTTTTACCCTCTTCTTAATAACTAATTCCTGTATGTTCGTTAAAACTCCAGGACTACAATAACAGCTTGTTGCATCGCTGCCAATTAGAATTTTATATTTTCTTCCTGTTGAGGACGCCTTGATGATGTAGGGCAGTCCGTTTCTTGACCTAAAAAAGAATCTTCATTCAAATTGTTTATTCGCTAAAATTTGTGCTGTGGCTGGTGGCTCACTTGGCCACTATTATTTGATTGTCGTTTAAGACCGTGTTGAAAATTGTTGAAAGGTTTTGTATGTTGAAAATTGTTGAAGGATGTTGTGAGTTGGAAGTTGTTGAAAGGTCTTGTTTGTTGATAATTGTTGTTATTATAATTTTGTGGTCTTTCCTGTCTAAAATTAAATGTTGGCTTAGCAACTGCGTATGCCGAACTTCCCAGTTCCATTGGTTCTGGTTTTGTTTGATAGTGTCTATTATAATTTTCATTAGGGCGTGAGTCCTTATGACTGCGATTAGGGAAACGTAAAATATTATTTCCTTTATTCATGTGATTAATCAGTGGTTTATTAAAATGCAAAGCGAAATTAGCACGAACTCTGTTCGCTTCTAATTCCTGCGCTTTTGCCAGTGCATCTGGCAAGCTATTAGGTGAAATCGAGAATAGGATATCCGCCAAAGGAGGATTCAATCCCGTCATAAAAACCCTAAGTGCGTATTGCCTATTTCTGTTGTATAGTTCTTTTGTAATGTCCGAGTTCTTTCCGTGAGTCATTATCGTTTTGTTTATCAAGTCGGTCAGTTTTTTTATTAACCTCGATGTAGTATGTTATTATTGATTGTGATCCCTGACGCATCACACTAAGTTCTTGTTCTATAAGATGTAGAGGACGTTTGTCAGCATATGCAAAGTCTAGACGACTGATTATTGCGTCGAAATTTAAAACTGTGCCATGATTAGTCAAGGTGTCGTTGGCCTCATTAACAACTTTATTCCTTAAAATGGTCAAAGCAGAAAAATAACGCTTGCTGCCTTTCGCGTATATTTTCATAGAATTGGTAGCGGCTTCACGCCAACTAACGTATGAATTTTTGCCGTCAAAAGTTGGCAAGGATTTTATCACGTCCAAAGGTTTGTCACAACGTGGTTGGTTGGTTGGTATACGTGGCTGCCCGCTACACGCAAGCATTCAAGTAGTATCTCTGAGATCCCGTTTTGAAAAACCACTCCACTCGTCAGTGACTACCTATGGAAGCCGTATCCTGATCTCGGGTACGGATGGTTACTAGATCCACCCTGTCGCATTGAGGTATCTAATAAGGTCCTCCAGACCTATACCTGATAACTCCGCGAGGTCGCCTATGATACTATTGCCTAAGAATTTGTGTCTCGTGTTGTGCAAGGCCGGGCATTCGCAAAGGAAGTGGTAAACTGTCTCCTCCTTGCTCTGATCCCGGCAGCTCCTACAGAATGCATTATGGTTGAGACCTAACCTGCCTGCATGTCTGCCTATTACCCAGTGCCCCGTCACAACCGCTACGAGCCTTGAGATGTCCCTGCGATTCCTGTTAATCAATTGTGCCGTTCTATTGTCGTTATAACATGGCCACATGCTTCTAGCCACCCTGCACGTGTTCAGCTTACGCCACCTGTCCGCCGCTTTCTGCCGGAAATGGCTCTGAATGGTGCTCCTTAGGGTACCAAACGGCATGTCCACCGATACGGCAGTGGAGACGTCCTTAGCAGATCCAGCCTTAGCTAGCTCATCTGCCTGTTCGTTTCCAAAGAAACTGCTGTGAGCGGGTACCCAGATGAGGGTAGCGTCTATCTGACCCCCCAGTCTGGATAGCAGCTCTTTGCATTGGGCTACCAGAGTAGACGACGTAGTGAACGACCTGAGAGATAGGAGTGCCGCCTGGCTATCGACAAAGATACCGACTCTACCCTGAACACCCCAATCAATTAACAGCCTCGCCGCCTCCCTTATAGCCAGTATCTCAGCCTGAAATACGCTGGATTCATCTGGGAGACGGAGCGAGAGTTTTATTCCAAGGTCCCTCGAGAAGACCCCTGCGCCTACACCACAGATCATCCTTGATCCATCAGTATACACTCTGAAGTTGAATTCCCTTTCTAAGTTACCCCTTCTCCACTCCCGCCTGGATGGTAAGAGGACTTTGAATGAAGTGCTAAAGTCTAAGTGAGGTACTATATAGTCGGTGGGCTTCCTCAGTGTCGGTGGTAGCCGGCCAAGGATTCTTGCGTGGCCATAGTCCCTTGACCTCCACCTCCCTGATGCCGCTAGTCTTGCCGCACTGCTTGAGGATGCCCGGAGTACATAAAGGTCAATCGGAATTAGGTTTAGTATAGCATTCAGCGCCTCTGAAGGACTAGTACGTAGACAACCAGTAATCCCGATGGAAGCAGATCTCTGTATCCTGTATAGTTGATCTACTACATATTTTTTACTTGTGGCGGGCCACCATACTAACGACCCGTAAGTCAGTATAGGGCGTACAATTGCTGTGTACATCCACTTAAGCATTGTGGGTTTTATGCCCCATCTGGAGCCAAACATTCTCCTACAGGAGTAGTAGGCAACTGTTGCCTTTTTTATTCTATGATGTATATTTGGTTTCCACGATAGCTTCGTGTCCAGGATAACTCCTAGGTATTTTGCCGTGTCCGAAAGGGACAGTTCCAGATTATTCAGCCGAGGAAGTTTAAAGCTTTGGGTTTTGGTCTTTGTAGTGAATAGTACCAGTTCCGTTTTGCTAGGGTTTACTCCTAGACCGCATCCTGCAGCCCATCTACTGAGCATACCCAAGGCGTTGGACATGATATCGCTAATCACGTCCGTGAACATCCCTGATACCATTATTACTACATCGTCCGCGTAAGCCACAACTTTAACTCCTGCAGCATCTAGTCTGAGAAAAATCGTGTTAACAACGAGAAGCCAGAGCAGCGGAGAAATCACCCCACCCTGTGGTGTTCCTCTACATGCCCATCTTGACATTTCGCTATTACCTAACGCTGCAGTGACATTTCTTGCCTTCAACATAGTAATGATCCAGTTGCTGATGTATTCCTCAACGTCTGCATCCCGGAGAGACTGTTGGATGGCTGCCACTGATACATTATTGAAAGCGCCTTCTATGTCTAAGAAGGCAGCCAAGGTATACTGCTTGTTTTCTAGGGATCTCTCCACGACTCCCACCACCTCATGCAGAGCTGTTTCCGTAGAGCGTCCCTTCAGGTAGGCATGCTGACTATCTGAGAGAATAAGCGATCCTTCAAGTCGATGCCTAATATGGGTGACTAGTAATCTTTCTAGCGTCTTAACTAAGAAAGATTAAAGGCTGATTGGTCTGTAGTCTTTTGGGTCCTCGTGACTCCTTTTTCCAATCTTGGGAATGAAAACCACTTTTACTTTCCTCCAGCTGGTCGGAACGTATTTGAGTCTAAGACAGAGTTCAAAGAACCTATAAAGCCAGGGAATGACAGAGCCCTTCGCACTCTTTAGCATCTTTGGAATGATGCCGTCCGGACCCGGCGATTTAAACGGTGCGAAGCTGTCAATAGCCCAAGAGATTCTCTCTGGGGATATTAAATCTCTATTGACAGTGTGTTGAATCCCACTAAATGGGAGGATTCCTATGGCCGTGTCAGTACAGCCTGGAAAGTGGGTGTTGAAAAGAATACTTAGGGATTCCGCGGAGGAATCTGTCCATGACCCATCCCCCCTCTTAACGAAGGTTGGACATGTGCGGTTCATGGTCAGAGCCCTACTAAGCCTTGCGGAATCCCTAGTTCTATCTATTGACTCACAGAAATTTCTCCATGAGCTTCTTTTGGCGACCTTTATAGCTTTTTTATACGTTGCTAACTTATCCCGATAAGGCTGCCATGCTTTCTTCTCATAGCATAAATTGAAGGCCCTGCGTGCCTCCTTACGTAACTTTGAGAGTTCCGAGCTCCACCACGGAGGGTAACTTTTCTTAGTCTTTGTTAGGGGGCAGGATACTTCAAAGTCTTTCGTTATAGCCTTATTAAACGCCCCCACATTGTGTTCAAGTCCATCAATCGTATTCTCGATCTCTGGGACTCTTCTTAGTTTTTGCTTCAGGATCCCATTAAACCTATCCCAGTCTGTTCTCCTCGGGTTCCTGAAGCATTGCTTTTCATTGCCTAATGACGCGACTTCGAAGAATATCCAACAGTGATCCGAGAAGGATCTTTTATTGGATACCCTCCATCTATCAATCAAAAGTCTAAATCTATCATTTACAAGAGTGATGTCCAGAACCTCTTCCCACCCGCTAAACCTATCCGAACTCGGAAAGATGAAAGTCGGAGAGGAACCGGAGTTACATATGTTTAATTTATTAAGGTTTATGAAATCAAGGATATGCTCACCTCTGTCGTTGATTTCACTGCTACCCCAAATTGTATGCCTGGCGTTGGCGTCACAACAAAGTATGATGTCCTCATCAGCACCAATAGATGACATGAGAGCTTTCACTTCATCTGGAGGGGCTGTTTTGTCGTGCGCCATGTAGCATGATGCGATAAGGAAGCTGGTTCCATCTGTCAGCTCGACCCTCGCAACTGTAAGGTCCTCAGTACTGAACTGTGAACAGAGAAAGATTTTTATGTGCTTTTTGGCTGTTAGACATGATCTGGGCTTACCATTTCCTTTAGCATATAGTACATTGTATGTGGACCTCGGGAACCCCTTGACCTCGGAGTTTGCTACCCATGGTTCCTGCACCATACAAATGTCGATGTTCTCTTCGACTGAGATAACAATTAGGTTATCTGTTGCACACTTCGAGTGCTTCAGATTTATCTGGGCGATTTTTAGAGCCATCGTGCTTATTCTTCAGCTAGCTGCATTCCTCCCAGGAGGTTGTTCGCAGCCTCGACAGCGTCGATATCAGCTTTAGTTGGGCGGGACACCTTTACCTTAGCGTCCCTGACCCCGAAAAATAGCTTGGAGCCTGCTTTCTCGAGCGCTCCCGCTCCAGACTCCGTGATGGAGAGGATTAGGCAGGTGCCATTACTGCCATGATCTTCCGTGCGGATGACTGACCAGTCATCCATTGGAATGCTGTGGTTCTGTAGCTTCAGACACTCTAGCATTTTGTTACCATCCTTTCCAAGTTTTGGTAACCAAATCCTTGCCCGCGGTCTCATCGGTATTTCCTCCGCAGGGATGAGTTTAAGGCTTAACCCATCCCAAGTCTCACTAATCTTAGCGATACTTTCGCAGAGGAAGTCCTTAGAAAACGCGTCCAAGCACTTGATCACCCTGTACCCCCGGTGTATCTCACCGGAGTCGAAGCGAGGAGCCGGCTTATCCTTATTGGAGAGGACGTAGTCCATTACGAGCTCAGCCAATTTGGATTCGATAGCCCCCCACTCCGTTGTTACAGGGAGAATCTTCCCATTTTTGGAATTCGCCAAGGCCACAAGAAGGTTATCCTTAACTACCTCGTTAAAGGGCCTTCGAGTGGACGACGAAGATGATGTTGAAGGAGAGGTTGCTTTCTGCACCTTCCTTTTTTTTGCTTCCTGGCCGCCCTCTGTCTGAGAGCGGTTTCTTTTTGAGCTCTTTCCTTCGGCAATTTGCTGGGAGGCCGCTCTGGACGTGCTTGGTAGGGAATCCATAAACTTACGATATTCCTCTACCACGGCCTGGTATCTCACCTTATCCTCAGCATCATGCGGGTGCGTGACTCCTTTCTCCGCATTCTTGGCGATCTTGTCAAGAATGAACACGGCCTTGGAGTATCTGGTTTTAAGGAGCTCTTTCTGGCTCCTTTTTTTTGGTTTTCCCTTCTGCCGGTTATCGGCCTCGATTACCGGTGTTGGGGGCACTTTTTTAGATTGTTGTGCGGATAGCGGAGTACTCTGTCTTTTACCCTCACTATCCGAGAGGTCGACTACTGTCTCCTGGCTGGAGGCAAGAATGTCGTCCTCTGAAGAGATTTCTTCCCTTCTGTTTTGGTTGTTTTTTGTTTTTTTGTTATTTAAGTTCTCCATATATTGTTCCCACGAGTAGGCCAGTAAGGGGATGGACCATCTGCGCAGTGACGGCGTACGCAGACTAGACAATTTTATTACAACCGGCCCGTGTCCTGGCGCCGGAGGGGAGCTGTTATCGACTAGTCTTCTTTTACCACTAACTAGCCATTCAGGTCCTCGGCACAGCTACCAATCACCTTGACCTTACAAGTGGGGGAGGGAAGGGATGTATGGGAGGAGGGAAGGGTGGATGAGGTATTATGGGAAATGGGAGGTGGAAGGGGGCGGTTAACCTTTGGTTGAGAAGGCCTTTTTATCTTCGTACTTCACGACAGGCCCTAAACGTACGGGTGTATGTACAGCGCCTGTCCTGAAGTAAGAGACACAGCCTCCCCTTAAGCCACCACATCGCGACAAGATAGTTAACCATGTGGGGTTCGTCACAACGTACTGTAATGTTAATTTTTTCTTCCTCAAATTCTCCTACCGTATTGCAAGCTGTTAACGCGCCTAAATTCCTGGTCAGTTCCTCTATCCTAGCCATCAATGGAGCTGTCTGTGCTTCTATTAGAATTCTTACCTGATCTGTACTAGCCATTTCGTTTTCAATATTAGTTCCTAAACCTCTAAACATATTTGATAAATGATCTATTTCTGAATCCAGTTTGAATCCAGTTTCTTTTAAATAAAGCAAGGAAAAAAATTTTGATTTGGTGTTCTCAATAATTGGAAAAAAAAACAATTATGTAATTGTTTTTCCGTTTAACTTTGGGTTTAATTCAAGATAGCCCCAGAAAATTGATGTTTTTTTTCCTTATTTATATCTAATCCAGTTTATACTTAAGGGTAATCTATTTTTGATAACAAATTAAACTAAATTTGAAGCATATTTTTAATAAATTTCTTACAACTATTGTTGATGGTTGTTGCCTTCAATGGTGTTTCCAACTTCCTGGATTAAATGCTGTTGTATATATTTTGTTGATTTGTTTATGTTCTTAGCTTCTCCAGTTATTGATGTGGAATATTCAATTAGTTTTCAAATATTTTTATATCTAATTCGTCTCATTTATCATTTATTGATTTTTATTTGAAATTGTTATTGTAAATATTATACTTGTACTTTGTATTTCAAAACTAAGTTGCTACTGAATATTTTCTTATTTACAGGGAACAGTATGATATTATTTTTAAGTCACTTGATTTTCAAATTTTCAAACATAACACACATTTTCTTTGTCTTTTTTAACGTCGATAAATTAGTTCGTTTTTATTAATTGATTTTGTGCCTTTGTATTTCATTTGATAAGAGAAATTAGTTTAATTTTATAAAGTATCAAAATTATAGTAATTTTTTGTTTTTAATTAACTTTGTACAAGGCTCTTATTAAATTTAATTTTTGCTTCCGCAGGAACAAAAAGTTGCTTTTACACTTCACTCAACACAGAAAATTCTTTCTCCTTCAGCCTGATAGTCACTTTTTAAGTTCATCACTTTATCCTTTAAAAGGATATGTTTATTTTTGCCACTTGGTTTGTTTATATTTTTTCACTCTCGCGAAAAAGTTTTGTTTTCTTTTCTCCTTTTTTTAGGATACTTGTTTGTTTTTTTGCCACTTGGTTTGTTTTTCTTTTCTCCTTTTTTTTAAGGATACTTGTTTGTTTTTTTTGCTACCATTTCCCGAAAATCCTTAGTTTTTAGTTTTCAGGATATTTTATTCAAGAAACATCCCGGACGAGCCCCCAGTTATATTAATTAACGTCTTTTTAAGTAAAAAAACAGATTTATTTATTTTTATATAATTATTTCATTATTTTATTATTTATTTAGCCTTCACAGGGACCCGCTTTTTAGGCTGGTGTATGATCCGGCTTTGGTGGTTATAATTAACTAACTTAAACTTAATCTTTTACCTGGCAAGAAGCATAATTTTGTATATTCATCACATTGCATTTTTATTAAAAAATGCAATCACTTTGTCAGAGTTAAAAACAACGGTTTAATGTTACAGTTCAAAATAAATTAAATTATTTTTGCAGACACTGTGTCAGCATAAAATAAGTTGCGCTTGTGACTTAGTTTTGTGGGAAAATAAATAATTTTGAAAATAAAATTTTAAGGGATGTAACGTCATACCTTAACTTGCATACACTACACCCTTAAGGCCGAGTCAGATAGAACTTTTTCGCTTTGCCTGACGTTTCTAACTTTTACAGAAAAGCGCAAAGCAAAAGGTGTATGTCACAATAAAAACTTTGACAACACCCGTGTATTGTTTCTTTACCATAAAAAGTGGTTGATAATTTTGTTATTATACATATATTTTTAATATTTATTACATAAAATGTACATATATATTTAGCTTTTATTAAAACATATTCAGATATTTAAAACTTACGTCCGAATTTGGCAAATGTAAAAAGAGATTCCCGCTGATTGTCAAAGCACGCAAAAAGATGAGAGTTGCCCAACTTTACGCTTCGCGTTACGTTAACAGTACTTTATGTGACATGTTTCATATAGTTATGTACATTTCATCTTAAATGTCAAAGCGAAACTTTAACGCAACGCGAAGCAAAAGTTTTATCTGACACGGCCTTTACCCTTTTAGGTTTGGGTATTATTAAAAATGAAACAACGTTATGATCAAAAATTAAACATATGTATACATGCATATTTATAAAGTGTATTTTTAGTATCTACTCTATATATTTGTTATTCATATTGTTACATATAATTTCTTAGTTCTTATAATTCTTTATATTTCTTATTTACATACTTGTGTGTTGATTTAGATATTTTTTTAGTAAATTTTTATGTACTATTTTTGTTTTTGATTTATTAATTTCTATGACTACATTTAAATATTCTACGTCTACCACTTTGTACGGACCTTTGTATGGGGGTTCATATTTTTTTCTATTTATAACTTTAACTAAAACTAACTCTCCTATTCTAATATCTATCCTATTTTGATTCTTCCTAGATTCTAATCCTCTTTTCTTTTTTACTTCGAGAATTATTGCTCTTGCTCTTTGTAATGAGTGATGAAGTCTAATCTTTAGTTCATTTAAATAATTGTCAGTATTATAATTTTTTCTGGTGTCACCTAAAATGTCGTTTGGCAGTCTAGGAAGTCTACCAAAATTAGTTCAAATGGTAAATAGTCTGTATCGACATTTGGTGTCGTATTAAAAGCAAAAGTATAATATGATATCCACTCATGCCAATTATTGTCATCTACAAAATTTAGAAAATATTCATTTAGAACGCGATGATTTCGTTCTATTGTGCCTAAAGTTTCATGATGGTAAGGTGTTGAGAAGTTTTGTTTTATTTTTAATAATTCACAAATCTCTCTCATCAATTCATTGGTAAATTCAGTACCTCTATCTGTTTTTAGAATGTTAAATAAACCGTATTTTAATACAGTGTGTTCTATTAAAGCTTTCGCGACTGTTTTGGCATCTTTTGATTCAATCGGACAAGCAACAATATATTTTGTTAGTTCGCTTTGCATTGTAAGTATGTATCTAAATTGTCCGTATGGTCTTAATGGTCCAACTGTGTCCATTACAACAGTATCAAAACCGTGTGATGGTGTATCTGTTATAGTAAAGGGTTCTTTTGTGTTTTTTATCTGTTTATGTTTTTGGCATGAATCACATGTGGTTATGTATTTTTTAACCATTTTGTTCATGTTTTTCCATATATATCTTTGTTTTAATTTGGAAAGTGTTTTCCTAATACCAAAATGTCCTCCATGTGGTGAGTCATGAAATTCTTCTATCAGTCTATATTGTGTTATATTATCTTTTATTTCTCTTGGCATTCTGTATATAACTATTTCTATATCGTTTTTCTTTATATTGCTATATATTTCTTTTAATTCTTCGGCCGTTATATATTTAAATATTTCATCATTATCGTATAGTACGTACTTTTTAAATTTCAATTTCTTCAATCTCAATAAAAGTTTCTCCATAAATGTTCCTGAAAACATAGGATTTCGCTTTTATGGCATATTATGTGCGTTATTTTATAATTTTTCTCTTTCAATTCTTTTTTTAATTTTTGCTGCAGCTTATTATCATATATAAATTCAATCTTTTGGGTACCCTTAATATTATTTATTGACGTACATTCCCACATATGGAGGTGATCAGTCTCCTTCCGAGATATGCAGTTTTTTATAATATTTTCTTTTCTATGAACGTTCTTTTTATTTTCATTTTCATTATTAATTTTAATTTTCATTTCGTTGTTAAACATATTTCTTGTTATTGCCAAGGTTTTCTTTTCTTTTTCATCAATATAGATTGGAATCATATCTCTTAATACTTGTGAATTTATTTCTACACGCGATAGAGCGTCTGCGTTTGTATTATTCGCTCCCTTCTTATATATTATATCAAAGTCATAATATGATAGTTCAAGTCTGATTCTGGTTAGTTTTGAAGGCGGGTTCTTATGGGTAAACAAGGCAATAAGAGGTTTATGGTCTGTGACTAGTGTAAATTTTCTACCATATAGATACGGTCTAAAAAATTTTATTCCCCAATGGATACCTAATAATTCTTTTTCAATTACGGATTTATTTTTTTCATGTTTATTTAATGTTCTACTAGCATATGATATAGGTAGATCGTTTCCTATTTCACCCTGTGAAAGAACTGCTCCTAGAGCCACGTTAGAAGCGTCTGTCAGTAGTATGGGAATGTATGAGCCACGGCAATTAAAATACTTAAAAATTCTCAAATTTCAATACAAATTTGGGCAATTACAATTAAAAATTCTCAAATTTCAGTACAAAATTTTAAAATTTTAAGTGGCCAAATTGTTCAAGTGCTTTGATGTTTGTGTGTGTGTGTGTAAATTTTCCCACGGTTTAATAAGGGAGTTCACATTGTTGTTGTTTTTTTTTTCTTATAATGTAGGCGTGTGAAATTCTGTCTGTCCGTATGAGACCGTGGGAATTTGTGTCTGTCCCTATGTGACCGTGGGAATATCAGTCCGTCGGTGTGTGAGCGTGGGAATTTTTGTCTATCCATTTGTGACCTTCGAAATTTGTGTCTGTTCATATGTGACCGTGGGAATATATGTCCGTCGGTATGTGAGCGTGGGAATTTGTGTCTGTCCATATGTGACCTTGGCAATACATGTCCGTCGGTACGTGAGCGTGGGAATTTTTTTGTCTGTCCATATGTGAGTTTGTGTCGGTCTGTGCTTTATGAAAAGTGTTGTATAAATGGATCGCCCTAATTTTTTGTGAATCTTTTCTTTTTGCTACAGTTTGATTTTGTCCTTTATTTTGGGTTGTTTAATTCTGGTGTGTGTACTTAAGAATTTCGTTTTTTTTTTTGTTTTCTTTATGTTTGTTTTTGTGTGCAATGTTAGAATGTAGTCAATAGTTCAATTATTCTCGTCTTGAAGGCATTGTAAAAAAATTTACTGTTCCTTCATATTGATACTAATACTATGTTTATATTAATATTGAATGTGTTTATTTTATGCTTGACGATCATCTATGAATTATATTTGGTGTTCTGGATGATAGGTATGGGTTCTTTTGTTTTTTTCAAGTGTGGGTTCTGTTGTGAGCGGCGATTGCTATGTTTGTCTTTCAGACAGGCTGTGTGTGGCGATAGGTGTCTGCCCACATGGTGGACGAGTTTTATGGTTTCAATGTGTGGACATTTCTATTTTGAGTGCGCAATGGGATCAAGTAGGAAATGTGATAGAATGTACATATTCATGCGTACATAAATATATAAAAAATTTTTTCATTTACACATGTACATGCAAACAAATAATAATCGTTTACTATTTTAGCTCAAATATTCCCTTGTCCGTTAGAATGAATGAACCATTGCGCTTGTTTGTTTGTGTTTTCTCTGAAATAAATATGTATGTATGTTTTTATTTGAAATAAAAAGACATTTATTTAAAAGCATTTATTTAAAAGTTTGTTAACATATTCATTTTTATTTTTTTCATTCAAATGAATGAACCATTGTTTTAACATATGTACATATATGCATTGTTTTAATTTTTATTAATAAGTAACATGATTAAATTATATATATATATATATATATATATATATATATATATATATATATATATATAAATATATATATATATATATATATATATATATATATATATATTAATTTATATCTTAATTTAAATCTGCCTCCACTGCGTCCGCTGCCTCTACCAACAATCGATCGTTGGTGTCTTCATATAAAGTAAGAAACATTGGTACATCTACTATATATTTGGCAGGATTTGGATGTCCAATATTTCAATCTGTTCTTTGATGGTTACCTCACTAGGCTGCGTATTAATGCTTAAAAACAAGTCCTCATCACCTGTCAGCATGTTTTCATACGTTACATCTATTTGTGGGGGTGCATTAGATGAACATGTTGGTTGTGATGAGACCTGTTGAAAAAGTTCGTCATCCCCTTCAAGATATTTTTCGAGTCCATCTTGCATGAATTTTTTAAGATATTCCTTCAAATGATGACGTTGAAGTCTGCGATACAGTATACCAGAACGGCTTCATTTTACAACTAAACCCTCAACTTCAAAATCTAATAATTCTGCTTTGAAAATTTGTTTAGCTACAAAATTTTTGTAGCTTATCATTTACCACAATTTTTTATCCACTTAGCAGTTTTTTTTGTTACAAAATTTTGGATCGTCTCTGCTTGCATATGCATTTCTCCGTATTCTGTGTATATCACTTATCAACATATTTGATTACATAAATATTGTCTACGTGGAAGTTTTATTCCCTTTAACATTTTGTAACGTATGTGCATGCACAAGCATGCCTCCGTATTCTGTGTATATCACTTATCAACACATTTGTTTACATAAATATTGTCTACGTAGCAGTTTCATTCCCTTAAAAATATTGTAACGTATGTGCATGCATAAGCATGCCTCCGTATTCTGTGTATATCACTTATCAACATATTTGTTTACATAACTATTGTCTACGTAGTCACTACTTTTTTTCTCTTTTTATTCTGTTCACATGCCTTCTTCCAAAAATAAAAAATTTTCTTTGTAGTGAACGATTTCTGTAGTTACAAGTGTTTCTGTAGTTACAAGTATTTGGATTTTAACCGTTTTCATATGTTTGACTTTGAAAATTATTTTGTTGAAATGCAGCTTACTATACCATTTTCAGGAATTAATATAATTCAAATTTTCTAAGATAGAATTCAGTACATTTTTGTATCTAAAAGTGAGAAGTCGTGAATATTTAAAAATTCTTTGTGTAATAAATACAAAAATAAATATAAAGCACCTAAAAAATATTATTTGTGTATTAAAAATAAAAGTGCATCATACATTTGAAGCAAAGACAGAATATGATTCTTGTTATTCAAACAAAAATTATTTACAAAAAGAATTTCAAATATCAAAATAAAGAAATGAGTTCATCAGTTTTTAAGTGTAATATCTGTAATAAGGTATACATATACCAAAAATCATATTTAGCACATTGCAAAAGTCATGCTCAACCTCAAGAAGTGCAAGAGTTTGTGCAATTCCCGACACCTGCAGCAACATACAACCCAATGTCCTGGAACAATTTTCAATATCAATATCCAGTGCAGATGCAGGGATATAATAATCAGTTCTTACTACCCATGGAAATACCACATTATCCATTTCAATATGCCGTACCCTTGCAGTTGCAGCAGTATAATATCCCCAATTACTACCCAAGCTATTGGACTATTGAGAATTCTATTCAACAAGCGGACAATTATGAACATAGAGACATGGATATAAGTCAAGCAAACAATGATGAAGAAGATATGGGTACATCTAATTCTTTGACTGAACGGCAGGAGCAAGCTCCAAATGATCCTAAATATTTCTTAATAAATAGCGCATTTAAGAAGAATAAATAAAGACTGTATTCTGTTTGAAGATGCTGTCAATGAAAATAGACCTATCATCAAGGAAAGGCTTGAAATTAGTCTAGCAGTACACAGTATTATTAAATTTAATATTACTCTTATTGGGGAGTATATTAAAATTGTTAGCACAGACATAATCAGATATAGCAACAATGACAGATGTCAGAGGCCCCTTTTTGTGAAGAGCTAAACTATAGATGGCATCCTGAAAACAATGTGTGTGAAGAAAAAAATATACATTGCCCAGTATTTTTATAAAAATGTAAACAAAAGAAATAATATAAAATGTGATGTGTATAAAATTTTAATTTATTATAAAAAATATACATAATATTGCATTAAATTTGTGTGCAGAAAAGCATCTAAGTGAAATATTCACATAAGATGTGAATAACATAAAGTGGCGGCTAAGGAGCACCAATTACAAACATTCATTGCCAATCGAATCATCTAAAGCTAATGCTCCAAATGCCGCAACAAGAGCTCTTAAAACCAATATTCTAAATTTGGGAAATAACAATAATTCATTGAGTGCAAGCAATAACCACAATTTAGCAGCTCCAATATCGTATGCCGATATTGCACGAACAAACAAAAAAATTACTGATGCGCTGCTACTGGTATTTTAATAAATACTAATGACTGAAGAAAACAACTACTGAAGAAAAGTCGGTGTGTACTAACAATCCCACAATGTCGCCAATCTCAACAAGAGCCTTAACTCCACCAGCAAAAGCACAAAAAATTAAAAAATCTCAAATAAAGCAAGATTTTCCGGAGCTTAGTGGTGGTACCTTAGCGGCTGGCAACGACGGCAAGATTTTTAATGGGAATGCTAATCATAACACTATTATAACATATTTTCAAAGTTTAAGAACGTTGTAACAAATCCTACACGAAATGTAATATCAACTCAATGTCATGCAAATATTGGTGATGGTAATATTAATTTGGTCAACGATACCACGACGTCTTTTGCCGCAGAAGTTAATACCAAAGCCGCGCCGTTGGAACAGTATAAAAATTCAATTTTGCATCAAAATGCTAATATTCCACCACTGCAACATTCACAACTGCAGATTAAAAAAAAAATCTAAAAGTGTGGAAAATGATTCCACTACCACTTCCACAATTGTCTTCAGCTAGCACTTATGTGGCTTCGTTGAATAGTAACAGTTTAGATCAAGAATATCCTGCCCTAGAGAAAACAGCCAAACGCCATAGTTCGGCAAATGTAACCATGATTGGAAAGGCAACAAATGCCAGCAATCAAACATGCTTTAAGTTTTCGGCAGCTGCTAAGCAACATGAATACAACTAATGTTGCCGAACAGCATATAAACTCAGCCTAAACTACATCAAATACTAACAATGCACATCCAGCGATAGTATTATCTAGCAGCAATATAATTGCAAATAAAAAATCCAAAGAAAAAAGTCCACCACTTACGTCGGCAAGCACTAATGACCTAACAACAAATACAATTAATGCCACAGCAATAACCAGTTCGTCGCCCATAGCAGGAAATCCCAAAAAGGGTAAAAAAGAACGACAGCAACAACAATTGCAGCAGTAAATTCAACTGCAACAAAGTTAAGTGGAAAGCTGCCAGTCCAAGCAGTGTCAGAATCAAAATAATAAATAACCATTCAAAACACACTACTTAGCAAACCGTCCGGCTGTAATCATGCTTAACGATGATCGTAATACTGGCAGCTGTGCTGCTGACAATCAATTCACATTTGGCGATTTCAACGAAGAAAGGAAGAGTTTAAAATGTTTGACGATGACAAGAATACTCCTTCTTTAGATAATAATAACGTTCAAATCCAATCGAATGAAGAGCAAGACACAAATGAGCATAAACATTCTTCGAACATTAAATGCTTTAGTATATACACTTTTGATTAAAAAATAAATTTAGTTTAGTACTTACTTTTAAAGGAACAAAGTGGTTTGGAAACAAATTTCCCCATTTTTGCTACATTTTTTCAAATAAATTATGATAATGACAATTCTGATGAAATTTGTTAATATTTATCTATATTTTATTAATATATGTGCATATTTTCTAATTAAATAAACTTTAGTCATTAATGAATAAATAAATCAACAATTAAAAAATTACATTCTTAGACTTTGTTGTTATTCAGAATATGTAAAAAGGATATGTGTATGTACTATACATAAGAATCTAGATGTGATATATGTAACTATCATATTTACAAAGTACCTACTACAACTAAATTAATATACATATTTTAATAATTTAAAATTTTCAGTCAAGAACTCAAAAATTTATACATATATCACTATCTTCTTCCAACTTTTCAGTTTTAAGTACAGATTTCATTATTCATCTATTCTTTTGTTCCCTCTCTCTCTATCTTCTTCGAACTTATCAGTTTTAAGTACAGATATCATTATTCATCTATCCGCCTTTTGTTCCCTCTCTCTCTCTATCTTACATACAAATCAAATATCATTGTTTATCAATTTTCAGTTAGACTTCTTAGTGTCTAGAAGGCTTATATCGTGAATACTTTGAAATTGAAGTTCAAACTTGTAAGTTGTGAAATATTAATAGCGCAATGAGTTTAATAAAAAAATTCAATTCCTGTAATACAAAATCCTTAATCCATATAAAGATTTAGATGAATCATCCAAATATGTCATCGTACGCGCAAAGCGAGTAACAACAAAGTACGGGGAAACAGTTCAACTTGAACTGGAAAACCATATACTGTTTCTCCCCAACCGATACAATGTATTAACAGATGTAGAATTAGAGGACCGTTCAAGTGATAAATATCGAGTACAAAGAAAAGGAGAGAGAAACCTGACCTTAGAAAGCGAGATGAACGAGTTTTTGATACCAAACTGTCAGTACGCCGTTTGGCACTAAAAAAAAAATAAAAATCAAACCAATGTTATACAAGTATTTTATAATTAACAAACAAAAAAGTTAAAATAAAACAAAATAATTTTTTTTTAACTATACAGATATATGCTTGTGTTTTATTTAATATATTTAGTTATTTCATAAAGAAATTTCAAACATAAATGGCCACAATTAAATGTATTAAAGTTTTGATGTGGATTGTAGTTGTATTCAATATTTCTACCTAATTATTTGATTAACTCTAAAGGAGGTTGTAAATTTCCGAAGCTGTCGAAATACTGTTTTTCATCATTGTTTCTATAGTATGCTACCCAATGAGTACCTGGTCCTGTTGACAAATCTAAATTGATTATTCCACATTCGATTTTCCTTGCACGTTTTGGCAGCGAGTCCAACATGAAAACTCCTCTAAAGTGTGGAATATTTCTTGAAAATTTTCTTAGATCAAGTTCTGATAATGGTCTGTTGGGTAGCATGTCTAATAGTTTTTTGAATGATCTCTACAAACAAGTCCATAACCCTTTTTATAAGGTTTAAGGTACAGTCCTTCTCCCACAGCAATAGACTCCATTGCTTTATTGTGTCTGGTGGCATCCTCAAATTGTTTTTTTATATTCTTTGTTGCATTTACAGCGTTAGCTATAGCGGCACCTCCAGTTGATAGACTACCAAGTGCACCTAGAGCAGTTAGAATCGGAATTAGCGGTAAAAATCTACCAATTTTTGAAACATTTATAATACGCGGTATTACAACACGAGCTTTTTTCCCTTAAGAGATTTACTGATAGTTTTACGAGCAATCCTGATGGCCGAGTTAATGTCTTGTGGTTTTTGCTTCCGTAATGTTTTTGTTGCTTCTTTAATTGTTTTATGAAACAGTTTTTTGTCATTTGTACGAATTCGGGATGATGGTCTTTTGCCATTTGTCCTTTTCTTTGCTTCAACACCCATACCAAGTTTAGCTTTCGCTTTCATTGCGTTGGTGACGAAATATGCAAATGTTTTTTCTGCAAGATTGCTATCGTTTGAAAGAACTATTTCCCAAGCTTTATTTTCAAGAATTTTATCAGTTTGGTGTCTACTGCTTAATTCTTTGTTTTTGGAGTAAGCTATATCGTGATTTTTGCAAGCAGGATCCAGTAAATTAATTCCTTTATCTCCTCTAGCCAAACGCTTTTCCAATCTTGTGCCAGATCCACAGTACTGATATCCAGGAAGATGTAATTGAAAAGGTAGAGAATTTATTGTTCTATTTAGAAAATCTTCACCAACGATAGTTTGTTTGTGACTAACACTTTTGTTATAAAATGCAACCATATTACTTTAATCTACAATAAAAGATATTGTTTGAAAATTTCACAAGTAGTTATTAAAATGCGCTTCGTAAAACAACATAAAAATATTTTAGTTCGTAATGCTGATATTTCTTCAAATGACAGCAAAAAATTAAGGCATAGTTCCCTGTTACCAAATTCTATTCGAGCATTAATAGTTGGTCCTTCAAATTGTGGAAAAACTAATGTCATGATTAGTTTGCTGGAAAGTCCTAATGGTCTCAAGTTTGAAAACATTTACTTATACTCAAAATCTCTATATCAACCTAAATATGAGTACCTAAAGAAATTAATTTCACCAATTAAAGGAATGGGATACTACACATTTTCAGATAATGAGTCTGTTCTTAATCCTAGTGAAGCTAAAAGCAATTCAATTATGATTTTTGATGACGTTGCATGTGAAAAGCAGAACAATATACGAGCATATTTTTGTATGGGTCGTCATAAGAACGTAGACTCAAACTTACACAAGAATTCCAAAGCATTTGAAAAGAGATAATTCTAATGTAATTATTATGTTTAAACAAGATGCGGCAAATATGAGACATGTATACGATGATCATGTTGCTAGCGATATGAACTTTGAGAAGTTTCAACACATTTGTCGAGAATGTTGGAAAGAAAAATATGGTTTTTTGATGATAAGTAAAGATAATGAATTAAACAATGGACGCTATAGAAAGTCATTTGATTACTTCATCATAATATAAATTACTGTTTCATCAAAGGTACCGTTTAGTATTTAATCTGGCTTTAAACTTTATACATGTCTTTGTTGTATATGATCAGATAAGTAAAACCTGATCTGATAAGCTGATCCTATACCTGATAACCTGACCTGATAGCTAAAATAAATGAAAAACTTCTTAGAGACTTGGTGAGAACAAGAAACATATTGAAGAAAAAGCTCCGAAATATAAAAACTGGTGAAATGAATACACATGAACAATTAAGAGATACATTCAAGCCTATCACAGAACTTTTAAAAGAATTTATCAGAAGCTCTAAATACATTGATAGACCGGTCGAGGGAGAACAGAATGATAAGAAAACTGGAATTGATCACAATGAAAGTTTTCCTCCCCAGAACTAAAGAAACTAATTGGAGAAACAATGCTTAAACAGTCTAATAGTAAAAGCAGCAGTGATTATGATGAAGACGACTTTTACTCACAAAATTCTAATAATGAAGAAAGTTATCCCGACTTATCACTAATGCAATCAAGAAATGAACTAGATACTAACTACGGCCCACATAGAGATAATAATAACGAATGGAAATTTGGTAATAGTAACATCGAGTTTAATCAAGATAAGATACAGGTTGGTGGTCAAATATGGGCTCTTACTCCAGGGCTGTTTTGTTTGATGTTTCATAAAACACCAAAAAACTATGATAAATTTGAACTCGAAATCTATAAAAAAATATTACTTACTACCAATGCGCACAGGAGAGGCTATAAGTCCGATGGTCAAATCAAAGGGAGTAGAGCGTCCAAGTACAAACATATTATTGGAAAACTTTTTAAAGGGGAAAATCTTACGAGCTCATCAGATGTAACAAAAACTAATTATTTGGGAAGGGGTTTGATGCAGTTGAACCTTCATAATCCAAACTATATATATTGGGATGATCCAAACGAGTTGGTAGATCGACTTAGACTACTGCTTGCATCACAGTCTGCACGTCATACTAATCACAACAACGAGATTGTCTCAATTATTGAAGAACTACGTGAAACCTATATACGCAGATCTTTTATTTATTTTTTTATATAAAGTATGTCTGTTGATAAATTTGGCCATTACCTAAACGATAGAAGTGAAGTTATGTTAAACAAAAATGCTCCTTAGTTGTTGGGCTTCTTTATGGATACGAACGAAAACCTTGATGTCCAACACAAGAGAATCAGAAATGTTGCAAACGCTCTGGAGGAAAACGATGTTTTCAGTAAATTGTTTCTGCAAAATGAACTCAAAAAACAGCAAGAGGAAACAGCCTTGCAATTAGCAAAGGTTAATGCTCATTTGCAGGAAATCAATAACAAAATGGATGAAAAGCTTTTAAGAAATAAAATATTTGTTGATCAGGAAATTGAAGAGCTAAGAGAAAAAATGTATAGAATCGAAAATTACGCTTTCGAATCAATAGGTGAAAGTACACCAAGTAGACCACAACACACTTAAAAAAGCGACTAGAGAAATTAAATGTCTTCAAAAAGAAATATAGTAAACGAACTGCATAAGCAAGCTCGAAAAAGTTTTGTACATCGTAGAGTTGTAATGAAAGGAATAGACGATCTTTGGCAAGCTGATTTAGTTGAAATGGGAAATTATTCGGTAGACAACAGAAATGATCGATTTTTGCTAACTGTAATTGATACGTTCTCAAAATTTGCTTGGGCAGTACCCTTGAGAAGGAAGAATGCATTTGAAACAAGACAGGCAATGGAGAACATTTTTACATCGGGACGAGTACCAAAAAATTTACAAACAGACGATGGTAAAGAATTTTTCAATAAACATTTTAATCAGCTGATGGATAAATACAATATTAATCACTACTCAACATATAGCACTATGAAAGCCTCAATAGTAGAACGATTCAATAGAACATTAAAAGGAATGATGTGGAAAGAGTTCAGTTTTAATGGTTCATACAACTGGCTTGATATAGATTTACTTAATGCATACAATAGAAAAGTTCATCGCACCATTAATATGCCACCGATTAAAGTCAACTCAACAAATGAGAAACAGCTTCTAAATACAGTATACAGCCATTTAAAGATGTACAAAATGTCAAAATTTAATGCAGGGGACCATGTACGCATAAGCAAATATAAAAACATTTTTGAAAAAAGTTATACTCCGAATTGGACAACAGAGATCTTTACAATTAAGAGAGTACAAAATACATAACCTACAACATACATATTAGAAGACTATCGCGGAAATCCTATTAGAGGTGGGTTCTATGAAGAAGAACTTTCAAAAACCAGATATCCAAATACATATCTAGTTGAAAAAGTCCTTAAAACTAAAGGACAGAAGGTGTTTGTTAAGTGGCTGGACTTTAGTAATGAACACAATTCTTGGATAACCAAAGATGAGATATTGTAAATTGAAGAAATAAATATGCAACAACAACAACAATTGCATCAATATTTAATTTAAATTTAATATACGTAAATAAATAATAAATATGTAACTGATTCTTATAAATTATACTGTGTGCTTAACTTTATTTATTTACAATCAAACAGTCACAATGTCAATAACATTGACTCTGAGCTCCAATTCATCAGAGCTATCTGCTAATTATTTTCCTCCTATTGATTTAAACGGAAACTATGAATGTGCTCTAAATGATTTTCATTCATATAACAGTACCCCGAATGTAGACTCCTATAACAACATGTTTCATATAGGGGAACATGTAATTGAAATACCGATCGGATCTTATGAATTAAATGATATAGTTGACTATATAGAAAAGGAATACAAACGATATACGCCAGAAAACACAATTTGTATTGAAGCCAATAACAATACAATGCAAGTTAAAGTCAGCAGCTCTAAAGAACCAATATATTTTAATAATGAAAATACAATAAGTAGACTTTTAGGATTCAATAGCAGAATATTAACTCCAAACAAAGAATATTACTCCGATCTTCCTGTGAATATCTTTAAGGTTAATCTTTTGAGAATTGAAAGTAGTATTGTGGTTAATACTTATATGAATAATTCTAAAGCTCATACACTACATGAGTTTCCGATTAACGTACCTGCTGGCTATAAAGTAGTTGAGATTCCCAAAAATCTTATTTATTTACCAGTAAACTCCAGAGAGATAAGTTCATTAACTCTTCGCGTGGTCGATCAAAACGGCGACTTGATTAATTTTCGAGGAGAGGAAATTACTATACGAATACATTTAAGAGCAATTAAATAATGATAATATACAACACAAATACATATATCGAAGAATACTACAGCAACATTTAATCCTCAAACATTACAACCTAAACAACAATTGAAAACATCTGTTCATCAAAAATCACTTACAACAGCAAACAAGAGTTTCCTCAAGTCTTTGAATTTGAAACTGAAATCAAAATGAGTTCAATAATAGATGTTTTAGATAAACCGTTATCTGACGAGAATATAATTAAAAAGGACTATCATACATACCATACCTTCAGTCTTTCAACAACAACGATGAAATAAGAATTTCAATACAAAATCAAGATTTATATGTGTTACCTAGTGACAGCTACATATATGTGGAAGGATTTGTTGTAGACGAAAAAACATCGAAATCTACACCCAACTTTCAATTAAAAAACAATTTTGTTGCATATCTCTTTGACGAAATTCGCTATGAACTAAATGGTATTGAAATTGACCATACAAGATATTTAGGAGCCACTAGCACCATAAAAAATTTGGTTTCTTTATCACCTACGGAAAGCGTTGTGTTGCAAAATGCTGGATGGAAATAATATGACTCTTCAAAATGGACATTTTAATTTCTATGTACCACTTAAACTTCTTTTAGGATTCGCTGAAGACTACAATAAAGTTTTAATAAATGATAAGCATGAGTTGATACTCTTGCGTAATAAGAACGACGAAGATCTTGTACACTCTAATGTTTCCACTGAGAAAACAAAACTTACAATTTCACTAATATCATGGAGAATTCCACATGTTCAATTATCTGATCATAGTAAATTGAATATGATCAAAATACTTAATACCAGTGGCATTCCGTAGTTGGGATTGTCATATCAATCCACAACTTAATACGGGTACAAGTCATATATGGAATGTTAAACTGGCTGCAAATAAAGAACGCCCTCGCTTGTGCTGATTGGTGAATTTAAAAATGATCGCTATGCGATTCTATATGATATGTATCTAAGATTTCAACAAAGCTACTACATGAAACAGCCCCAACCTCTTCTAACTGGCCAAGAGTTTAAAAATAATGCTCCAATTATTGTAGTAGATGTCAGTCATCAAAACGAAACGCTCAATACCGGACCAATCGACATGAAGATTGAATATGAAACAGCAACTAATATTCCAGCAAAAACATCTGCTTATTGCGTTCTCATTCATGATCGCATAATAGAATACATACCAATAAAAGGTCAAGTACGGAAGGTCTTATAAATTAAATATCATGGATGGTGATATTGTTTTTGTAGACTTGCAAGGTTTCAAAAATAATTCAAACGGCTTCATCGCAAAAGAACTAGCTGTAGTTTTCAGCAACAACGAATGCTTCAATTTCATCATAAAATCGCCTTTTAATTTCGAATGCTTATCAACCAAACAGCAGAGAGAAGCAGTTTGGTTAACCAACAACTATCATCATATTAAATGGAATGATGGATCAGTCTCAATTCAAAGCGTTTGCAAGTTTTTAAAATCTAATATAAGAAATTCACAAATATATGTTAAGGGGGAAGAGAAAAAAAGATGACTAGAAAAAATGATTCATCAAACAGTTCATAACATTGAAGACATTGGCTGCATTAATTTTAAACAAATGGAAACTAAGCACTCGAAATATTTCTATTGTAGCTATCACGACTATGGTGTTTGTGCCTTAAGAAATGCAATTTTACTTAAAAATGAATACGTTAACAAACTTTTAAATAAATGCTTATAAAAATTTAAATAAATGTCTTTTTATTTCAAATAAAAACATACATACATATTTATTTCAGAGACCACACAAACAAACAAGCACAATGGTTCATTCATTCTAACAGACAAGGGAATATTTGAGCAAAGATAGCAAACGATTATTATTTGTTTGCATGTACATGCGTAAATGAAAAAAATTTTAGATATTTATGTACGCATGAATATGTACATTCTATCACATTTCATACTTGATCCCTTTGCGTACTCAAAATAGAAATGTCCACACATTGAAACCATAAAACCCGTCTACCATGTGGGCATACACCTATCGCCACACACAGCCTGTCTGAAAGACAAACATTGCAATCGCCGCTCACAACAGAACCCACACTTGAAAAAAACAAAAGAACCCATACCTATCATCCAGAACACCAAATATAATTCATAGATGATCGTCAAGCATAAAATAAACACATTCAATATTAATATAAACATAGTATTAGTATCAATATGAAGGAACAGTAAATTTTTTTACAATGCCTTCAAGACGAGAATAATTGAACTATTGACTACATTCTAACATTGCACACAAAAACAAACAAAAAGAAAACAAAAAAAAAACGAAATTCTTAAGTACACACACCAGAATTAAACAACCCAAAATAAAGGACAAAATCAAAATGTAGCAAAAAGAAAAGATTCACAAAAAATTAGGGCCATCCATTTATACAACACTTTTAATAAAGGACAGACCGACACAAACTCACATATGGACAGACAAAAAAATTCCCACGCTCACGTACCGACGGACATGTATTGCCAAGGTCACATATGGACAGACACAAATTCCTACGCTCACATACCGACGGACATATATTCCCACGGTCACATATGGACAGACACAAATTTCGAAGGTCACATATGGACAGACAAAAATTCCCACGCTCACACACCGACGGACTGATATTCCCACGGTCACATAGGGACAGACACAAATTCCCACGGTCTCATACGGACAGACAGAATTTTACACGCCTACATTGTAAGAAAAAAAACAACAACAATGTGAACTCCCTTATTAAACCGTGGGAAAATTTACACACACACAAACATCAAAGCACTTGAACAATTTGGCCACTTAAAATTTTAAGGGCCTATTTCTCATCGTCGAATGAATTCTTTCTTTCGTACAAATATACTTAAAACAAAAACAACATTTTATGAATTGTTTTTGTTTCAAATGTATTTATGCGAAAGAAAGAGTTCATTCGACGATGAGAAATAGGCCCTAAGAGTTTGTACTGAAATTTGAGAATTTTTATTTGTAATTGCCCAAATTTGTATTGAAATTTGAAAATTTTTAAGTATTTTAATTGCCGTGGCTCATACATTCCCATACTACTTCTGTCGTTAAAATAAATGGTTCGTCAAAGTTCGGATATCGTAATATAATCGGGTTTTTTAATTTGTCTCTTAGAGTCTCAAATGCTGTTTGGCAATCTTCTGTCCAATTGAAAGTTACATTCTTTTTTAATTAATTATTAAGAAAAGTTGCCGTTTTGGCGAAGTCTGGAATGAATCTTCTGTAATAATTGCAAAAGGCTATGAATCGTCTAACGTCGTCTGAGTTTTTTGGAACAGGATATTGTTCAATTACTTTGTATTTTGTCGGGTCGGTTTTTATACCATTTTTTGTAATCAAATGGTTTTGAGAAACAACATTTTGCTGGATTCAGCTTCAAATTGTATAGTTTCAGTCTTTCTAACACTCTTATGAGGTTCTCATTGTGGTGCTTCAAACTGCATCCGAAAATAATGACGTCATCAACGTACAAAAATGCTTCCGAATCCAAACCAGATAATGCTATTGTCAACATTCTTTGGAAACTGTTAGATGATATTTTTAAACCAAATGGTAGTCTTGTATATTGAAAGTGACCGTTCGGTGTTAAAAATGCTGTTAGTGGTCGTGATTGTGGTTCGAGTTCTATTTGGTGAAATGGTCATATCTAAAGTGGAAAAATATTTAGCTCTACCTAATCTGTCCAATACATCTTCAAGTCTGGTTAAAGGGAATTTGTCATTTACTATTTTATCATTTAAACGTCTAAAATCTACAACCAAACGCCATTTTTCCGTGTCGTTTTGTCCTTTTTTTTGGTACTAATAATAATGGAAAATTATATGGACTAATAGATGGTTCTACTATGTCCTTTTCTAATAACTCTTGTACTTGTTTACTTATTTCGTCTAATTGTGTTTGTGGCAGTCTGTAGTTTTTAACGTAAGTAGGTGTGTTATCATTTAGTTCAATACTTTGTTTATAAAAATTGTTTACCGTTAATGGTTCGTCTTCAATATGAAAAACTTCTTGATATTGTCTTAGAATATCACATATGACCCTTTTATTTTCTTCTTCAATGTTCTTGAAATCTAGTTTTTCTAGTAATTTATTAAATGTTTGCTCTGAATGTTTGTTGTTATTGCGCATGTTAGTTTTATAAATTGTATAATTTTTAATGGTATTGTTGTGACTCCTAACTTTTCTAATCGCACTGGTTCCTCTAATGTATTCAAAATTTTAACGTAGCGTTGGCCATCTTTGGGTATTATAGTGTTTGCTAAAAATATTCCGTTTATTATTTCTTTACTACATGTGACACTGTCTTCTTTTATGTCAATGTTTATAGGTAATATCTTCTCTGTTCTTGGGGGTATAATTATATTATGTATTCTTTTTGTGTTAATCTCTATTGGGATTGTTATTTTCTCTCCCTCTATGCAAGTATTTAAAGTGAGTGTTTCATAGTCAATCTGACAGTTGTATTTACAGAAAAAAGCTATTCCTAAAATTCCATCAGTAGGGATTGGAAATGCTTCGTCACTAATTGAAATCTGTGTGTTAGAGTTTGTTCTCCTAATATTATCTTCAAATCAGTGGAACCTACTGCATTCATTTGTAATGCCACTTAATCGGCAAATATTGTCAGTATTTTTGTTATAGTTGTATAGTTGTACATTTTCTTTACAGAGTGATATCTCTGAACCTGTGTCTATAAGAAATGTTAATTTATAGCTAATGTTTTTTACTGATAAAAAAAGAAAGTTTGATATTCCAATATGTATTGTATAAAGCCTTAGTTTTCCCTGTTCGGAGATTCGTACAGAGTCTCCAGGGTTTGTACGTTTCCCTGTTGTTGTATAGTATGAACATTGGAATAGCTTCTTCCTCTTGAATAATTATTGTGTCTGTTACCTATGTTGAATGCAAGGTATATAAATACAAGGTAGTGCCACTTGCTTTTATTAAATTTTAATAAGGATTTTTGAAGTTTATTTTTCTACATCATATTGAATATGACGTTGCCACATTATAAAAAATAATTTTCATTATTTGGAAATTTTTAAATAAAATCTGTAATACATATATATATATATATATATATGTATATATATATATATATATATATATATATATATATATATATATGGGTGGTGTAGGGGGTGTTTGATACTAAGCAACGGGCCTGATCGGCTTCAACATGGTGAAGCCCAGTACCAATCTTGGTCATCACTCGCCTCAGGTGGACACATACCTGCTCGTGGTGCCACCTGCATAGCTCTCTTCAACATCCGTTGAAGGAGTGAAGCAACATGTGCCGCGAGTTCTTCCATGAACTTTAAAAAATGGAACAGAGCAGAGGGCTAGTAGCCCCTCTCTGTAAATTAATTAATTACTATGGAAAAACAAATTAATAGAAAAAATGGACCCCCTTATGTTGACGACCACGGCAAACGTTTTAAGGACCATGATTTACGGATCTGCACTTGGAATGTCCGTACGCTTTTTAGAGCAGGTGCAACGATCCAATTGGCGGAAGAACTAAACAAATATAAGTCGGATATTACTGCCATCCAAGAGGTGCGATGGAACGGGCATGGTGCCACCACAACTGAGAAGGGTGACATATACTACAGTTGTCATGCAACTAGGCATGAGTTAGGGTGTGGCTTCTTTGTAAGCAGGAGAATGCGGCTTCACTCCGGTAAGTGAGTGAATTGCAACAATCCGGCTCAAGGCGAAGTATTTTTATATAAGTCTCATATGTGCCCATGCCCCGACGGAGGAAAAAGATGACATCAAGGATGACTTCTATGATAGCCTTGAAGATGTATACGATCGATGCCCCAGACATGACGTTAAAATAATTCTAGGCGATTTTAGCGCAAAGATAGGAAGGGAGAGCATCTTTGATCCTACAGTCGGAAAGTTCAGCCTACATGAACATACGACCGATAACGGCATGAGACTGATTTCCTTCGCCGCGGCACGAAACATGACAATTAGTAGCACCAGGTTTCAACATCGCGATATCCACAAGGCGACTTGGACATCACCAGATCGAACAACAAAATCAAATCGATCACATTGTTGTGGATGGGCGACATTCATCAAGTGTGTTGGATGTGCGGACGATCCGTGGAGCAAATATCGACTCGGATCACTACCTTGTCGCAGCCAAAGTACGAACGCGATTAAGCGTTATACGTAACACACAATTCATAGCAAGAAAAAAGATAGATGTTGCAAAGCTGCGAACACAACACAACGCCTACTCCACTCTTCTGACCCAGCTGCTTCAGGAGAGCAATCCCTGTCCCGATATACGGACCCATTGGCAACATATTTCCAACTCATTGGAAAATGCTGCAAAAGCTGTACTTGGGTACCAAAAGCCTCCCCCAAAAAACCGATGGTATGATGAAGAGTGCCGAAAAGCGACTGCAGAGAAAAATGCTGCGTACAAAAAAACCCTGCAGACACCAGCAACGCGAGGTGCGTGGGAGAGATATCGGGAAAAAAGGAAAGAGTAGAAACGACATTTCCGAAGTAAGAAAAGGGAATTGGAAAAGCGTGAGTGTGAGAAAATCGAGATGTACAGGAATAGAGGCGATACCAGGAAATTCTATCAGCGAATAAAACACCAAACTGAGGGATACGGTACAGGTATCTCCTCCTGCAAAGACCAACAAGGAAACCTGGTGACAGATAGAGAAAGTGTGCTGAGAATCTGGAAGGAACACTTCTGCAGATTGTTGGTATCAGGTGATAGCTGCGATGAAGATACCCCCATTCCAATCATTGATGATGGTGTAGAGTGCACAACTATAGAGGAATAAGTATTTTGCCCATCGCATACAAAACACTGTCAAACGTACTGTGTGAAAAATTATAAACTAAGGTTAACGAAATAATCGGCCCTTACCAATGTGGCTTTAGACCTGGTAAATCCACCAATGACCAGATTTTCACACTACGTCAAATATTGGAGAAAACCCACGAAAAACAGATCGACAGCTACCACCTATTCGTCGACTACAAAGCCGCTTTTGACAGTCCTATACGTGCAAAGGTATTTAATGCCATGTCTAAATTCGGCATACCTGCAAAACTCATCAGACTATGTAGGATGACCTTGACTGATACAAAATCATCAGTGAAAATAGGAAAGGATCTTTCCGAGCCGTTTTTTACCAAACGCGGCTTCAGACAAGGCGACAGCCTGTCATGCGACCTCTACAATATTCTATTGGAGAAAGTCGTACGTGACGCAGCAGTGAATAGAAACGGAACTTTGTTTACCAAAAGCCACATGCTGCTTGCATATGCTGATGATATTGACATCATGGGGCGAACACTGCGAGATGTCACTGCTGCCTTTGCTAATATAGAGAAGGAATCAGCAAAAATGGGTTCGGCAGTAAATGACGATAAAACTAAGTTGATGGTTTCAATGAACAGAGAATCCACTAGATTAGGACAATCTGTGAAAGTTGATAACTACAACTTCGAGGTAGTAGATGAATTTGTATACCTCGGTACCGCCATAAACAAAACTAATAACATCAGTTTGGAAATAAAGCGAAGAATTATACTTGCTAATAGATGTTACTTTGGGCTAAGCAAGCAATTTAAAAATAGGGCCCTCTCTCGACAGACAAAGCTTAGAATGTACAAGACGCTCATCGTGCCAGTATTATTATATGGAGCAGAAACTTGGGTACTTACTCAAGGAGATGAAGCTATGCTAGCAGTGTTCGAGAGAAAAATTCTTCGCAAAATATATGGACCAATATGTGTAAGTGGAGAATATCGGTATCGTACGAACCAAGAGCTGTATGAGCTATACGCCGACGTTGACGTAGTACAACGGATAAAAATCCAAAGACTACGCTGGCTTGGACACGTTGTGCGTATGAATGAAGATGCTCCAGCAAGAAAAATATTTGAATATGATCCCGAAGGAACGCGAAAAAGGGGACGACCGAAACTCCGTTGGAAAGACCAAGTCCAAGAAAACCTTTCCAAACTAAATATCAGAAATTGGAAAAGAAGCGCAGAAGATCGAGGAGCTTGGAAAAAAATTATTTGTTCGGCCAATGACCCACAAGGGTTGTCGTAAAAGGCCATTTAAGTAAGTAAGTAATATATATGTATATTAAATGAAATTTATTTGTTGGTGGTCAAGCAATGTCTATATGCATTTCATTGGTGCTTTACCAAATCATCAGTAGACTTTAACCATGATTTGGTAACAAATAAATTTCATTTAAAATAGTATTGTGACAACAATATGTCAAATAACAATTTCATATATATGTATATTAGTTTTTCCATTTGTCTAGCAATTTCGTTAATTAAATTGTATATACTAAACTTCATTCATTGATCTCTAACTTATTTAAATTTCAAGGTGTCCAGTTCAACAATTTCCAAAATAATGGCCTTTTTAGCACTAAGCCACATTTTCATGAGATCACGGACAAACCACCAGTATAATATATTATACCATGGTATTTAACTATTATTTTATCCCCTCTCTTTTAACATATTTCATTGTATTACCTCATTTTCAAATTAAACATACTGAACGTGCAACATAGATAGAATCTCCCGCTCAAAATCTCATTGTGAATCGTTTTTGCATATTGACAGAGAGAAAAATTTCATTTTGAGGTTTTGAACATAAACATTTTGCAATATTTTGTTGGAATAATTTAGTAAAAGCTATATATAAAATGTAAAGAACATAGAAAACTATAAAAAATCCCAGTTCCTATGCATTTCCACAAGAAATAAAAAGTCATTGTGTTGCTTTGCATTGAACCAAAAACATTGAAACCATTACATTGATCAATAAGACAATTTAACAAAAAATATGTTTATTCAAGGTTCACGACAAGATTTTTATAATAAATTAATTGGCAAACGGATTTTAATTATTGTTAATTATGACATCGATGCAATTAAAAATTTTAACAACTCAAATCAAAAGAAAAAAAAAACGGGTAACTTAAAATAATATGGTAACTTAATTTTTATGGGAATGTCAGAATCCTTAAAATTGTCAGAAAATTATTTTAAATTTAATAGCTCACAGTGGCAGTACCTTGTTTTATTATACCATGGTTGGATGTATTGTTGTTGTATCTATTGTAATTGTTGTTACTATTAGAGTTTTTGTTGTTACAATTTCTGTTATTGCTGTTGTTATAGTTTCTGTTATTTCTATTGATGCTAAAATTTATATCTACATATCTGTGGATTAAGATAATTTCTATTTCTGTTAAACCCTGAATTGTTTCTATTTGTGTTATTTTAATAGTTTCGTCTATTATTATTATTTATTTGTAAGCTTGTAAATGTATCTGATAGTTGTAATGATCATTCTTGTGTACTTGCAATGTCATAGGCTTGTGCCGCTATTACAGCGGTCCTTATGTCTTTATATAAACCTTCTTGAAAGATTTCTAGAGCGAGTTTTTTGTTCATAGTCTTAATCGTAGACGCGCTACTTGATTTGAACTGTCCTCTAGTTCTGAAATTTGTACTAATGTCAAATCAGCCATCAAAGTGTTAATCCGTTCTTTGTAATTTAGTACATTTTTTTTAGTATTCTTTAATTCAAAATGTATGCTGCTTGCCGTTCTTGTGGATTTGAAATATTTTGTTAGAACTGTTTTAAGTTCTTCGAAAGTTTCAGGTGTGTTTTCTATAATTAAAATATCTCTGACTCTGTCTACTAATTTTATCGCCAATACATATATTATTAGGTTCTTTTTTCCTTGCTCATTTAGTTTAGAATGAACAATTTCTTTCATTGAAAGGAAAATATCAATATGCTATGGCCTTCCGTCGAAGATTGGAATTGTATCCGAGGCCTTTTTACTGTTAAAGTCCGACAGGATTTTCTACTTCTTGCTCTATTTCTAATATTTCTCCTTTATATTCTGTCAATAGCTGAATTGCTTTTTCTCTCAAATCTCTGAATTCTTCTCTTAAGGGATTCGCTAAATGACCTACAAGTTTCCCGAATTTCTCACTTAATTGTTCTATTGATTTTAGTTTTTCTTGTATAGTTTCTTTTGTGTATTTCTTTGTTATTGATTTTTTAGCATTTACAATTAATTTTTCTAATTCTTCAAAAATCTGTTGCATTTGTTGTATTTATTTCTACAGCATGAAATAAAAAAAATTTTGTATTTATGGAGATTTTCTTTATTTAAGTTTTGTTTTACACATTTTGTACAGAGTTTCTTACAATTTGTTTCTTTATATAATGCTGTAAGAATTTAAATATGGTTGCTAGTATGAAAATTATTAACAAAATTATTACAATTTCTTGATTCAATTGTTATCTTATTTGTATTTATAGCATTGGCATTCGCATGACCCTCAACTTTTGCATCTGCGATGCCCATTTGAGTTGTTGTAATGTATATTCTATTCTTTCTTCCTCGGTTAGCTGAAAAGTATGTAGTCCTAGATTCATTACCTATTTTAAAATCTAATATTGGGGTAGAAAACCAAATTTCCTCATTAGTAATATTAATTTATTCAAAAATGTGTAAAATATAGAATTTAAGGAGAAGTTTTGAATTGAAAATAAAAAATTTTATTTTTGTTTATTTAGGTTGATGAGTATTTCTCCAACCGGTTCTTCTGAGTTCTATCAGCTGCTGTATTAGTCTTTGTTTTTGGTTCCCCTGACTAATACCTATTATTCGCTGCAAGTCTTTGCAGGCTTTTTGAAATTTCACCTTTTTTCCACCTTTTTTTTTCTTGATTTTTGGTTGGTTTCTGTAATTTTGTAGTTGTTGTTTATAATATTTCTGCCTAGCCTGATACTGTTCTATTGTAATTGGCTTAGGGCCAGCGGACTTTGGAGTTGGTATATATGTTGATGGTTCATCAATAGGTGTTCTTTCTGGAACGTACTCCTCGTGTAGAATTGTTGCCACCGTTTAAAAATTTCGTTGACTTCTTTTTGAGTCATTTAGAAAAAATAAATTTTTTTATGTTAGATTGGCAGGATCGCCATGTAGTGTGTGTGGGTATAATTCTTGTGTGTTCAGTATTTCTAAGCTCTGCAGCCGCTTTTCTTCAGCACCAGAAGTGCCGATTTTGTTTTAGAAATAAAAAGATCTTGCGTCCTTGCTTAATCAATTATTTCTCTCTTTATTTACAAAAATTACCCACTTATATACTAACTTATTCTATTGGTCAGCATTATTCTGGGGTACCAACAAATCAATAGTTGATTTGCTGTTCCCACGGTTTGAGCACATTTTACATTAGTTCCCATAAACCATTGGCACGTGAAAATAATTATTGCAACAAAGTTTAATATGAAACTCTTTAGGGTGTCAAGCCCAGCAACAAATCAATATAAGAAAACTTTAGTATGAATTTCATATTACAATTATTCCCATAGCCAACAGTTCATTAACTTAAACAGAGTTCATGTTACAATTTAATTCTCATACAACTTATTTTATACAAACAAAAAAACTCAAATGCTTATTATTGCTGACCCAACATAAAATAAATGAAATTCTTAAACTACTACAGTACTTACGCTATATATGCATACACTACAATATATATATATATATATATATATATATATATATATATATATGTATGTATATATATATATATATATATATATATACATATATATATATATATATATATATATATATATATATATATATATATATAAGTATATATATATATATATATATATATATATATATATCAAGGTTGGCAACCGATACCGTTATAATACCGATACCGTTTAAATACCGTTTAAAAGTGAATACCGGTATTGATACCGAAATAATTATTTTGAGTAAAATACCGGTATTCATATACCGATTCCCTTGATACCGGTATTACACCGTATTTGCTGGATGTATACCGGTACAATACCGGTATCATTGTTTCGGTATAAAAAAAAATTATTATTTTTCGAGCAGAACAGAAAGCGTTAAAATTTTTATATTTTTTGAGTTGTCAACACCTGCATAACAACAACCTGGATAAACATATTGTATGTTTGTTAACTTGACGCTCTGCAGTCGCAACACGTTTTTGTTTTTCAGTTTGACAGTTTGCAACAGCTTGTAATAGTCGATTTTAAATTGTGTTGTTGTAAAGATTGCGTATGCCACTTACTATTCGTCAACTAAAACAGGCAAAACAATTCCTGAACTAAAAGTAACGCGAACAACTTAATGGTCAAAGTAATTTTTATATTATTTAAAAGAAAAAGCGATTAACAAAAAATGCCTCGGCCAAAGAACAACTTATACAGAAAATATTTTGAGCTTGATGTTATAAATAAATTAAACAAATGTATAGTAATCGAAAAAGAAAAAACTTGTGGAAAAATTGTAAATGTAAGTGCCTAAATCAGTTTACTCTTCTTTTAATGTGTTTACCTAATTTAAAATTGTTTTCATTTATGCGTAGAGTGACCATGCAACCAACTTAGCTTGTCACATTAGAACACATCATAAACAAATTTGGGAGAAGATTTCGAAAGATATGAGAAATAAAAATATAAAAAATTCGTACCAACCGACACCAAATAAAAAAACAATAGTAAATATGTTAAAAGTTAATATTACCATGTCCAAAGAGGTCCTGCTCAAGTGCTGTGTCGAACTCTGCACAGTAAATGGAAGACCATTTTCTCTTGTTGAAGATTCAGGTTTCCGAAAAATAATTGAACCAATTTCAAAGGCGCTTGGTAATATTGCCATAAATAGAAAAATTGTCAAAGACGAAGTTTTAAAAAAGTACAATAAAATTACTTCAAAAATCTCAACCGAAATGCAGGGTAAATTGATTTCCTTAAAGGTAGATGGTCTAACACATTTAAACCGAGCCTTTTTAGGTAACATATTCAATATGAATGTATTGTATAATATTTATATTAAACTATTTATTGAAGAAGTTAATGTCCAGTTTATTGAAGATGACAAAATTGTTTTAAGAACATTGGCTGTAGCAGAACTATTTGAACGTCATACAGGACAATATTTGAAGGACACAATAGCGAACATATTACAAAAGTACAACATTACAATGGATCAGATTTATACCTGTACAACAGATAATGGACGAAATATGCTGAAATGTATATCTTTAATAAACGAATGTGAAGATGTTTCTGAAAGTATTGAAGATGATGATACAGAATTTGACCAAACTCTAGAAAATTTTTCTTTAGATGCTAAATGTGTTGGTAAGGTGTTTTTCTAAACGTATGCTACACCTATTTAATAAAATTATTTTATACAGGTATTCGGTGTGCAGCTCACACGTTACAATTAGCTGTAAACGCTGTATTGAAGAATCGCGAAATGCTTAAAGTTACCGAAAAATCAAGATCTGTAATAAAAAAACTAAGAACCCCAAATATAAATATTATGTTAAAAAATCATAATCTTACGAAGCCAATAATTGACTGTGCCACTCGGTGGTCGTCTACTTTTGATATGCTGTCATCTCTTGCAGATGACAAAATGAAAGAATTTTGCGAAAACTTATCACAGGTTAATAATGATTTCTATATATGCACTGAAATGTGGGAAAATATAAAAGATGCCGTCGAAGTTTTAAAACCTGCAAACATTGCCACAAAAATTCTTCAGAAAGAACAGTTAACATTTGGGGATGCCTTTGATGCTTGGTTTACATGTAAAATTGAGCTACAGAAAGTTAAAAATAATTTCTCATATTGTTTACTTGAGGAAATAAAAAAGAAAGAAGAAATTCTTTTTGAGAATGAAGCTTTCTTAGGTGCAATGTTTATGGACCCACGTTGGAATATTGTGCTTAAGAGTACTTTCGTAGAACGAGCAATTGATCATATCATAAGAGTAAGTGTAAAGATGAATATAATTAGTAAAAATTTTTCCATAGCTCTTGATGAAGATGATGTAAGCTGTACTTCAAATTCATCTTCTGACTGTATAGAAGCAATCCTTAAAAATATGGAAAAAGAAAATTTGTCTTTAACCCCGAATAACAACAATATACGTGAATTGTTAACTTCATTTAGAAACGAAAAACGTGTTCAGCGACACGTCAATATTCTTAATTGGTGGAAAGAACAAAGTAAATCCAAACCACAACTATATCTCATCGCAAAAGTTATGTTAGCTGTACCCGCAACACAGGTCAGTGTAGAGCGGTTATTTTCAGGAGTAAAATACATTATGAACCCTAATCGCAATAGGTTAGACGAAGATAGCTTAAATGCAGTTATAGTCATTCGATCCAACATGGAAATGTTCTAAAAAATATTTTGTTTGGTTATATTTATATTTCATAAATTAAAATAACACAAGTTTTAAAAATTGTTTGAAAAAGTTGAACTTTAAAAAATTCTTAAAAAATTTTAAATTAATATTTTCAAATTAATATTTTCAAATCAACGGTTCATATTGTCATGCATTAAAAACCAATCTCATTGAGGTTCGAAAAATAATATGTACCCATGAGAATTTTTACTTGTACAAAAAATTAATTTTGCTTTTCAGTCCGATGGAAACACAAAAATAATTTTATTTTTGTATATGTTATGCATATAAATGCGTTTTTAAGACGTTTTTTTTTCATAAAAAACTGAATTAATTTTGCAAGTGACATTTGGACATTTGGTGGCATTTAAATGCTTGAAAGATGTTTTTTGTAAATCCAAGAAATCATCAACAGTTCCTAAGAGGACTATCGTCTTTCGTTAGGATGTGCCAAAACATTGTAATTTTTTGCGAATATATTCGTGTATATTTCCTGAAGGAAATTTTATAATTTAAAAATATATTTTAAAGTTTCAACTGCAGTTGGACAAAAAATAATATTTTTTTTATTTTTCTGTTCGGATATTTGTCATTAAAGATATTTAAAATTTTTTCATCATCCCTCTTTTTATTTTTCAGTCGAAGTGAAAATAAATTTCCATCGACAATGATTTTTATATTTAATGAATTTAAAAAAATAAAACGATCTCCGGTCCTTGTTTAAGATGAAGTATTAAATTTTGAATGAAAAATCTTTACAAGGCACTTGAAGAGAGAATATTTTAAATGCTTTATATTGAAACAAAATGCTTTGTTTACAATAGTTTTTCTTATACTAATGAAATTTTTTGATCTCTTAATGTAAGTACGTATTAAATATTTGTTATTGTCTTTGTTTTTGTTTTTTATTGAATAAATAACATACAAAATAAATACATACACATTTTTAATTTTTCTGACTAAAGGTTTGTTTTTATTTACGTAATACCAATAAATACCGCTATAAAAATTTTAATACCGGTATACCTATACCGATATAATTTAAATACAGTTACCGATACCGATACCGAAATGAAAAATTTTCTAATACCGATACCGTTACCGATACCGAAATAAAAAATATTTTAATACCGATACCGTTACCGATACCGAAAATCGTTTCGGTTGCCAACCTTGATATATATATATATATAGATATATACATATATATGTATACATATATATATATATACATATATATATATATATATATATATATATATATATATATATATATATATATGTATATATATATATGTATATATATATATATATATTTTTTTTTTTTTATTCATGGGATGAATGGGATGAAATCATCGAAAGACCCTGGCAGTGATGGTGTTTGCCAGGAGTGCGAGACTTTAACACGCTAAAACACCCCTTTACACTGACCCAAAACCTTTCCCTGTGGTACTGCCGTAAGGCTTTACATCACAGGGTGGGAATAGATCCTAGACCTAATCTAACCTAAAGAGATTCTTCTGCGAATCTCTTCTAACCTACGAAGTTCTAACAGAACGAATTTTGCAAAATTGCATACACACGTCCAGTTGTACAAAGATTCCAACATGGTTGGAACTATGTTGTCCGGCCTAATTCTACGCCCTAAATCTGCTTCTAAGCACTCTCTTCTACTATTGAATCGTGGACAGATGAAGAACACATGTTCGGCATCTTCCACGACATTACCATCACAGCTCGGACAAAACGGAATACTGTCATGTCCGAAACGGTACAAGTACGACCTGAAGCAACCATGTCCAGTCAAAAACTGTGTAATATAGTAGTTCAAGTCACCGTGCTTTCTTGATAACCATGTACTGATGTCAGGTATCAGTGAGTAAGTCCATCTTCCCTTATCAGTCGCTGTCCATCGTGCCTGCCACTTACGTAGGCACAAATCTGTCACACCATTTGTACTGTCCGATATCGCCTCTAATTCGATGGGCATCATACCGGCGATGACAAAAGCTGCCTCGTCGGACACAGTTCGGAATGCGCTACATACTCGCAGGGCGGCCAGCCTATACACAGGGGATATCAGATTCACATACGTAGGATATCTCAGTGAACCTGACCATATAGGGGATGCATACAGGATAATGCTTTTAACTACACTAGAGATCAATTTCCTCTGCAGATATTTCGGACCTCTCGTATTTGGCATGATCCGGGATAAAGCTGAGCAGGTCTTCGATGCTCTGGCACCTATATACTTAAAGTGCTCATGAAAAGATAGACGTGTGTCAATCATGACTCCAAGGTATTTTAGACATTCCCTGGATTCTATGCTACACGTACCAATATTAAGCCTAATGGTTTCCCTACGTTTCCGACTACTAATCAGAACCGCCTCTGTTTTATGGTCAGCTAGAGCTAGACCCATTGACCTGAGCCAAGACCTAACGATCTGAATACTGGCATTTGCAATGGTTTCCGCCTCTAGCAACTCTTTTGCTTCACATACTAACGCTATGTCGTCTGCGAATCCAACTATCTTTGCCTTCTCAGGTAGATTTAACCTCAATACTCCATCGTACATGACGTTCCACAGTAGTGGGCCAAGTACTGATCCTTGAGGCACACCGCCAATTATCTGGCGTCTCCTAGTACCTTTATCGGTGTCATAAACTAGCTCTCTATTTCGGAAATAATCCTGTATAATTGCCAGTAAATACCCTGGGATGTCTAATCTTGCTAAGGCTTCAACAATACGTCCCCAGTTTGCCGTGTTGAAGGCGTTCTTTACGTCTAGGGTTACGACTACACAATACTCCTTAGTTCCATTTCTCCACCGCTCCCCTTGGATAGCCCTAGCAGCAGTTTCTACTACAACCTTGATAGCATCCACTGTTGATCTTGCTTTCCTGAAGCCATATTGGTTATTTGATAAACCGTTCTTAGCTTCAACACAGCCTTCCAATCTTCTACAGATTATACCTTCTAGCAGTTTCCCACTCGTATCTATCATACACAGTGGACGATAAGAGGAGGGGTCGTCTAGCGGCTTATTATCCTTGGGTAACAGTACCAGCTTTTGTCTTTTCCACATTGTTGGAAAAATTCCCTGGCTCAAGCATGCGCTTATTACCTTCAAGAAGTACTCAGGGTGGAGTTTGACAGCTTCTTTTAGCACCATATTTGGAATACAATCTAAGCCTGGCGCCTTATTGTCTTTAAATTTCGAGACAGCGCCTTCTATCTCGGAAATCGTAACCGGAGGAATATCGGAAAATGCAGCCGAATAGCTGTTTTGCCACGTAGGAATTTCCTGTTGGGGAAAGAGATGATCTACAATTCCCCTGAGAATAGGCTCCTCTCTTGGCGGCGATGGACCAAGACATTTAAGTCTCTTGGTTACCAGTTTATATGCAAGGCCCCAAGGATTACCATCTAATTCCTCACATATATTAAGGAAACAACTGCGCTTACTCCTACGTATTGCAATCTTCAACGCTTTCCTTTTATCCTTATATATTTGATGGTGTACACTGTTCTCTAGACTACCTCGCGTCCTTGTATACTGCCTTCGGGAGGTTATGCACTCCGAACGCAACCTAGCAATTTCACCATTCCACCAGTAAACTGGAGGCTTATTTGGTGACCTTTTACGCTTCGTCATGCTCACATTGCACGCACTCGTGATATGGCTCACTAATTGTTCTGCCATATCTTCAGCCGAACCATTCAGTTGCATGTTCTCCATACAAGCTGCGAAGATATCCTTATCAAAGGTATTTATCTTCCAGCCTGTCAAGTCTCGTGCTTGTACAGCCACATGGTGCTGTTCATCTTGTACATCTATGATTATAGCGCTATGATCGCTATGAGTATAAATGTCAGATATTCTCCAGTTCACCTGGCTTGTGATGCTGCTACTGGCAAACGTAATGTCAATTACCGAACCAGCATCACCTCGTCTGAAAGTTTGTTCAACCCCATTATTCATGAGTACAACGCTCAATGCAGAAAAGGCTTCCAAGAGCACTCTACCTCTTGCATTCGTCAAGGGGCAGCCCCATTCAACAGCCCACGCATTAAAGTCACCTGCTATTATGACTGGGTTCTTGGTGGCTGCATCTGTTACTATATTATCAACTATGCTTCGAAAGTCCTCTATAGAATACCTAGGGGGAATATAGCAGCTGTACAATGTGATACCAGAGATAGTGGCTCGGGCATACCCACATTGTGATGTTATTCTATCCCGCAGTGTTAAGGTGCTGGTGTTCCATATCGCCGATGTATCCGTGTTATCAGAAACCCAATTTACAGATCCCATGGTCCTATATGGCTCACTCAGCACAGCGACGTCTACATTTAAATCTCGAACGCTTTGCTTAAGAAGCTCTTGTGCTGCCTGGCAATGGTTGAGATTTAACTGTAATATACGCATTTTGATGTCTTAAGTTTGGTTTTAAACCTTAAGTTTCTGTAGCGCCTTTTTGTAGTACGGACAAACTACACCTCCGGTGACATGATCACTAGCGGTGTCTGTTGCATTCATACAAAGCAAACACGACGGTTTTTTGGAGCACGTTCCAATTTTGTGGCCGGTTTCGCCACACCGTAAGCAATTATTAGAAAGGTCCTTCCCCTTACAATTTGCGGCCCTATGTCCATAATCTAGGCATCTAAAGCACCTTATCGGCGTTGCCTTTTCGCGTATTCGGCAGACGACCCAACCAATGCGTATCTTCGCCATCTGCACAAGACGGCTAGCTATGGCAGCACTTACGCCAATGGTGGCAGTTTGCGTTCCTCCATACGCTCTCCTCAACGATTTAATTGCAGCAGGCTGCAGAGATTTCAAATCGTCGGATGCTTTTATGAGGGCTTCATAAACGTCCTCCTTAGAGGTTACCTCATCTATATCCCTAATCTCGACTCTAACCTCATGGGATATTGCCCTTACTTCGGCGACCTGACCTAGTACCGATTCTACTGTCGCCCTGAATTCACTTGTATCCTGGTGCGCGGGTTTATTCAACTCCAACAACAATTCACCCTTACCAGTCTTCCTAATGTTCCTCACACTTTGGCCCAGATCATTCAACTTTGGGTCTTTCTTCACTTGTCTGAGGATATCAGCATAGGAAGCATCCCCGCACGTTTTAATTACCAAAGCATCTGGTCTTACTATCTTCTTCCTACTTCTAACTCTGGTATGGACCTTAACCCAGCCAGGATCTTTAGCATTCACGCCTGGTTTCCCAGCCGTACTTCTGCCTGCCTCACTGGGTGTATGATTCCCGCTATTCCTATTGGGGGTTACACCCTTCTTCTTCTTAGATTTGTTCCCCTTTGGGCTAAGAGTGCTTAGATCTCTTTTGCGCTTTGGGGTTGCGTTTAGCACAAAGGTTGGCCTTGACGGTTCTTCCGTCTGCGTCCCCTTATGAATTTGTGACTTCTTGTCACTAACAGGTCTGCTGCTCAGCTCATCCGCTACTTGCATATACAACGCCTGTATCTCCCGCGACATCGTCACAATATCTTTATGCACGTTCGAACGCGACTTTAAGAAGTCTAACAACTTCGAGATCTTATCTCCTAATTTCCCCAAACTACTGCTGCTTACCTCACTACTATTAGCAACGCTATTGGAAAAGAGATTATCTCCACTTCTAACTCCTGAAGGGGGTGATCTCATGATCACCGACTTCCTCACAAATGGGTTTTCGCTGTCTACCATGTTTAACCCATCATGTCCATTACCTCTATTTTTATTTATATTAATTGTGTTCATTCTAGTGGGTCCAAACTCAAAGCCGCTATATCCGTTCGATGTGCAGTCACGTTAAGATCCCATGGGTCCCTTTGCAAGCAGTGAGGTCCATGCGAGGGTTGACGAAAAGGTCTTATGGATCTTCTCGCCAGAGCCAGATCCGTGCTAACCGGGGAAGAACATCCGAACCTGCACCATCAACTTAATGATGACGAACTTCAAACGTACTTTGAGACTTGCCAAGTTTTAATAGGACGGAGGCAGTTGTGGCATTAGCCTGAGAGCCATTTCTGTAAAATTTCACCCCTACATACTCAGGTCCCAGAATACCACAACCACCAGCCCAGGGTTCTAAAAATTCAATCTCGTATGTCCAGATATGCCATAATTAAGACCGTACTGGACTTGGTCTTAATGCTTTTCAGCGGTGTGGAATCACAAGTCTTTTAAGGGTTTCTATCTAGAATTCCCTCAGACCTGTGATAACTCAGGGTCCGCGGGGTCGTCAATCCCGTTATCCTCATAAGAAGATACCCTTGCGGGTATGTATATATATATATATGTATATATATATATGTATATATATATATATATATAAATATACATATATATACATATGTATACATATATATATATATATATATATATATACATATGTATACATATATATATATATATATAAATATATATATATATATATATATATATATATGTATATATATATATATATATATATATATATAAATATACATATATATATATATATATATATATATATATATATATATACATATATATATATATATATATATATATATATATACATATATATATATATATATATATATATATATATCTATATACATATATATATACCCAATAAGCACAAATATTTTGTGAATTCCAATGTTGGAATTCCAGTGTGAATGCAAGCTTGAATTACATTTGAAATCCATCCTCTTTCCAGTCTGTTTGAAGTTTTGTTAAAAAACAAAATCAAATCGAGTCAGCAATTTACTCTAAATGTCAATAATAAAATATTAATGTTGAACAATTTTACATCGCGAAACTCACTTTTGAAGTGAAAATAAAGAAAATAAAAAAGTGAAAATAAGCAAAAAGAAAATAAAGAATAGAAAATTAAACAATATAAAGAAATTTGGAATAAATAAATGTAAAGGTATGTATTCAAAGCCAAAAGCAGATGCTCGTAAAATTTTTGCACTGCTTACCCAGAATCAGCATATTCTGGGGAATGAACAAGCAATGGGAACGGCTTCCAACGATGTCCACGTCGCTTTGAACGATGAGCCGTCTGTCTGTGAGGACACAATTATAAACGAAGATGGTATATCTGATACTAAAATTAATTCTGTGGGAGACAGAAACTTAAAAATACAGCTGGCTGTATGGGCGATCCAACATAACATTGCGAATGCTGCAATAAACAGTTTACTGCAAATCCTTAACCAGCATCATAAGGATTTGCCATCGGATGCCCGAACTTTAAAGAGCACTCCGAAATGTCCAGATATTGAAGCTATGGGTTCGGGTGAGTTAATGTACTATGGCCTTAAGGATTCCATGACAGATTTTTTGCTAAAAAACGGAATGGAGACTAAAACCTTAGAGCTGAACTTTAATATAGACGGTTTGCCCTTAGCAAAAATTTCAAATCGGCAAATATGGCCAATTTTATGTAACGTAAATGGTTACACTGATATATATACAGTGGCTGCGTTTTGTGGAGTGAAAAAACCATGGACTTCTGACATGCTTTTAAAAAGATTTGTCGCAGAGTTGAATGAATTGCTATGCCAAGGACTTGACTTCCAAGGGACGCATTTCACAATATCGTGTAGATCATTCATCTGTGATGCACCATCCCGAGCATTCGTGAAAGGGATCAAAGGACATACAGGGTATAGTAGTTGCCCTAAATGCGTCCGAAGAGGCAGTTCATGCAAAGGAAAAATGATTTTCAAATATAAAATTGAAGCGAAGCGAACAGACCTTGAATTTCGATCAAGAGTCGATCCAAGTCATCACAACTACATATATGGCGAAACTAGAAATAGAAAAACTTAGCATTGACATGGTAAAGTCCTTCCCTAATGACTACATGCATGTTGTGTGCCTAGGAGTCGTTAAAACGCTAATGATGACATGGATTAAAAAGAGAAGTTCAAGCTTCTGTTTGAGTACACAGAAAGTAAAATGTGTTGAATCTAAATTTCTATTTTTAAGAACGCAAATTCCAAGGGAATTCGCACGAAAGCCGCGTGCTTTTAGTGGGCTTGAAAGATACAAAGCAACGGAATATCGGCAGTTTCTACTATACAGCGGTATTTACATATTAAAAGACATTTTATCACCTGACAGATATACTCATTTTTTACTGCTGAGTATTTCTATCAGAATCCTTTTGCATAGTGATAATGGATTCAATAATAAGGACTGCGCCCACAATATGTTAAATGAATTTGTCAAATTAATACCACTCTACTATGATGGATCCTTTCTGACATTCAATTTTCACTGCTTAACGCATTTGGCTGAGGATGCTGAAACGATTAATGATTTGGAATCAGTTAGTGCATTCAAATTTGAGAATAATTTGCAACAAATTTAAAAAAAATTGAAAAAGCGCCATCAAATTGGAAGCCAGCAAAGTTTACTTGTGAAACAACCATCACAGAAAAAACTCAGAAACATATGGAAATGTAAAAAACATACGCTTTGAAAATATTTTTCTTTCAAGTAAAAAGCCGGATAATTTTTATATGATTGAACAAAACATTTTTATGGTTTGTGCCATTAACAACACTCCCAAATCATGTACAATTAACTCATATGAAGTTTTGAATTTGCACAATTTCTTTGATATCCCTATTAAGTCAAACCATATTAATATATATGCTAGCTCTGAATTAACTTTGAGCAATGTAATAGTCGAGCACTGCTTAAAGAACATACAGCGAAAAATTGTTATGTTTGAAAACTATGAACAAAATAATTTTGTCTTCATACCATTTATAGATGGACTTCAATAGAGAATTCGTATCTCAATTATCAATTTCAACAGATGATGTACCTGCTACAGAGAGAGGTAAGTAATTACTTAACCATAAAGAATCAAATCTTACAATTGTTGATACATACTTCTATTGTTACAGATATAAAAGATTTAATGGAAAAGCATGGGGCAACCCAAAGGCTTGTATACAGGTTCTTGGAGGAAGTTAAACTTTTACAAAATAGTCGTGTTTCAGCTCAGGAAAATGCAAAATCATTATCCATTTTACCAAGGGAATCATTTCTGAGCAAAGAAGAGTTTATGAGTTTTGAGAAAAAAATGCAATCTTCAGAAGAATATTTTTCTAATTTGGTAATGACTAATGACAACATATCGAAGAGTTTTTATAAAAATATGTTTTTACATTTTCAGGTGAAGGAACTGAAGGAAAATTTATCGGACAATGCCTCAAAATTTATAAGAAGCTGCTGGAGACGATTAATGAAAGACGATGTAGCACAATTTTTTTGTTGGCAAGGATCGGCTGCAAAACTGCCGTTGAAATCGTTATCAATTACACTTGCAATTAAACGTAAGGCATTTAAAAGACATTCCTTTTCAGTCTCTCACTTATTTACTTTTCCAAAATATTACAGTACCCTACAACGAGAAATTTTCTGACCACAGTGATATGGAGTTTGAAACAAATACCATAGCCCTTTTCCAGCAAGCCAAAAATCGCATTAATAAAAAATCAACAAAAACAAGCAAAAATTAAACAAATTAATGTAAATATTTAAACTAACTTTAACTTTTCCATTATCCAATCATTACTCTCACCGCAATTACAGTACCTTAGCATATAAACTTTTTCATTATTCAATTATATAATAAATAATATAATATAATAATTAATAATATAATATAATAATTAATAATATAATATAATAATTAATAATATAATATAATAATTAATAATATAATATAATTAATAATATTATTCATTTAAATATGTACCTATTTTTATAAAATTAGGAAGGTATAGCCAGCCTTGAAATAAAAGAGCTCACACAAAGAGACTAATGAAATTTTATTTATCGTTTATTTTGTTTATTTTTAAACATTAAACTATGTAAGTAATAATATGTACCTATTTTTATAAAATGTTTTATTTTTACGAAGTCGGGAGGACGAACGATTAGCAATATTAAAAAGCCAATCGAAAAACCAAGAGGAGATTTCGAAATCGCACAACTATTAAAAAAAATGTTTAGTTTTTAATAAATACAATTGAATATTACAATAATCACAATCATGACATTCAGGCTGTAGTATCCTTTCCTGTTTAAATACAAATGTTGAAATTCTTTTGAAGGAGCTACAATTCGTACGTGCGTACCATCTATACATCCGACTACTCCTGGAAATCTGGTTTTTGAAAAAACGACGTTTTTTTCTTCTTCGGTCATCCGAGCATTTATCCACTTCTTGCAAATTTTTCGCTCAAAGAATTTAACTATTTCATTTAATATGCATTTCATTTAATGTTGTGAAACTCCAATATTAAAATCATTGCCACTGCTTCTTTGATAACTACCATCAGCAAGAAACCTGGATGCACAACACAATTTTAAAACCGGTGGAATGTCAGAGCAGCGGATTGAAGGTGTTAAAAAAGAGTCAAGCTTTTGTAACAAAAACAAAAAACCATCTTTGTTTATCCGGAACAATTTTATAAAACTATAAAATTTATGTGTAATCAATACATTTTAAAACATTTTTATTTTGGGAAAATCATACGTACTCAGTATTAGGTAGCTCTAATGGATTTGTCGCGAATATTTTTCCGAATACGTGCCATGTATGTATTATTGTTATTTTAAATTTCATCATCAATATATAAATCATCGTTAATATCCATAATTATTTTTGTTTTATATATGTATTTCAGACGAAAAATACGTTTATTCAATTTTTTACCTTGACATTTGTTGGCGCGCAAATATGCTTTTTTATGGAAATATCTCCTACAATTACATTACAACCCTGTGACATACACAACAGCTAGCTGTTGTAAACCAAAATCGCAAAAAGGGTTAGTGTTGTGTTGTAACTAAAACAACACAACATTTTTGTGCTGTGAACCATAATCGGGCACATGGTCTTAGTCACTCGGTCGGTATCTCTGCACCAATACCAAGGCGAATTCATACAAGGTGGCCTTAGTTCAGAAATTGGTGATCAGCTGTTACCAAGGCAAAATTATTGAACTGTCAAAGTCTGGTTTTTAGTTCTTGTGTGCGGCCATTGTTTTTTCCAAAGCATTTCATTTGACAGTTCAATAAATTTTACACAGAGTTGCATAAGTGAGTTCACCTTGTATGAATTTGCCTTGACCAATACTTTGCAAATTAACTTTGTAGAGTTATTCTACGAAGGATAAGGATGTCTTCAGAGTTGCTATGTATAGCCATCCTTCTAGCATACAGAAAACAGCCCGCTGTTATATATTTTCTACTCGTATCTTCGTATGAAATCGCCTTGGTATTGGTGCAAAGACCGTGTGACTAAGACAAGGCAAGGTTTAATCTGCCTTGGACCATGGTACAATTAACAGGTATATGCATCAGCACAGGTGACAGTGAACAGATTGTCAATATTTGTGAAATTCGCCGCAATTTTATGTTTTCTTTTTACTAACTGTTTTGGTTGTTTGAAATTTTTAAAATAAATTTAGAAATACAGTTTAAATTTTACCCCAATGAACGAAGAGTACGCATAATGCAACAAAACTCGCAAATAACAATCGTATATTTCACAAAGGAGCTAAATTTTAGCATGAAAAAATATTATAAAATATATCTTATTTCAAAGCATGAACACATCCGCATAACAAAGTAAAGCCTTCAAATGATATCAGACTTACTAATTTAAAAGAGCTATCTTCCAAAGACACTAAAATGCATGTTTTTTTTTGTTTTGAAAAATTTGATTTTTTTTTTAAATTGCTAGAGCTAGAATTCACAATGAAAATAAATTTGTATGCAAATATTTAATGAAAATGTTTTCAAACAATATCCTCAGGATCTGTAAGTAGAAGCGAACGAAGAACATATAAATAATTTTAAATTCTAGCTGTTGTAGGAGTACTTGAACCAGCCGCTACGCACAAGTCTTCGACATGATTTCCTGATTCACGTGGTATACTCTAAAATTAAAAATTTCTTTCAATAAAAATTATTTTCTAATTATGAATGATTTACCAACCTTAACGTGTATATTACTTTTGAGTATGGCTGCTCTTAAAGCCAACAGCCTAAAACAACAAAGTTAATCATATACGTAATTATTTTTATCCTTTTTCTTGCCTGGTTTGCATTCTTGGGGCTCTCGCTAAAATCAGGTGTACTCTCTGCTTTAGACGCGTAGCTCAGTACGTGTGGCCAATTTTGCAAATACAGCGATAATATAGTGAAGTTTAAACAATTAATTAACCACTTCTTTGCCACTGGTGGAATAATCTCTAGCACGGGAATAGCATTTAAGCGCATTGGACAAATCCCCGCAGCTTAGACAGTGATCGCCCAAATTATCGTAACCTCGCCGTATACTTTCCTTGATGGAACTTGGTTTAAAGCAGAGCTCAGATTCACTCGATTTTACTCGCGAGTGAAAAATACTCGCGAAGAAGAGTACTCGAAAATTACGAGTGTTACAAAAAGTTTACTCTCCACTCGTGTGTTTTAGGTGGGAGTACTCGCCGAGTACTCCTTTTTAAAAAATATAAGAGTGGGAGTAAAAATCTTCGAAATAGAGTGAGAGTTTACTCTTAACAGTAAAATCGAGTGGAAAAATAGAAACTGTTTGTCTTTGCTGACATGTGTGTGCGTGTGGTTTTTGTGTACTCTTTCAGTCTTTCCATACAGTGCGCGTGTGCGGAGCAAATAGTTGGTTTTATAAAAAAAGTTTTATTATATTTTAATAATATTTTGAAAAGTTTACTTACATTTTCTATATTATAATGAACAATAAAGACATAAATAATGAAACTCGAAAATATTTTCGTTATGACTTCGAAGGAAACAACACAATTTGTGGAATTAACAATTGTGGGAAAAAATTAAGTGGAAAATTTTTTTTGTATGAGAAAGACTGAAAGAGTACTCGGCAAGAGTATAATCTGCTCGATTTCGAGCGTATTTTACTCGCACTCGAAATCGAGCAAAGCATATGCGCTCTTATTCGAGTGGCATAGAAAAATAGAGTACACTCGATATTTTTTTTCACTCGCAGGAGTACTCGCGCTCGAATTCGAGCGAGTTTCACTCTCTACTCGAATTCGAGCGAAGATTTCGGAGCTCTGGTTTAAAGTTCTTCAGGTGCTCTTAGTCTCTAACCAGTTTTGATCGAATACCGGTAATTCAAGGACCTGGGCAGCCAAAGCCGGCTGTGCAGCAATATCGGGCAAACCGGCACCTCCGCCGGCTACGCCGCCATATCCACCACCCGCGCCAATAGCAGTACTGCTGACATACACATCATTGAGCTTTTTATGCAACACTTGATACATGGTCACATTGTAAGTGGTCATGACATAATTTATAGTCATTTTTAAAGCTTCCAAGCGCAACGAAGGACACACATCAGAGACAAAAATTAGCCGATACAAACGGGCCAAGCCCACATGAGAATTTGCGTAGACTTCCAAATCCAAAGTGGGATTCTCAACAACTAACTGATATTCTTCATTATTGTCGTAGTCCTCCATTGGGGCATCTACTTTTACCAACTTTTAATATATTTTTTTTTTTATTTTAAAATTTAATTTTTATTCTAATTTGTGATGTTTATCACAACAATGAATAAAACTAATTTTGTTCACAAAACATTTTATTTTATTAAACACAAAAGAATTAAATAGTTCGCCTTGTATTTGACATTGTGTTTCACAAAAAAAATGCTTTGTTGTAATGAATTCGCTTTGTACCATTCCTTGGACTAGGACCATCAGAGAACTGCGCCGTAGGATTTTCTCGGCGGCGGCGGCTGGTCTACAAATTTTCGGTGGCGGCTGGAATTCGACTCACAGGCTGCTGGAAGACTGAATTTAACAACAATATATGTATATGTTCAAAAATTTTTAAAATATTTAGCTTATATAAATATATATATATATATATATATATATATACATGTATATATATATTATAAATATATATATATATATATATATATATATATATATACATGTATATATATATTATAAATATATATATATATATATATATATATATATATATTATAAATATATACATATATATATATATATATATACATATGTATATGTTATATATATATATATATATATATATATATAAATATATATATATATATATATATATATATATATATATATATATATAATATATATATATATATATATATATATATATACATATATTATATATATATATATATACATATATTATATATATATATACATATATATTATATATATATATATATATATATATATATATATATATATATATATATATATATATATAGTCGACTTTTGATAATTTGAAACTCGTTAATTTCAATCTCGCGGTAATTCGAACTGTTTTCCAAGTCCCTTGAAAAACACTCAATAAATTGAAAAATATCTATTTAATTTGGTCCCCTCAATAATTTGAAATTATTTAAATGGCATTTTAATCGACGACTCGCTATAATTTGAATTGTTTTGTTCTACGGTCTAGAATTTGAATTATTTTAATTGCTGTGTTTTATGCATAATATAAAATAAATAAAACAACCATATATTTTAGTTTTTTGCGATGTGCTACAAAAATGACATCTTGCTCGCCAACGTTCTATAATTTGAAGTTCGGATATTATTTTTTTTTTTAGGAGTGGGACCAGCACTCAGGGGATGACCCCTATATATGCAATGCATTGCGCCGGAACTGAAAACGAGTGGATAGTATTGTGAGGACAGATTAGGAAAGATAGACAGTTTTTTTTTGTAACTATTTCAACCTTTAATTTCGCCGGCTAATTTTTGCTACAGGGCCGACGAAGGTGGGTACTGTTACTCTGCTTTTAGTACATGATAGTGTCAGTCGCTGCCAATTATGTTCAGTGATCAGTGACTATGCCTTCATCATTGAAACAGGCTGGCAACAACTAACACAACCACGCACTAATGCTGATCAGAAAAATTCAACACATTATTTCATGACTCAGCGCGGGCTCGATCTCACGACCCTCCGCTTCATATTCTCGTGTTCTACTACTTCAGCCAACAGCACCCACACTCTACACTCTTTAATTTGAACTCCTAATGTGATTTTGTTTTTGAAAGAAATTTAAGTCATTTGCTTTAGTGTCTGTGCCACGATTTTAGTATACTCCACTACATCGACAGTTGCTAACATAAAAAATTAAATTTCGGAAATTAGTGCGTGCAAATGGTTTTGCTTTTTTTATGAAAACTCTTGTTAATTTGAATTTTTCTGTCTCTCTTTCGATATTTTGAAGTCTCGTTAAAATGAAAACTCGATTATTTGAACTTTTTTTCTGGTCCCTTCAGTTCAAGTTATCAAGATTCGACAGTATTACGTTTGACAAAAATATTATGCATGTAGATACTATATATGTACATTTAGCTGCAATGTTGTGTTTTTCAAATTTTTCAATGTCGGAAATATATTGAGATTATAAGGTGATAGGAAAATTTCGTTTATATGTACTTTATTGAATATTATTTAATGTGAAGTAAACAAGAAATATATGAATTCCTTTTCAAAAACTGAAAAATCAGGCTTTCCTTCTTAAGTTATTGCGACAATCGGCGGCTAACTTCAAACCGATTTCAGCCGGATAAAGATCGGCGACGGCGGCTCATCAAAATGTTTCGGCGGCTTGGCTTAGCCGGTTCAAAGTCTGCTGGCACAGGTCTCTGAAGACCATATGTCGGCGATGTTGTTAACCGCAAGGTATATCAAAATAAGGTAGACTCGCGGCGAAAGCGAATTAAAATGGATCTTCTGTGACTGTCAAACAGTTTCGTATGTCAAATTAGTATTTTGACATTTGTGAATGAATTGAGTTGCATAGAGTTGCTTATATTTTATCACATCAGCACGTGTTAAACAATTATTAATTTTTATTTAAAATATTATCCATTAATTAAAAACAGATGCTCATAATGCCTTGCCCATAACTTTTTTAGGCAACTGACAAGAGGCGTAAAGTTTACTAGCAGAACGAAAAAAGGTAGGAGTTCTTAACATGAATAATGAATTAATTAGAAAATGTCCAGTTTTTCCTCCAGCAAAGCACTCAGGAGGCTGTTAAATCCGAGGAATACGACACTAAGCAAGATATGGGACACGATGATTCTGATGAGGGCCTTAAAGAGTTTCTAATGGTTACTGATGCGCAAACGTTTAAATTAATATCAGGAGTTGCAAGAGCAGAAAGACCGGGAAGATCGATTACATATTTTACGCAAGACGATACACCACATTTGAGAAGGAGCCTGCCACTCTATGAAATATATTGCCTACCACAATCTAATTGGTGTAACCCATACTGAAGCCGAAGCTGAGGGAATTATGGTAAAAATAGTGTATGTTCATATATAAGTATTTAAAAAATTTTAAATGTTGCTTATTTACCAGGTTCGTGAAGGTCCAGATGATACTGGTAGATATTTTGATCGTCCCGGTAAATTGGCGGATTACTTCCCCTCTCCGTACCCCAACGAAGAGGCTGCCCGTGCTGCTAATAATGGTGCCTATCCACCTGACTTAAGTTACATTGTTTCAGCCCGTAAAGGTGGGGAAGACTACATCTTCTCCTTACTTACTGGGTACTTTGACGCACTAGCTGGTGTACAACTGCTTGAAGGTCAATATTTTAACCACTATTTCGCAGGTGGTACAATTGGTATGGCCCAAGTGCTGTACAATGAGGTTAGTAATATTTCATAATAAACCAATATTGTAGTTACCATTTCATTTGTCTTAAGGTTATTGAATATCAAGATGGCACCCCATCTACTCAAAGTCAATTGGCCAAGGATGTAGCTGCTTTTCTTAAATGGACCTTAGAACCAGAACATGATGTTCAAGAATATGATTATTAAACTTATAGGTATCATTACATTCTTGACCATCATTTCTTATCACATTAAGAGACACAAGTGGTCTTCATTGAAATCAAGAAAGATCTTCGACGTGCCCAAGAAAGATTCGAAGCTAAATTATTTATAAAATAATAAAAACGCCACACATTTCAATTTACAAACAAAAGATTATGCAACTAAGCTCACTTTACAGAAGAACTAGAGCCACTATAATCTACTGATAGTGATTGAAAAATAAATATGTTATTAGAAATATGTTTAAACTAAGAGCTAAATTTAAACCAAGGAAAAGTCAAAGAAAATAAAAATTACTGTTACGAATAATTTAAATAACCAAAACAAACTGAAGTTATCTCTTAAGCTGGAAATACATAACACGCGTTTCACGCGTATGTAACAAGTTACATGTATGTAACAAGTTACATGGCAAAACGCGTAGAACGCTTGACGCATAAAGTAGATCTACTTTCTCCTTTTGAACGCGCAGCACGCGTTTTGATAAAATGTCAGCTGTTTTTGATAGCCAGAGATGACAAATTATATTACATATTCAATGTTATCGATTAATATGTTTCTGTTGAGGATTATTATTTTTTCAGTTTTATTATAATAAAACGTTTTTAATAAGAAAACACTGTCGCAATAAGGATTACTAGTATTTTCAAGAGTGAAATGCATTGAAATAGTTATTTTATCACAATTGTTTCTTCAAACAAATATTCATATAATTTATCGATTTATTTTACGTAATAAGTGTCATCTCTGTTATGTTTATTAATTTTGCAATATATCAAACAAGGTAGGTTAAACACAGATAATAATATTAAAGTGCAATGGATGAGAAGTTAATTAATGCCGTTAAAAATTACGAATTTCTATACAACAAAAGATTGCTATTGTACAGAAATATTATTTAACATTTTAGCAAAATGAACTTTTGTGAATATTAGACTAGAGATGATCAAAACATAAACATTGACGCATAAAACGCTTTACATGTAACTTGAGTTGAAAAACGCGTCTGAAGTATGAAACGCATAGAACGCGCGACGCGTGAAACGTGTGTTATGTACTTCCAGCTTTAAGGAAAGACAACTGCAGAATTAATATTTTTATGCAAATACTTTTACACAAACACTTTTATTCTTCTATTCAGAAATTAAAAATTTTCTTCAAGGAAAGAAGAAGACTAGTAAATAAACTTTGACAGTCGTGGCTGATCAGAGCAAAGTAGCAAAAAATTCTTAAAACGGCTGTCGAGGCTACCTGTTATGAATTTGCCTTGGTTAACCGGTATTTTTCCGTTTCTGTGACTGACTGTACACGACCTATGCCTTCACCATAGGCTGTTGCCTTCACATAGGAAGTAGCAACGTAGTAAACCACGGAATATTTCCCAGAAAAACTGTAAAGCTGGATTCACCCATTGTTTTGGAACAAAAAATTTGTTCCGAAACAATTTTTTTATATGTAGTTTGACGTCTCTCTTTTTGAGAGAGAGAGAGAGAGAGAGAGCGAAAGAGAGTTAACTTTGTTCGGAACATGTATGGGTTTAATTTTAATTTTCGTTCTGAAACATATCAACTGTGATGTTACTTTAAATTTTTACGTAAAGTTGAACTGAGATGCCACATCATATTATATGTACATATATATATATATATATATATATATACATATATATATATATATATATATATATATATATATATATATATATATACAGTCGCAAAGCAGCTCTGAGTCAGTTAACATCAAGCCTCGTTGGCAATTATCTTTTAAGTGCAGCCAGACCACTGATTGTTTACTCTCTTTCGAGAGTTTTGCGTCTCACTCGCACTAGTTAATTTCAACACCTCAGATAACTGTATAGTTTTACAGTTCTTCTGAGGAATATTCCGTGGTTAACTACGTTGCTACTTCCTATGTGAAGGCATAGGTCGTGTACAGTCAGTCACAGTAACGGAAGAAAATACGGGTTAATAACATCGCCGGCATATAGTCTAAGTCACTCCGTCGGCATCTGTGCACCAAATACTTTGCAAATTTACTTTGTAAAGTATTTCGACATACAAATACAAATACAATATATATATATATATATATATATATATATATATATATATATATATATATATATATAATACAATACAATACAATCTTAAAAAAGTAAAATTTTTATGTTATTAAGATTTTTTTGATTTACAATTTGTTTATTACACAATCAAATTTGCATTTTAGTGTGTTTGGAAAATAGGTCTTCTAAATTAGTAGGTCTGATATCATTTGAAGGCTTCACTTTGTTTTGCGGATGTGTTCATGCTTTGAAATAATACATAATTTATCTTTCTTTATTGTTTTTTATTTATTTTTTTACTTTAAAAATTTCAAACAACCAAAACCATAGGCTAGTTTTGTGACCAAAACAGTTAGTAAAAAGAAAACATAAAATTGCGGCGAATTTAACAAATTTTGACAATCTGTTCACTATCACCTGTGCTGATGCATTTACCTGTTTAATGTACCTACCATGTACATGCTGATATAATCGTCTTCACTAGTGACAGGCATATTACCGGTAAAATGACCGACACTGTTCTTGTAGGGACAGGTATTACTTTTGTTTTTAATAAAGTTGAATGAAATACCTAAATCAAACAAAATCGTTGAAATGACCACCACTTACTCAGGTTGGATATATGAAATGTGGCTAACTTGTAGAAGTTGTATGCACAACAAAGGATCTCAATCAAGGCAGATTTACCAGGTACTCTTACTAGTACAACAATGAAACAACACCAAAAACCACACGTATTTTGTTGGTAGCAAATGAAGAGCTAATGTCAAAATCAAGGAAGAAGAAGCATCATTAACAAGGAAGATTTAAGAAAAAAAAAACATTTTATGTGGCTTGTATATAAACTTTTGACAGTAGCTCAACAAATTTCAATATACAGCTGCGGTACTGAGAGTACCTGGTAAATCTGCCTTGATCTCAATGGTGATTAGGAATAGAAATATGTGAACACATATTAGTCTTTAGTGCATCCTAATGGGCGGATTTCATTCGCAAAGCAGCTCTGAGTCAGTCAACATCAAGCCTCGTTGGCAATTAAATTTTAAGTGCAACCAGACCACTGATCGTTTACTCTCTTTCGAGAGTTTTGCGTCTCACTCGCACTAGTTAATTTCAACGACTCAGATAGCTGTATAGATTTACAGTTCTTCTGAGGAATTTTCCGTGGTTAACTACGTTGCTACTTCCTATGTGAAGGCATAGGTCGTGTACAGTCAGACACAGTAGCGGAAAAGAGAATACAGTTAATAACATCGCCGGCATACCCGTTGGCATCTGTGCATAAATAGAATTAGTTATTGTGGCACGACATATCGTGCGAATTGGTGATGGCGTAATACTCTCAGGACTGGCCAAATAATTCTTCAGTCGATGACTGAAGTAACAAAATAGGATTAAAAAAAAAATAATAATGGGCGGATAGGCTGCTTAATGAACTTATCGAAACAAAAAATGAATTCCAAATCAGGGGTACAATTTAAGTTAATCTAAACGCAGTTATTGAACTGCATATTGTAGAACTAAAAGGGCTGAATTTGGAAAAGCAAACGTGTATAAAAATTAAGTATTTCACTGTTTTTATTACAATTTTTATAAAAATGTTCATCAAAATTTGTATAACTCTTTCAGAGTCACGGTACCTACAAAGAATTTGCTGATGAAAAAAAGTTCTTTGAAGTCATCTTCAGTGATGTGCCAATTGTGATGATTTCTCATCCGACATACTTGAATGGAGAATAGCGGTGTTAAAAGGTGTATCAATCGTCCCAGAAAATCTATGTATACGTGGTGGCTATGATTCAGATGACTCATGGTTAATTTGCATTACACTTACTAAGAGTATATGTATATACAAGTGCTTTGGTTATTGTGGTAAAGTACATATGTATAATGTCATATGCATTTGAAGTGAATGTGTAATTCTGAGAAATCATTGGCAAAGCTAAGACAAGTGGTAAAGCAGCAAAGTTATGCCATCTACATTTACAAAGTTTTGAAACAAGTACATCCGGATACTGGCATCTCATCAAAGGTCATGAATAGCTTTATGAATGGTATTTTTGTGCGCTTTGCTGCCGAAGCATCACGTTTATCTTACTACAAGCGTTCAACAATTATCAGTCGTGAAATTCAATTTGCTGTCCGCCTACTGTTGCCTGGTGAATTGGCTAAGCATGCTGTCAGTGAAGATACTAAAGGCGTCCCAAGTAAATGCCAATGAATGTTTATTTTAACAAAAACCCGGAGAGAAAACACAAACAGCCCTTTTCAGGGCTACAAAATTAATTTCAAAAAGAGGCAGCCGATTTTGTGTTTACAAGTAATAAACAATTTTATATTGTGAATTGTTTAGTTTCAGGTTGTTTGTAAATTGAGCTCTTTTAAAATATATTGTAGCCCTTAGAAGCGCTTTTGTTAATTTAGATTGTCGAAAAACAGTTTAAATTGAAGCGAAGGCAATTCACTTGTTTCATGGGGCCATTCTCGCTGATGGTTTTTTGTATGGGTCATCTTTTTCGGTTTCGCTTCTGTAGCACGTTAAGCTTTGGGTGCTTTTGTTTTGGTTCCTGGTATCTTTTTGGTGGGTTTTGCGTTCATGGTGCCAGTCTTTCTGGTGGATTTTGCTTTGCTGCTTTACGAAGGTGAACATCAATTGTAATGGGATATTCACCTTAAACACCAGTCCGGCTCCTGATGAAACGAATGATACAAATTGAGTGTAAAATTTTTTTATAAAATATACACAATTGACTCACCTGGTCGCTTCTTTCGAGAATAGGTGTAGTGTTTAAGTTCAATTTGAAAATCAAGATAATTTGTTTGATAAGTTAGTAATTCGTTAAAGTTTATTGCTACTTTTTACTTCATCCTTGTGAGGGAGTTTTTACATAGATTTTAACGAATAAACCACTCGTTATATTGTTGTTTTAAAATTATTCTTATTACAAAAATTGTTGTGTTACACACAAGAAGAAAATACCGCCATATTTTTCAACACGAATAAAAAGGTAATAAATAAAATTGAGAATACTTCTCTGATTTTAAATTTAAACCAATTGTTTATTATTTCTATTTTTCACGCAAACATTTGGTCCATCGAGCCGGATTCTTTGGAAGAAAAATTCAAAAAGTGCCTTAACTTATTTTTTTTTAATTAAAAGGATCGCCATATTTGCCGTTCTGCATTTGGATTTAATACATTCATCGCTAAATTTTAATAAAAAGTTATTTGGAAAAAAAGGTGCGTAACTTTTGAATTTTAAAGTGCGTGTTTTTAGAATTTATAACAATTGTGTGGAATATTGCCAAATTATTTGTGCATTAAATAAAAATATACACACATCCATTTACACATATACATAGTGGTTTGATCGCATTACAATTCCCCTTCGGAACCTTTTATTTATTTCATTCCGTGACAATTGAATAATAATAATAACTTCAAGTGAAAATAATTACATACATATATCTCGTGTTAAGTACATATAAATAATTTGGTTTGTTTTTGTGCATATACGTTTAGTATTTATATACGTACATACATTTACATAAAGATACCAAATATTCTGTTACTTGTTGTTGCTGGCATTTTTTCTTTTACTTGTAAAGTGAAGTGTACTCTACGGTCGGTCAGTTTGACTAATATTGCAATTGTTTGAAATTATTAATTTAAATTTTCTTTAAATTGTTCATATATCTAATTATAAATATTATTATTATAATTGAATATTTTCGAATTTAAATTCTGGAGAGAGTTTAATTGGTTTTCAAACATTGTGACGAAAAACTTAATTTACATATTTGTAATTAATTATATATACATATAGTATAACTTTAAACTTTGCAAGTAAAAATCCAAACACATTATGTCGACAACATTAGATAAATTCGTTAGAGCTGCGGATGCTCTTATAACTTTTGAAGCTTGCTTTAACGAAATAGCAACTGATACTCATACTATTTTTGAGCTAGAACTTCATAGTGAAGAATTAAAAGATTTGTGGCAAAAAGTTAAAGCAACACATGAGAAATGTATTGATAGTTTGAAGCCTGCCAAAGGTTTAGAACAAGCGGATCATTCTGAAGTTGCAAGTAAATATCGTGCTGCTTACAAGTCCTTTGTGACGTGTTTAGGAAATATTAATCGAGAAATTCATAACCTCCAATTAGATGAAAAAGCGAATAACTCGATAGGTTTAAATGAAAATAAAATGGTTATGTCAGGTCATAATTTGACGTTACCGCCTTGTGATGTTGACATGTTTGATGGAAATTATATAGCTTGGCCCGCTTTCAGGGATTTATTTACAGCTTTATATGTGAACAGTTCACGACTTAGTAACATTGAGCGACTCTGTCACTTGTTGCGTAAAACAAGTGGGGAGGCAAAAGAAATTGTTTCGAAATGCCCTCTATCAAACCAAGGTTTTGACATAGCGTGGAAAAACTTGAAAAACGCATATGAAAATCCACGGATGCTAGTCAACAACCAACTTAACCTCCTTTTCAACCTGCCAGTAATAGATAAGCAGACTTGTGCGAGTCTTAAGGCATTGCAAAGGGGTATAAATAGTTGTTTGTCTGCGATGTCAATTTATGACGTTCCAACTGAGAATTGGGATCCTATGATCGTTTTCATCTGTATTCAGCGGCTTCCAGACTACACTGTAACCCTATGGGAACAAAGTATAAAAGACAAATTCGTTTTGTCTTCTTGGAAAGATTTAGATGCTTTCTTGACGGAAAGAATTCAAACTTTGGAATGTCTGCGGGATATTAGAGATTCATCACATGAAAAAAAGAAAGTAACTCACAATGTGAAAACTCATCATGTGAATAAATATAATTCAAATTCGTGTGCACTGTGTAAAAATCAAAATCACTTTTTACGGGATTGTAAGCGGTTTAAAAATCTTTCAGTTTCGGAAAGATATTCTACAGTTAAAAAATTTCATTGTTGCGTTAATTGTTTGTCTCGCACACATGAAATTAAGGATTGTAATAGCGTTCATAATTGTACTCATTGTAACAAGACGCATCATACCATGCTTCATAGAAATGTTGCTCCTTCGGAGAATAATACTAGAAGTTCTTCAACTTCTAATGTAGTTGCCAGCTCCTCACAACTGACACACTCAAGACAACTAGATTCAGAACTACCTTCTACTTCTCGCGGTATCAGTTCGTCGGCACCCATAAATCGTCAGGTTTTTCATTTGTCAGAAAATCGAACGGTCTTATTAGGGACAGCAATGGTGAATATACGTCACCAGGGTATTACGTATCCGGCCCGCGCCCTTATTGACCCTGCTTCGGAAACTTCGTTTATTTCTGAACGTTTACAGAATCGTTTAAAAATTACTGCGCATTCTACGAATGCCAAAATTTCTGGAGTAAACCAGGCGGTATCTGTTATTTCTAGAAAAATTTGTTCAGTGGAAATAGGTTCGCTTTTGGATTCGTCGGTTAATTTAAGAACCACAGCATTAGTCTTGCCAAATATTTCTGGTAATTTACCATCCTTTATTCTAAGGGATGTACATAAAAGGGAGTTGCCAAATCTACCGTTAGCAGATCCCCAATTTTACGATAGTAGGCCAGTTGATCTATTATTAGGTGCTGATTTGTATCCAAGAATAATAATAGGTGACATTCGACAAAATGTTCTAGGGTCATTGTTAGCTCAAAAGACCGTCTTCGGGTGGATTATTACGGGCCCTATACAACAATCTTCTTTTCAAGTTTACTCTACTAGAGTAGAATTTTCTGAGGAGGACAATTTAAATTCGAATTTGTTGAAATTTTGGGAGCTAGAAGAAACCCCGAAAAGGAAAATACTGTCTAAAGAGGATTTAATTTGTGAAACTAATTACAAAAATACAACGCGTCGTGGATCCGATGGTCGTTACATAGTTACACTTCCTTTCAGAGCGGACTTTCCTGATAAGCTTTCTTTAGGATCGTCTAAGAAAAATGTTATGTCCCAGTTTTTAAGAAACGAGTCTTCTCTCTTAAGAAAACCTTTAATAAAGAAGATGTATGATGATGTAGTAAAAGAATATTTGTCATTGAATCATATGAGGCCTGTGGCTGCAAATTCTTTATCGACTTTGTGCTGTTATTTACCTCATCACCCAGTAATAAAGTTAGATAGAAAAACTACAAAATTAAGGGTAGTGTTCAATGCGTCGAATAAAACGTCTACTGGAAATAGTCTGAACGATTGTCTGTATGTAGGACCTACATTGCAGGCTGATTTAGTATTACTTATAATACGTTGGCGACTTTTTAAATTTGTTTTTAATTGCGATATCACTCAAATGTATCGCCAGATTAGACTTGATGAGATACATAGCCCATTTCCACGTATATTCTTTAGAGATTCTCCTGCAGATGAGATTAGAGAGTTTGAGCTACAGACGGTAACCTTTGGGGTCAATTGTGCACCTTATCTTGCCATTCGAACGTTACTGCAACTTGCGGATGATTGTGAAGATGAGTATCCTATTGCGTCACATATCCTTCGGAAATGTATGTACGTTGACGACGTACTGACTGGAACTCATGATATCGCAACAGCGTTGATCGCTCGTGATCAACTTATTGCATGTTTGTTATCAGCGGGTTTTGAGCTCCGAAAGTGGACTTCCAACGACAAGACAATTTTGGCAAAACTTCCTACTGCTCACTTAATTGATGCTAAACTTTTGACTTTTGTTGAGTCAAGTAGTTCTAAGACACTGGGCCTTCAGTGGAATGCGCAATTAGACGCATTTTACTTTAAAGTGGATCCAATTATCATCCGAACTATTTATACTAAGAGAGAGGTTTTGTCCATTATAGCGAAATTGTTTGATCCCGTTGGATGGCTGGGTCCGGTAATAATTGTCGCTAAGATGATTATGCAAAAGATTTGGCAAGATAACATAAGTTGGGATGATTCACTTACGCCTTCGACGATGGCTGAATGGGAAAAGTTTGTTTCTTCTTACCATGAGGTTAACAAAATACAAATTCCTAGATGGGTTCAATATGAACCTGAATCATCCGTTGAACTTCATGTTTTTTCAGATGCCTCGGAAAAGGCATATGCGGGGGTGATATATATTCGTATTGAAAATTCAAATAATGCGATTTTTACCCATTTATTGACGTGTAAGACAAAGGTTGCGCCTATTAAATCTATCTCTATACCTATATCTCTGGAACTTTGTGGTGCTCTTCTAGCATCAGAGTTATTGAAGACTGTATTAGGTGAGATTGATGTACCCCTTCGTCAAATTTATTGCTGGACTGATTCTACGATCGTCCTTTCCTGGCTTAGAAAAGACGCCAGTTCTTGGACTGCATTTGTTGCCAACAGAGTGTGTAAGATTCAAGAAATTGTGGGTAGTCATAATTGGCACCATGTGAAATCAGAGAATAATCCTGCTGATTTAGGAAATCGTGGCGTTGCACCGTCTGAATTAGCAGACTGCAATCTATGGTGGAACGGCCCACAATGGCTTCGAGAAAACAAATCTTCGTGGAAGCGACAAAGTCTCACTTCACTTGACACCGATCTTGAAGCTCGTGCTGTCAAATCTCATGCTTCATTTTTTGCGAATTATGATATTTTAGAAAGATTTTCTTCTTTTGATCGTGCTCTTCGAGTGATAGCATACATATTTAGATTCTATAGAAATGCACATACAGTCCACAAAGGCTGTCACTCGTATACATCTCATACGCTGTCAGAGGTAGAAGTCAAAGAGGTAAAATTACGTTTGGCTATTGTCGCGCAAAAAGTACATTTTGCTGATGAGTATGAATGTCTTGCAGCTAAGAAACCTCTTTCTTCAAAGAGTGCTCTCTTGTGCTTAAATCCGTTTCTGGATACGGATGGAGTTATGCGACTTAATGGCAGGTTAGCTAAATCACCTTCATTGGCTTATACAGAACGTCATCCTATATTATTGCCCTATTCCTGTCGTTTTACATTACTTTTAGTTCAATTTGTGCACAAGATTTCTATTCACGGTGGAAATCAACTTATGCTTAGAATTTTGAGAATTGAGTATTGGGTGCCGAGGCTAAAAACTCTAGTGCGAATGATTGTTAATCGCTGCAAACGATGTATACTGGATCGTAAACGCACATGTAGTCAAATCATGGGAGCTTTACCTCCTGAAAGAACTAGTTTAGATCGTCCATTTACAACTACTGGCGTAGACTTTGCCGGTCCATTCGATATGAAAAGTTCTAGTGTTAGATCGAGTAAAATACTGAAAGCGTATGTTTGTATTTTTGTATGCTTTTCTACTAAAGCTATTCATTTAGAGGTCACTTCGGATTTGACAACGGATATGTTTTTGGCTGCATTTAACCGTTTTGTTTCAAGACGTGGTTGCCCACATACCATATTTTCTGATAATGGAACGAATTTTGTAGGTGCTTCTAGAGAACTGGAAAGAGAATTTAAGACATTTTTAGCAGAAAGTCGTGCTAGAATGTGTTCCACCTTTGGAATTAACGGTCTTTCATGGCGTTTTATACCTGCAGGCGCTCCGCATATGGGGGGTTTGTGGGAAGCAGGAGTTCGAAGTTTTAAGCTTCACTTCCGGAAAGAGGTTCAATCAATTAAATATACTTTTGAGGAACTCTCTACCGTTCTTGCTCGAATAGAGGCCTGTCTCAATTCTCGACCACTATGCCCGATGAGTGATAATCCTGATGAACCTGTTGCTCTTACCCCAGGTCATTTTTTGATAGGATCTCCGATTCTGGCTCCTCCGGAACCATCCATTTTAGAATCTCCGATTGGTCTAGTAAATAGATATCGAAAAGTCAAAGCATTTGCTCAACATTTCTGTTTACGATGGAAAGAAGAGTATTTGACTAACTTACATAAACGATACAAGTGGAAAAATCCTGAACGTAATATTGTTGTAGGCGATATAGTAGTAATTCGAAACGAACAACTTGCACCGACTTCTTGGAAATTAGGCAGAGTCATTAAGACCTACCTAGGAACAGATAATCACGTACGCGTCGCGGACATACGCACAGAAGGTGGAATTGTAAAGCGACCGATCACAAAACTGGTCATTCTGGCTAGTTAAATTATTATTAAATTAAAAGTATTTGTTTTAACCTCCGTCTTTTCCTAGTATAATGGAATCTTTGCCAACGATTTTTGAGGATGCTTTGCTCGAAGATTACGAGGAAGTTATGGAGGTGGAGGTTAGAGCGGCCGAGGTACCGCCTGTGAGTGATCCTGAGGTTGCATTTGTTGCACCCAGCGAACCAGCAGCTGTCTCTGCGCCCATGTCCAATGACAACGTCGAAAATAATTCGACTCCTAGTGAGTCGGTTACTACTGCCCATGCAGTGGGTGCAGCTCCAGTAGCTGCACAATCATCGTCCACTAAAAACCCTGATCCAACATCAGGTGCCAATGGAACTCCGGGTTCGAAAGGGACACCTAGCCCCTCGCAAATAATTTGTCGCGTTTGTCAAAAGCGTCACAAACTCGCTACATGCCCTTTATTTAAAAGGATGGATTTCGAGAAGCGAATTCGAATGGTCCTGCTGCATCACTATTGTTCGCGGTGTCTGTCACATGACTATGTGGCCCGTGACTGCCAAAGCCATGGCCAGTGTAAAAAGTGCAAGGGGAAGCATAATTATCTCTTGCATTCGAAATCGAATAAAAATATCCAGAAAGTCCAAAAGGGTCAATCTGCTGCTCAACGTCCGTCCGTGGTTCCTACCGTGTCAAACTTATCGATTCGGCATGTCATAACCTTTTCTCCTACGGTTAAGGTACTTTTACATGTCGGATCTAAGTCTTATCCCGTCCGAGCAGTTATTGATCTTTGCTGTAGCATGAGTTATATTTGTGACAGTTTAATCCACAGCCTTAAGGTGCCTGTATCCACTATGGGTCAGGACTCCATTTCGTTAGTCCATATTTGTTCGATACATGATACATCACAGCATGTTCAACTAACGGTTAAAGTCCGAAAAATGAAAGGAGTGGTGACGCCTACTCATAACGTTGACGAGTCCATTAAGGAGCATTTTATGGGTATGCAATTAGCTGACCCCAATTTTAATGTGTCCGGAAGAGTCGCGCTTGTGATAGGTCCAGAAGTCGCTCCTCTCATATTAAAAGGCAAAATCTACTCGAACCCCGGGTTTCCATTGGCCCAGTATACCATATTTGGTTGGGTCATTTCTGGCCAGTCCCCTATTTGATGGGACAAAAACTGGTTTTGAACCCTACCCGCATGGGTGCAGTATGTAGTCTGCAGAAAACTACATCTCATGGGCTTTGTTCCATGAGAAATTTATCCAGCTAGTTCTGGTACCTAGTCGTATGACTACACTTAAAATTAAATAGTTTTAAAACAAATGTAAACATAAATAAATTAAAGTATTGTTTTTATATATATTACTCTTGTTTTTAAGTAATTCTTTGCAACTCACCAGATATTGCAAGGTGGGCGGCAATGTTTAAGTTCAATTTGAAAATCAAGATAATTTGTTTGATAAGTTAGTAATTCGTTAAAGTTTATTGCTACTTTTTACTTCATTCTTGTGAGGGAGTTTTTACATAGATTTTAACGAATAAACCACTCGTTATATTGTTGTTTTAAAATTATTCTTATTACAAAAATTGTTGTGTTACACACAAGAAGAAAATACCGCCATATTTTTCAACACGAATAAAAAGGTAATAAATAAAATTGAGAATACTTCTCTGATTTTAAATTTAAACCAATTGTTTATTATTTCTATTTTTCACGCAAACATGTAGCCTCTGTCCTACCTTGCATCCCATTACGCACTTACGGCTCCTGGAAGATATTAGAATTATAAGTTTTATAGAAATTAATATGCACAATTTTTACTTACATTTCGTTGCTGGTACCCGGGGACCTGCGCCGAGGAGTTTTGTCGGCGGCGGCTGAAAATCGGCTGAAATTTGACTACTGTCAATGAGGCAAAACACACTGGATGAATTTTTAGTCCGCTTAATTTTTGTTCTTTTCAAAACACGCTGGACTAATTAATCTGGCATAAAATTGTATACGTATACACAGCTTTGTGTGTGTTAGTATTTTATTGTTTATTTGATGTTTGTCTTTCGTTCGCTGTACACATACGTTATGAAACAAACTTGGCGCAAATATGGCTGGAATAAGTGATGAAAAATTTGCAATAATCTTAGGAGGAAATTCTAGTGCCTGTTACTTTGAAGCTGCAGCATTACTTCTAGAAGATGAGAAGGCAAAGAAAAGAAGCGAATACATTTGAGAAAATGTATTCCGGTTGAAGAAAAATTTTCCGCAACTTTAAGATTTTTAGCTACAGGAGGAACCTTTAATGAAATTGCCGAAAATAGAAAATTGTCTGCACCCTATTTAAGATCAGCTATGATTACGATAACCATGTTTTTCAATGCAAAAAGGATATTTAGAAACGTAATAAAAATTGTATTCACTAATTATAAACAATTGCTTATACTTTAGGCATGGCCCTCTAACTATTGTTTTTTAAACAATAAAATATGTCCAAATATATTACAGTAATTTGATAAAAAGATTTTCATTTCTGCACACTTCATCTGGTGATGATATTATTAATATTGTATTGGTGATTATAACTTTTATTGTATTGAGAATATAGGACGTTTAATATAGGAGTTTGAAGAAAGAAAAAATTAATAGTCAAAAAATAAAAAAGGACACACCAATTAAAAAAGGACACCATCATTTTTTTTAATCTAAACGTGAAAAGTGAATTTTTAAAGGTACATTCATATACATACATAAGTTTATTTCGTCACCAGTAAAAGTTATTTAAGTAATTTCAATAAAGTTTTGCTGAAATTTTCAGTAACCAAAAACTTTTACTAGTTACTAAAATTACTGCAAAAATTTTTATAAGTGTCTGAAATTACCGAAAAAACCCTTACTGACTCATTCATCAATTTGAATGGTTGTTGGCGCGACCAACCCCCTTTTGTTTTGAAGTTCTTGTTTACACAAAGATGGACAACTAAAGACTAAAAAAAACGCTCTGTACAAAACAAAACGCAGAACCTGTGTTTTCATAAGTGTGTATGTATTAGTTTTGTTCTGCTTGTGCGGGGTTGAAGCTGGTTGAAAAATTATGCCAACCAAAAACAACTCTCTTCACCGAAAATGCCAACAAGCTGCCATGTTATGCCAGCATAATTCATCCAGTGTGTTCTGCCTCAATTAACAATGGCGGTCTAAGACTATGTCCACACGGTGAAACATTTGCTGCAGAAACATTGTGTGTAATGATGAGAGGGGAAAGACGAGTGGAAAAGGGTATGGTGTTTCATGTACATGAAACATTTGTTGAGCACGCCATTCTCCGTCAAAAAATTAAAAGAAGAAGAAAGAGAAAACGAATATAATATATGTATGCTGCAAAACAAAAGTTTCAATCGTGGGACACGAATGCAGCTTCAAAAGGGAATTAATAAATGTTTCTGCAGCAAATGTTTCATCGTGTGGACATGGTCTAAAAGAAAACGATAGAAGTACCAAGGCGAATTCACTACTAGGTGAACTCGATTTGCAACCCTGCAGAAATATATCACGAGCTGTCATATAGAAAGATGGCGATTGTGATGGCGATACTGAAGAGTTTGACAGCCCGTGAGTTTTGCCTTGGTATCAGCTGATCGACATTTTCTGAATTAAGGCCACCTAGTATGAATTCGCCTTGAGAAGTACAATTCTTCTATACAGTTTTGCTTCGAAATGAAATTTATTTGCGAATTTCATTAATTACAACGTATGGTACCACGTTTAGCTCATGCTAATGCGGCAGTTGTCCTTAGTGCGTTTAAAGTACTGTTGAAACGATTTGAAATGCTCTCCAATGATGTTGATTTTTGTGCAACATTAACTAATAAATTGGACCCACCATTGTTACACTGTTGTCTGCAGAATCTGAAGTACAATTTGTGGCTCTGCACAATATAAATTTAATTGTGCAAAAACGTCCCGACATTCTTAAACATGAAATGAAGGGGGTTCTTTGTTAATGATCCTATTTATGTAAAATTGGAGAAAAAAGTAAGTATAACAAAGAAAACAAAAAAGGTCATAAAAAAAGTTTTTAAACATTTTGGTTTTTTGCTTGATAGTTTCTTGGAATGTTTTACAGATGAAAATGCTCAAGTCCAATTACAATTGCTGACGGCTGTTGTGAAGCTATTCTTAAAACGTCCCTTGGATACTCAAGAGCTAGTACAACATGTACTTTCTTTGGCTACTCAGGATTCAAACAGCCCAGATTTAAATGATCGCGGTTTTATCTATTGGCGTTTGCTGTCTACTGATCCGGCTGCAGCTAAAGAAGTTGTATTGGCTGATAAACCCTCGATTTCTGAAGAAACTGTTTTGTTTGAACCTAGTTTGTTGGATTAATTTGCCATATTAGCTCATTGGCTAGTGTTTATCATAAGCCTCCCACTGCTTTTGTAGAAGGTCGTAGTGCGAGAGTGCGCAAGCCTTTGCCAAAACGTACAGCAGACGCTGGCGATGGTGAAATGGGTGGGCCTACAAATTCCCAAAATTGTGTGTTTGCCTGCTGAAAAGGGCAAAGGCCTGGGATTTCAGCGCAGTTTTTCACGATGTAATGGCGAAGTATTCATGGATATGAAATTTACCAACAAGCCCATGCAACCAATGAGCGGTTTCGCCATACAACTAAATAAGAATAGATTTGACGTGTTACCCGGTCAACCATTAAAAGTAGCTCCCTTGCCCCCTAATCAATCGATAAGTAAGTATTTCTTATTACCTGGAAAGAAATACCAGCTGCTAGTTCAATATACTTTATGTGGTGTGGTTGGTACAACTGGTGGTACTGCTTCGAAAATGACCACCAACAATGTATTTATCATTGCTAAGCGTAATGTTAAGATATGCTGTATCAATCATTAAAATCATTGCCTACCCAAATTTGAATTCATTTGTATAACTTGATTTAGATTCAAGAAATTTATAAAAATTTTGTTTTAAACTACCACTGAAACCTTAATTATTGTGTATAAATAAGGTAAACAGGTTATTTCAATAAAATAATGATTCCTAAAATAGAAAATTGTTACATTATTTATTAGACATATGTAAATTCAATATATTCAGGAAAAAACTACTAATACTTTTATTCTCTTGTTTAACAAATATTTTATTGTTATCCAACGAATTTCTAATTAAATCGTTGTTTTGTTGTGTGGGTGGGGAAAAACTTCGGTCTTTAGGCTGAGACAAATCGGTACAAATTCGTGACAGAATAAAACTCTTATGTTTAAAAAACTCCTTCTCTTGAATGAGTCGGTCCACATATCAAGTACCATAGCAATATTATCTGGACTTCTATTTTTTAAAAAATGTTTAATGGCACTTTTGTATGTGCCATAAACATCTTCAAGTGCAGAACGGCTCAGGGTAGTTGCGAGCGGCATAGCCAGCGTTGGTTTCACCGCCTTCATATAATCCTTGAAACCTGGTTGTTCCACCATGTTGAAAGGGCGCAAATCCCTACAACACATCTGCACTTCTCACTAAAGAGTCACTTCTTGTGTATTTAGTCTTTGTTGTTGCAAATGGGTCAGGATACCTAAAGTTAAAAAGACGGGCAACGTTCAGAAAATAAGATGTACCTAAAATATTTATTATTAAAGTTTACCTTCATTTAGGAGTTTGTGGAGCAGTATTTTCTTGCTATTACCACACTTTTAGGCTTGGGGATTATGCTAATTCATCTGCGTGTTTAGCTCTCGCTTAACTCCACCGCGGCCCAAAAATATTTTAGGGATCACTAATATAAAAATCGGTTATTATTATTATTTCTTTTAAATTATGTACTTACTTAACTTTCTTATGTAAATTTATACAAAAATTTTGCATTTCGGTCCTTATTTTGCACTACACAAAGATCACCACAGAAATATTTATGAAAAATGTCAAAAATATGTTCAGGTGTGTTAGTTAAGAAGTTGTGTTTGTACTTATAGGGTAACTAAATTGAAATGGAAATAAATTATTTCATGGAGGATTTTTTGGGATGAAACTTCATATTGAGAATGTGATTCAAAAGAATTCTGGGGCTCTGTCTGTATAGTTTTGGCAGCAGCGTTGCCATAGCACCACTGACATAAATAGTTATGCAGTACTGTATTTTTACAAATTATCCAAGTCGGAAGGTGTATACAACTAATATGTTTATACAGTTTATTGCAATAAATTTTTGTCAAAAAAGATATATTGAAAAAATAAATTTATAATCTTTTTTTTTTAATCAGCGGCTGGTTTTAAGGCGCATTCTAGCCGGAAAAATTGATTTTTTGTATCACTCGGCGGCTAGTTTTAAGCCGTATTTCAGCCGGAAAAAAATCGGCGGCGGCGGCTGATCAATAATCTTCGGCAGCTCGGCTTAGCCGGCTGGCAGCCGATCGGCGCAGGTCTCTGCTGGTAACACTATTTGTAACTAGAGTTGTACAAAACAGCTCTTTTGAGTGAGCGCTCTTTTCCGCTCCGCTCACTTTACTGAATTAATTCATTCATTTCTTTCACTAGCTCTGTTGATTCCTTAGCTCAGCCATAATTCATGAAATGAAAATGTCATGAAAGAAAATGAAAGAATCAGACTAGCTAATACAACAACCACTTATGCCTTTTTATTTTTTCCTTAATACTCGTATGTAATATAAAACACATTTATTGAACATATTTATTTTAAAAAAGTAATACTTTCTATTTAACCTTGGATTTTGTAGATTATTCTCAGTTAATTTACGTATATGTTTGTATATGTATATATACGCACCAAGTTAATAAGTACTGAAATATGTATCATGGCAGTGCTGTTTAAAAATTTTCATCTGGCAGCTCTAATAATATAAAGCGCCACACCATGTGTGTATCTGCATTGAGTGAATTAATTCCTTTTTTTCATATAGATTTTGACATACTAGCATTGAAAAGAGCTACTGAAAGAGACAGATTCAATGACGCAATTGAAACAACTGAATCACTGAATCAACTGAAACAACTGAAAGAAGTGAAAGAAAAGAGCTACTGAAACAACTGAAAGAAGTGAAAGAAAAGAGCTACTGAAACAAATGAAAGAAAAGAGCTACTGAAACAAATGAAAGAAAAGAGCTAATGAAACAATTGAAAGAAAAGAGCTACTGAAACAAATGAAAGAAAAGAGCTACTGAAAGAAATAGATTCAATGAAACAACTGAATCACTGAATCAACTGAAACAACTGAAAGAAGTGAAAGAAAAGAGCTAAAAACGCTCAGTAAAGTGAAAGATTCACCTCGCTCAGTTGAATGAATGATTCAATTGAATTAATTCATTCAGGAGCCGTACAACTCTATTTGTAACTCATTTTATTGCTCTTCTGTGCTTTTGTTTAACTTCGCACTATATTGGTAATTAGTGGAGAAATCTGTAGATGATATTTCATCCACAAATTACCAACTTTGAGCAATAAATTTGGCGCAAAATGAATAATTTTCCAATTTGCGCCAATATTCCTGCCCAGAAATTTCATTTCTATGTAAACAAAAACGAAATGTCAAATTACTTCAAACTAATAAACAGAGAAACAAGTCGATCGGCTCAAAGCCGGCTAACAGCCGCCGCCGTCTCTTATTAAGCAATTAAGCCGCCGCCGTCGTGAATGGCTTCCTTCGGCTCAGTCGGCCAAAATTTTTGGTTGTTAATTTATTATGAATTTTTAAACTTCCATATATAAAATTTTTTTTTTCAGAAACTGAAATAAATGAGTGCGAGATATCTCCAATTTTTAAATTAAGTTCCGCTTCTAACGTATAAACCTTAAAATAAAGTAAATTTTTATGCACAAAATTAGCAGAGTAAAAAAATCAGCTGTCGTAAAGAGACCACATGGTACACTTATTACACCATGGGTTAAGGCGTTTTTATACAAAGTATACTGGCCTCAATTCGCTTCGGAAAATATCTTCTTTGGATGTAAAACAAAGCATGTTACATCTGAACTAGATACAGTAAAACTCGCTTATAACGTAAGCCCCAAGGATTTAGTTTTCATTTTCCTACAAAAATCTTTCGTTAAAGCGAACGCACTTATAACGAATCCTCGTTTGTAATGAACTACTTTTACGGTCACAAGAAATATATATTATACATTTTTCCCCTTTTATAACGAACTTATAAAAATATTTAGTAATGGCAACATCAATAGTTAATCTTGTTATTAACACATCTGAGCTATGTTCTTTTTTTTATCATATTTGGAGATAGGTATGTCAAAAGTTGTATATGTATACATAGGTGATAAAGTGTCATTGTTTTTGTAATGTTGTACTTGCACTAATAGGCTTGCAAAATGTAATGTTTTCAGCAGTACGCGTATTTTTTTACCAGTGTACTGTTTCCTGCATTAGCTGTACTGCTTTACTGTCCTTTTATTTTCATTAAAAACAATTTGTTTTCTTATCGATATTATTGCTATAGTCAAAATTATTGCATTTATATATCCTATTTACAATAATATTTAATTTTTATGGAATAGTTACTTTGAAACGTAAGATATTATCCTTGGAAAAAAAAACAGTGTACTTGTTTTCTATAATTTGTCTTCATTTGTATACATCATGTACTTTTTTGCCAGTTGCATATCTGGCAAGCCTATGTACTAATAACACCACCTGTGAAGTGAATTCTCCTTGGTTGAGACCTCCTGTAATAAACTCGCCTTGACCATGGCTGCATTGCTTAAAGCGAATTGGGGTTTTTGCCTTGGTTTAAATGTAACCGTTTTTGTAAATCATTAATTCTTGTAAAAATGACTCAAAGAAACATAAAAAGTTTTTTTTCCCAACAGAGTGTTTTGGAAAGTGATTCTTCAGACTCTGAAACAGATGAAGATATAGAAGTTAAAAAATATATATTGCCTACAAACGATATTAAATATTTTAATGATCTGTTCAAAAGAAAAGCTGAATTGAAAATCATTAGTAAAGTGGTCGTTAGTGAGAGTGGAAATTCGGAATGCTGGAAATATTTCAGCGATTTTTATATTGGCAAAAAAAAACTTTTGGATAAATATACCTTTTGCAAAACATGCTTTAAAAAGAAAGAAATGATTTCCTGATTAACGTGGTATACTCTAAAATTACAAGTTTCTTTCAATAAAAATTATTAGCTAATTATGAATGCTTTACCAACCTTAACGTGTTATTACTTTTGAGTATGGCTGCTCTTAAAACCATCATGCGAAAACGTCTTTGATATTTCTTGCCCATGGAAATAGCTCGTTCGAAAGTACTACTGCGTTGATCAGTTTCCTTTACATACAATATTTTATTGTGCGAGTCAATACGAGCCTGAATTTGTCCTTCTAAAATCAACTGCATCACCTCATAATTCATAATTTTAGCCATTTTTAAAGCTTCCAAGCGCAACGAAGGACACACATCAGACACAAAAATTAGCCGATACAAGCGGGCCAAGCCCACATAAGAATTTGCGCAGACTTCCAAATCCAAAGTGGGATTCTCAACAACTAATTGATGCTCTTCATTATTGTCGTTGTCCTCAATTGGGAACCTACTTTTATTTATCTTGTGGACATACACCTCATTTCCATTAATTTTTTTAATGCTAATATGGTAATGGCGGTGACACCACAACAGCAGCCACAAAATAAAAAACCAATTGAAGAGAGGAGTCCACCCAATTGATATTCAAGTCTGCGACGTTCTCAACAGGACGCCCAGCATATAGCTGATCACCAGCAACAGCTGCTCCTCCATCCATGCTGATGCTAACAGATCAAGCTATGCTTGAAGCAAATCTTGTATGATGTATCATAACGAAAATCTGCAGGCCCAAATGCAAGCCCGCCTAACCACCCAATTACGCTGCTCAAGCACATTTGGCTGAACAGCAATCTGCTGCCCCGGGCAGCTTATTTTATAATAATCCTATTGATACTCCACAACAAACAGTAGCCGCTGCTATAACTTATAGTCCAACTGGTCAAGTAGGTTTCGCAACACAACCGTAAGTTTTCTCAGTTAATTCAGGTGGATACCAAAATTAAAATTACATTCTACCAACTTACTCACAGGCCTCTTCGCGACCAGTTTCTTTACCCCAAGGAAGACCTACAAATGCTATACCAATACTGCCGCCATCGGAAAAGAATAAGCAACAAAAATTACAAGACTCGCTTAACGAAATTTTTTACAACTGTTTTTTTTCATTATGGCGCAAAGAACAGCCCCTAAAAAAAGCAGCATTTTGACAGCTCAGAAATTTTGCCATGGTATCGGCTGATCGACATTTTCTGAATTAAGGCCAACTAATAGTGAATTCGCCTTGAGCAGTATCTACTGATTCTAGAAGGAATACAAATGTATAATGTAATAATATTATATATTATTGGTTATTAGGCACACAAATTTAATAAATATATACTTTACCATTTTCTTACTGAGTTTCTGTGTTGTTTTGCTTCAGTATCGCCATTTTTCTTATTTCTTTCTAGTCAAGTATATTTGACAGATAGAAATATTTTACACAAACAAAATACATGTAGTTTCTGCAGGGTTGCAAGACGAGTTCATCTAGTAGTGAATTCGCCTTGATTTCAACGTTCGGCGAAATCAAGGCGAATTTATACAGGTGGCCTTATCGCTACAACAATACAACTATAAAAAAAACAACATGCAATTCGCCTTGTTCAGAAAACCAATCCTTCAAAAACAATTGTCAGAAAAATTATATATGTGATGGTCATTTTTATAAAAATGTAAGCAAAAGAAATTAATTAGAAAAGTGCAAGGCAGATTTACTAGGTAGCCCCATAACTACAACAATTAACAACACCAAAAACCACACGTATTTCGTTGCTAGAATTTAAGCGCCTCGTTGTCAAAAATCAATGTTATTTTCTTGAAAACAAAACAAAAAATAAAACAAACAAAAGGCAGCTAAAACAAATAATAAAAGAAAATTTACGTGTTTTGAATTATTTTTATTAAATTTTTATAATACATGAAAACATTTTTTATCTATATATGTAAATATTAAATTAGGGAATCGTAATTAAAAGGTGGTAAATACATAATTTTTAATTCGGCTGTCTAAGCTGCCTTGGGCAGTAGAGTTAAAAGATAAAAATAAAGTGTTTAATTTTCCAGTATGAATCTGGGAAGCCACCCAATATATTACGTGTAGGGCTGCTCGGCGTAAACTTTAATTGTACCTAAATGACGACCGTCGTTTGTGCATTATAAAAGACGTGTATCAAAGAAAACCTTAACATTGCCTTCAAGCTCAAAAAGGTTCTTCGGAAATTATATTTTATACGATTCCAAAGATATCACATTTTTATTAGACGAATCTGTAGTTTGGCCTCTCTGCGATTATAAGATAAGTGTAAATATGCGTATGTAACATAAGTAGCATTAATCTATTTACTTTTTCTCAATAGATATTCGCAAAGGCTGGACGATACCAAGCTATAAAATATTTTTCAATGAGAATGACGAAACAATAACTCATCAGATTGTGGACCGTCCGTCTCTTGCTAAACAATATATTTCAAGAGATTATGTTTAACCACAGTGGGTTTTTGATTGTGTGAGCAGACGTCAATAGCTGCCAACCAATAAATATTTTATGGATGTGGTATTACCGCCCCTTTTATTGAATCTAATCACGATGCGTACATACATACCTACTGAAGAGCAGTCTTTACATGAAGAATTAGATAATAATGAAGAAGTATATGAAAATGAAAGTAGTTTTTTACATTAGTTTTCAATATATTTATTGAATAAATAAAACATAGCTTAAATATACTTTATAAAACAACAAATAAAAATCTTTAAGAGGAAATGTTGAATTTCTTCCAAAAGAAAAAGCTGCATATGCTAGAAAACTTAATTTTACAAGATCTTCTAATTTGGAAATAACGAAAGCCTCCATGTCCTCCGTGTGCGGTGCTGTAAACGGGTTTTGTTCAAACATTGGGAAATCTATAACCCACACAATAATATCACTAGTTTTGAAAACTTTTTTAATATTACTGTTGTTATCTGTTGATGATATACTTGTTTTGCGTTGGGCAGCAGAAAAGTTAATCATCGCATCGAATGCTAAAATACTGGCGCTAGATAATATTAATGATACCTGTTCGGTGGAAGGGCATGTCATCGGGGCTGTAACCATTAGTGGTTTGTAATTGCTCTAATTTAACAACGGACAGAATTATGTTGTTCTGCAGGATAGAAAGAAAATAATTGTTTAATTATCAAGTCAAGGTATTTAGCAAATTTTTTGAAACTAACTTGTATGGGTCGAAAAATTATAAATCCGGCGTCCCTGTTGCTTAAATACAATTGCATCGATCTTTATAACGTCGGCAGTTTGTTTTTTATAAACCCTTGAGTCTCTTGTAGGTATAATATTGCTTATGCACTGTGGACTCGCCATTGAACTTTGCCTCAGTGTATAGTTTATTTTACTACTTTGTTGTTGTTGATGTTCCTTGGCGGCCGCAAGCGCTGAAGAACTTACAACATCCTGTGCTTTTTTCAGAAATGTTACAAGAGGTGCTGTTAAATTGTCATTGATAAATTGAACATCTTTTATGATCTTTTGACAAACAAATTTCAATTTGCCATCAACTTCTTTGCGAGAATCCAATAAATGTTCTTTAATTTGAGGCATTCCATCTAATAAAAACTCTAAGAGAGCGTTGTGGCTACCCATTGAGAACAATTGCTTGCGCTTCAGTAGTAGATCAAAAGCGGCAGTTTTTACTTTTCTAAATTCCAAAGATGTTTCTTTTATTGTGAAATCCACTCCGAAACACACAAACAAACTTTTGACTGAGATATTTTAGATGCTGCTGCCGAAACACTTTCAATATATCACTATTTTTTAAAACTTTTTAATATTTTGCTGCAATTTTTCACTAAAAAAACAATTTGTGTACCATGTAAACAAACTTTTGACAATGAGTTGCTTTGTAAACAATACACAGGTGCGCTAGTGAGGGTACCTGTTTAATCTGCCTTGGAAAAGTGATGTGTAATTTTAGTATTTTTATAAAAAATATATATAATATATAGTAATGGGAAATAACAATAATTCCTTGAGTGCAAGCAAAAACCACAATTTAGCAGCTCCAATATCGTATGCCGATATTGCGGCTGCCGCCGCTTCTGCTTGTGGTATTTTAATAAATAATAATGAAATTCACACTGAATTCAGAAATGCTGATGCTTCAAAACACACAACTGATTCCATAATAACTACTGAAGAAAAGTCGGTGTCTACTAACAATCCCACAATATCGCCAATCTCAACAACAGCCTTAACTCCACAAGCAAAAGCCCAAAAATTTAAAATATGTCAAATGAAGCAAGATTTTCCGGAGCTAAGTGGCGGTACCTTAGCGACTGGTAACGACGACAAGATTCTTAATGTGAATGCTTATCATAAGAATTATAACATATTCTCAAAGTTTAACAACATTTGTAACAAATCCTACACAAAATGTGATATCAACTCAATGTCATGCAAATATTGGTGATGGTAATATTAATTTGGTCAACGATACCACGACCGCGCCGTTGGAACAGTATAAAAATGCAATTTAGCATCAAAATGCTAATATTCCACCACTGCAACATTCACAACAGCAGATTTTACAAAAATCTAAAAGTGTGGAAAATGATTCCACTGCAGCGGATTTGAATGATTCAGGGACTTCGTGTGGTGGCAATGATATTGTCGATAACACAACACCTGATATGTTGTTGAGTTATAGTATCGATACTTCCTCGCCTAATATAGGTATCATTTGTTGCCAACAGCCAAGGCAACAATGGCAGTGGAGCTGTACATCTGCCTACAACTCTCAATCATAACAATCGATCCAGTGATAGCTATAATCATGCCGAAAGAGTGAAGTCATCCAATAGCAGTTGCAGCAGCAGTGGTAGTAGCGCAGGAGTTTCAGTCAAACAAGTAACAACGACCAAACTGCAGAGCACTAAACTTAATAATTTTCTTTGCAATACCAAATGTGCAAGTGTTCATACATCAATGGATAATTTGGAACCACAACAACTACCACCGCCACAACAATTAAATGCATGCAATTTAAGCCAATAAAAATTAATTAATGGTCAATGATTAGTACTTTTAAGGGAAAAATGGCAAAATTTGTTTCCAAATTTTTTCATTTTTGCTAGATTTTTTCAAATAAATTATGATAATGACAAGTATGATGAAATTTGTTAATATTTATCTATATTTTTTCTAAATTAAATAAAATTTAGTCATCAAATAAATATATAAATCAACAATTAAAAAATTACATTCTTAGACTTTGTTTCTTGTTTTTCAAAATATGTAATAAGGATAAGTGTATGTACTATACATAAGTGTTTGCGTGTGTGGTATAAAATTTATGAAATAAAATAAAATCACAGTATTTTAATTAAAATTTGTGATGAGTTCCTTTACTTCTTTCAATTCTTTGTTACCTTGAACAGCGATATGTGGTTCCGAAAAAGTTCACAAAGCAAGTGCTATAACTAGTAAAAATTGAAGATGGCGAAGACAATGTTTAACCTACCCGTTAGCGGTTTACTCTTTGGAATCCAAGAAAATATTCCAGCCAAACAATGTTGATAACAAAGGAATAATATTTGGATCCAGAGCAGAGAGAACAGAGAATTCCAATAAAATACATAGACGGAAAACTAATAAGTTAATAATATAAACAAAGATATCAAACGTAAAATTCAGCTTAAACATTGCCGGCCACCTTGCAGGAACATAGTTACATGCAAGACAGTGAATTTTAAGTATAAATAATAAAATAAATAATTCGCTATAATTCAAGGTATATTTATATGTATATTTTTTCATAATACAAAATGCGAATGGTTTTTACGACAGATCCATCAACTGAGTTTTGCGGCATGGTTTTCAGCAGATCCATAAACTGAATTTTGCGTCATGGTTTTCAGCAGATCCATAAACTGAATATGGTTTTTACCACAGACCCATAAACTAAACCCGTGCGGGATGGTTTTGGTCAGATCCATGAACTGTGTTAAAAAACGATATTAAAACGGGGATTGGCCAGAAATGACCCACCCAAATATCGTGTGTTGAGCCATCAGACAACCCGGACTCGTCGTTGATTGGCCTGTAAATACTTGGGCAACTACTTCTGGCCCCAAAACCAGTGCCACCTGACTGGAGTGGTAAAATGTGGGGTCCGCCAACTTGAAATCAGGAAATTGATTTCCAATTGTTGGCGATACGTCTTCGACGGGCGTTTTCACACCACGCATCGCAGAAACTTTAGCGGTTAATGAAATCCGCTTTAATGGGTCATAAATCGATTCAATATTCACACGACAATATGAATCTGCAACAGGAATCATTAACCGCTGCACCAAATGTTGGCAAATATAGCTGTGGCTGCAGCAAAGGTCAATGACTCCCCGCAATTGAATCTTTTTATTCCCCATGCGCAATTTCACCTGAAATGTTGGTGAGAACGCTATCACGTGGCGAAGAGGCCGACACACACATAGGCCCAGCCGACGTGCTTGGGAGCGGCCGTGAAGACGCAGGCACTGGCTTCGATTTGATGGTGGAGGATTTTTTGTCTTTCGCACCCGGAGAATGCAGCAGGGTGTTATGTTCACCCTGACATCTATTACACTTCCGAGTGCTAGGATAATCTTTCCTTGTGTGGTGCTCTGACAAACAGCGCGAGCAGTACCCAAAGGTAAGGATATGCCGCAATTTTTTGTCATGGGCCAAGGGTTTGAAGCGAAGGCACCCTCGTAAGGGATGCGGTTTCTTGCAAAGTTTGCATTGCTTGGCCTCAACCTTTTCTACGACTTTCGGCGACGTCGACGAGTCGGAGTTGTCAATGGGCTGGCGTTTGCTGGCGACTTCAATGGTATTCGTCGAAGTGGCAGGACCATCCGTCTTGGGAATGACCGCAGAAACCTCTTCAGACAGCGGTGCCTCCAATGATGGGCCCGATACCTCCATCGCCTCTTCGTATTCCTCCAGCAATACAGCTTCGGAAAAAATGGGTAAAGCGTCCATATACTAGGAAAGAATGAGGTTTAGTAAATGCGATAAAATTAGGTGGTCAAAATGACCAGTTTTGTGATTGGTCGTCTAACAACTCCCATTTTGTGTTCAAACGTCGGCGACGCGAACATGATCATCAGTACCTGGATACGTTTTCACGACCCGACCTAGCTTCCAGGCATTGGGCGAAAGTTGCTCATGACGAATAGCAACTAAATCATTTACAGCTATATCACGCTCAGGAAATTTCCATTTATAACGTTTATGCAAATTCTGTAAATATTCTTCTTTCCATCGGCGACAGAAATCATGCGTAAGTGCCTTAACTTTGCGGTATCTATTTATCAAACCTATTGCTGATTCATATATTGAAGGTTCAGGGGGCGCCAATATTGGTCCGCCAATCAAAAAATGACCTGGAGTAAGAGCCACTGGCTCATTACGACCATCCGACATAGGACATAGTGGGCGCGAATTTAGGCACTCCTCTATTCTCGCGAGAACAGTCGAAAGCTCCCCAAAGGTATACTTAACAGATTGAGCCTCCTTGCGAAAATGATGTTTAAAACTTTTGACAGCCGCCTCCCAGAGTTTCCCATATGGGGCGCACCAGCTGATATAAACCGCCATGAAAGACCCTGAACTCCAAATGTTGAACACATACGAGCCTGACTTTCCTTCAAAAAAGTGCGAAAATCCTTTTCAATCTCCCGAGAAGCACCTACGAAATTTGTGCCATTGTCAGAAAATACTGTTTGTGGACAACCTCGCCTAGCAATAAAACGATGAAAAGCAGCCAAGAAGACGACAAATCCGTCGTAGCTTCTAAATGGACTGCTTTGGTGGAGAAGCAAACAAAGATACAGACATAGGCTTTTGTTATTCGATCGACCGGTAAAACTTCTCAGGTCAAAGGGACCTGCGAAATCCACGCCAGTAGTGGTAAAAGGACGATTTAAAGTAGTTCGCTCTGGAGGAAGTGCCGCCATGATCTGATTGCATGTGCGTTTCCTATCCAAAATGCAACGTTTGCAGCGGTTCACTACAGTGCGAACCAACACCTTGAGCCGTGGGACCCAATATTCAACGCGTATAATCCGCAGCATCAGCTGATTCCCGCCATGAATCGAAATCATATGTACAAACTCTGACAACAAAATCGTAAACCTACTTGAATATGGTAGAATAATTGGATGTTTTTCAGTGTAGGATAAAGAGGGAGATTTCACCAAACGACCATTCAACCTCATTACTCCATTGCTGTCCAAAAAGGGATTAAGGGACTGTAACGAACTTTTTGCGGAAATCGATTTTTTCAACAAAAGACATTGATATTCCTCAGGATAATGAACTTTTTGAGCCAAAATTGCCAATCTCAACTTCACCTTCGATATTTCATCCCTCGAAATCGTTGTCGACTCAAAAGTATACTTGCCCCTATGTGCAGAATGTGTTCGATAGTAAAAACGAAACAAATATGATATCACTCTGAGAGCACGATCAAGCTTAGAAAATCTATTCAACACATCTTCAAAATCTGAAAAGAATACTGCATGCATCTTAATAGCTTTGGCCTCGACATCTGTGTCCATAGGCGAAAGATCCTTTATGGTCCAATTATACTTAGCATTACGCAGCCACGTCGGTCCATGCCACCAGAGATCACTTCCTGCCAGATCCGAAGGTGAAACTCCCCTACTAGCTAAATCTGCTGGATTATCTTCCGACCTGACATGATACCAGTTGTGTTTTCCGACATTCTCCTGAATTCTGCACACTCTATTAGCAACAAACGTTGTCCAACTACTTGGCGTTTTCCTCAACCAACAAAGCACAATAGTAGAATCGGTCCAACAATACACCTGTTTGATTGAAATACCAATTTCGCTACTCACTGTTTTTAAAAGCTCAGAAGCCAAAAGTGCTCCACAAAGTTCCAGCCGAGGCAAAGAAATAGATTTAATAGGAGCGACTTTCGTCTTACAAGAGAGTAAGTGTGCATAAATTTGGCCAAATGCTTCAATGCGAATATAAATTGCCCCCGCGTATGCTTTTTCCGAGGCGTCGGAAAAAACATCATTTAGACTATTTCCATTAGAGGTTCTGTTCGATGCATTAAACACCACATGCAATTTTGTGGTCTTCCTGTCAGGCTTAATCATTGGGTGATGAGGAAGGTAACACGAAAGAGAAGGTTTAACAAAATTATCCGATACGGGCTTCATATGACCTAAAGTTAAATATTCTTCAACCACATCATCATATAATTCCTTGACATCAGGTTTACGCAACAAAGAGGACTCATTTCTCAAGAATTGTGCCATGACATTCTGTTTCGAAAAGACCAAACTGACAGAATGAGGAAATTCCGGCTTAAAAGGTAGCGTCACTACATAACGACCGTCGGAGTCGCGCCGCGTCGTTTTCCTATAATTATCCTCACAAAATTTATCCATCGGTGAAACAATTTTCTTTTAGGAGTTTCTTCAAGTTCCCAGAAGCGAAGAAGATTTCTATTTAAATTGTCTTCCAGAGACGCTTCTATTGTGGTCGAATAAGTCTGAACGCGTGATTTTTGAACAGATCCTGTAACAATCCATCTGAATACGGTCCGTTGCGCCACCAAAGATCCGAAAATATCACGATTAATTTCGCCTAAAAGAATCTGTGAATACAAATCAGCGCCTAAAAGTACATCAACAGGCCGAGTTTGGTAAAAACGAGGGTCTGCTAGCTGTAAATTCGAAAAACTATTACGATAACTAGAGCCTACAATGAACGAAGGCAGATGGCCTGATATATTAGGTAGTACCAGGGCCATGGTTTCCAATAGGATAGATGAATCTAAGGGAGAACCAATTTTCAAACTACAAACTTTTCTAGTAGTGACAGAAAGAGTTTGATTAATTCCTGAAACTCTGACATTCGTAGAATGTGCAATTAGTTTCAAACGATTCTGTAAATGCTCAGAGATGAAAGATGACTCTGAAGCGGGGTCAATCAAGGCTCGAGCTGGGTAAATTATACCATTGTGAACAATATTCACCATAGCTGTTCCCAGAAGCACTTTTCGGTTCTGAGAGACATGAAATACCTGTCGAGTAGGATTACTGCTCGAAGATATGCCACTCGATGTAGAAGGCAGGGAGTAATCTACTTGAGCATTCTGGGCCAAATTGCCAGACGTGGTAGCAAAATTATCCCTAGGCGCAACTTCCGAGGTAGCATTATCTCGATGTAGTAAAGTATGATGCCTTTTATTGCAAACACTGCAATTGAAAGCACTCTTGCAATTCTTTACTTCATGTTCAAGTGATAAGCAATTCACACAACAATGAAATTTTTTCACCGTTGAAAATCTTTCCGAAATTGAAGAATTCTTGAACCGCTTACATCCTCTCAAGAGGTGTCCTGAATTCCGACATAAAACACAAGACGTAGAAGCAGAAGTAGAATTTACAACATGAGCCCTGACCCTGTGACCCGAATTTTTTACAGATTGCTGCGAACTTTTAAGATCATGAACACACTCCAAAGTCTGAATCCTTTCCGTCAGAAATTCATCGAAACTTTTCCACGAGGAGAAAACCGATTTATTACGAACACTTTGTTCCCATAAACTAACGGTAGAAGTGGGTAAGCGTTGAATCGAAAGGAAAATTAAAATAGGATCCCAATTGTCTGTTGAAACTTTGTAAATAGAAAGCGATGTGAGACAATTATTAATACCGCGCTGCAAAGTTTTTAAACCGGCACTAGATTCCTTATCAACGGAGGGAAGGTTAAATAATAATTTCAATTGGTTATTAACCAACATACGAGGATTTTCATATGCCTCCTTAAGGTTTCGCCAAGCAACATCAAACCCCTCGTTACTTAATGGGCACTTAGACACGATTTCATTCGCTTCACCGGCGGTTGTACGTATTAAATAGCAAAGACGTTCTATATTACTAAGACGCGAACTATTTATATATATGGCTGTAAATAAATCTCTAAATGCAGGCCATGATATATAATCTCCTTCAAATGTTTTTACATCACAAGGAGGTAGTGTTAAATTATGTTCTGAGTTGCCCAAGTGTGAGTTTTTAACAGAAGATTCATTTACTTTTGGCGTGTTAACCTCTAAATATTGAGACTTTTCATTAATCAAGGCTAAACAATTAAGGTAAGCCATATAAGTACTCTGATATTTAGAAGCAGCCACATTTACATCTTCAGAGTTCACTTTGGTATTATCGTCAACATAGTCGACCCACCCTTCATATGCATCCTTAACTTTTTCCCATAAATTCTTTAATTCGTCGCGTTGAATTTGTAGCGTAAAAATCGTATGGAAATCCTCATGACAGTCATTAAATATCGCTGCGAATTTAATGAGGGAATCCGATACGCGCGTAAATTTATTTAAACATTTATTCGCCATGATTTAGTTTTGAATATATAAATTAATCGCAAATTTATGGGAGAAAATTAATGCACACACGATATAATAGGCAAAGTGACCAACGGTAGGGTGTATACCAAATAAAGTAAAAAGAACAAGATGAACAAATAAACAACTTTGTAATTACAAATTAAGCAAAAAGACACTCACACTTGTTGTTGCACTCCGTTATAATAATATATAAATTATAATAAATATTATTTAATTTAATTGAAATAATTTAACACTCAGTAATTTAAGATAGAAAGTGCAAATATTTTATAAAAAAAAATCATTTTTATTTGCAATTCCGTCCGTCCACGTAAATAAAACCACAGAAGATTTTTTTCGTATCGACCGAAAATTAATTAAAACAAACGTCAAAAATAATGGTTAATTATTTCTACTAATGAGGGATGAAACGCGATCAATCACAAAAACAATTTATGTATATAATTATATATGTATATACAAGTGTATAATATGTATGTGTGTATTTTATTTCTTTTATTATCTTACACACTTTTTCTTTTTCACTTTAACACAATTAAATTAAGAACTTATTTTACGCACCTTTAATTTAAATGTTCGATATTTTCCAAATAAACGAAGAATATTTTGGTGGTTTGGATGAATTCTCAACGATGAAATTCCTTGATGCAAGTGACAAAAAGAAAATACGATGAGTTAATTTCTTACAAAAATTTCCAAGAAATCCGGCTCAGAGGACCAAATGTTTGCGTGTGTGGTATAAAATTTATGAAATAAAATAAAAACACAGTATTTTAATTAAAATTTGTGATGAGTTCCTTTATTTCTTTCAATTCTTTGTTACCTTGAACAGCGATATGTGGTTCCGAAAAAGTTCACAAAGCAAGTGCTATAACTAGTAAAAATTGAAGATGGCGAAGACAATGTTTAACATACCCGTTAGCGGTTTACTCGTTGGAATCCAAGAATATATTCCAGCCAAACAATGTTGATAACAAAGGAATAATATTTGGATCCCAACAGAGAATTCCAATAAAATACATAGACGGAAAACTAATAAGTTAATAATATAAACAAAGATATCAAACGTAAAATTCAGCTTAAACAATAAGAATATAGATGTGATACATGTAATGTAAATATTTACAAAGTACCTACTACTCCTAAATTAAAATACATATTTTAATTAAAATTGATATATAATTTGTAAGTATATATGCCTGCATTTCATTGGTTCTTTCACCAAATCATCAGTAGACTTTAATGATTTGGTGTAAGAACCAATGAAATGCAGGCATATATACTTACTTGACCACATAACCAACAAAAAAGCACTAATTTAATTAAGACAATATGTCGAAGAAACGATGCAATGGTGAAAAAATATAAATAATTTTTTCTTTTTTGTGTGAAAGAATATTTAAATAAAGACAAAAAGTTTTTTTCTTTGAATTTTCAAAATAAAAATTCAATTTTAAATTTTGGGTTCTTATTTTCGGAAAAAGAAACTAACTAAAAAATGTTTTCTTAAAAAATATTATAAGGGTTTTAATGGAATTGCTTAAATCAACAATTCTCAGTGTAGCAAAAAAAATTTAGTTCTCGTAAAATTTCAAAGGGAGAAAAAAATTTCGCTAACCTCCTTCTTTGTTGAAAGCTATCAAGCTACCTCACACATACATTTTGTGTTGTAAACATGGTTGCCGTTCGACATAATGAAAACAACGCACATGCATTTATTTTCTTAAAATTTTTTAGTGTGGTTAATATATTAAAAATGTTTAAGTTTACAACAGGAAAATAAAACAAAATTGGACTCTTATTATAAAAGTAATAATTATAATAACAATTCAACGAATTCAGTACGATATTTAAATTAGAAGATAAATGTAATAAAGGTTATAGGTACTTTTGATTTTGGTCAATTAAAAGAATAATTGTGGTAGTAATTTTCTGTTTGGGTAATCCTGGTTAAAGAATTCACGAAGAGAATAAATAAATACCCCAACAACTTCGTTAGCTCAGTAATACTAGTGGTGGACACTGTTTTATATTTGTATTTGTATGTTGAAATACTTTACAAAGTAAATTTGCAAAGTATTTGGTGCACAGATTCCGACGGGGTGACTCAGACCATATGCCGGCGATGTTATTAACCCGTATTTTCTTCCGTTACTGCGACTGACTGTACACGACCTATGCCTTCACATAGGAAGTAGCAACGTAGTTAACCACGGAATATTCCTCAGAAGAACTGTAAAACTATACAGTTATCTGAGGTGTTGAAATTAACTAGTGCGAGTGAGACGCAAAACTCTCGAAAGAGAGTAAACAATCAGTGGTCTGGCTGCACTTAAAAAATAATTGCCAACGAGGCTTGATGTTAACTGACTCAGAGCTGCTTTGCGACTGACTGTTTTATATATACTACGACAAATTTTCGTTAGGGTACCATCATTTTTTTACGCACTATATTTTAAAAGCAACCAAAGCATCCGCTAAGCACTTGTATTCTTTGCCGTCTGAAAGGCAACTGAATTAAATGAGCATAAAAAATTGGTGGTTGTCGCCTATAAGCAACTGCTCTATGAGGCAATTTTCACTGGATTAATTTTTAGTCCGCTTAACTTTTGTTCTTTCCAAAACACACTGAATTAATTCATGTGGCATAAAATTGTATACGGATACACAGCTTTGTGTGTTAGTAGATATTTACACGAAGCTGGACAACTAAAGACTAAAAACGCTCTTTAAAAAACAAAACGCAGAACCTGCGTTTACATAAGTGTGTATATTAGTTTTGTTCTGCTAATGCGGGGTTGAAGCTGGTTGAAAAATTATGCCAACCAAAAACGAATTTCTTAATCGAAAATGCCAGCAAGCTGCCATGTTATGCCAGCATAATTAATCCAGTGTAAGACTATGTCCACACGATGAAACATTTGCTGCAGAAACATTTTTTAATTCCCTTTTGAAGCTGCATTCGTGTCCATGTTTTTCCGCTCCTCTTTCCCCTCTAATCAACAAACACAATGTTTCTGCAGCAAATGTTTCACCGTGTGCAAGGCGAATTTATACAGGTGGCCTTATTAGCGCAGATGACTCTCAGCTGTTTTATTCGCCTCTAGCCGTTAAAAACCAATCTTTCAAAATTTACTGACTTTCCATTCAAAATATTTTTGTGAACCATTTAAAATTTTGTGTTGAAAATTTTAAAGTTTTGTTGTGTTTTTTTGAAAATAAAACGAAAATATATGTATATATATATATATATATATATATATATATATATATATATATATATATATATATATATATATATATATATATATATATATATATATATATATATATATATATATATATGTATATATATATATATATATATATATATACATAATATATAAAATTTCCGTGCGCTTCAATTTGTGTTGTGTTAATCTACGATGTATTAAAAAAACGTTTTAAAAATGCCTATTACCCAAAGGGTGCAGGAAATTTGTTTCGTGTTCCTATCAAGGACAGAAGAAGATGGAGCGAGATTTCATTTATAATAAGTATTCATATATGTATATACATATCTGCATATATGTATATATATATATATATATATATATATATATATATATATATATATATATATATATATATATATGTACATATATACATATACGTATATACATATACACACCTTTGGATGATCTTTTACGTTTGTTAACTTTTTGTATGTACGTACATATGTATGTATGTATGTCCTATAAATTATAATTATAATTATTAATTAAATATAATTCTTTTAATTTAATTTTATTACACATATTCGTGCAGTTACCGCAAAGATAGCGGCACCACCCGTTGGTACGCCACCTTCATTCATTTATGTAATTTTAATTTTCATACACTTATAATTTTTGTTGAAATTCAAAAAAAAATATACACATATATATACATATGTATATATATATATATATATATATATATATATATATATATATATATATATATATATAACGAGTCTCTACAAGATTTCGCAATGGAAATCGAGCGTTTAGTGCAGCTCACATATCCAGGCGAGAGTCACCCGTTTCTGGACCACTTTAAAACTGAGGCGTTCGTTAACGGCATTCGCGACTCTGATGTTAAACTGGCTGTGTTCGCAACGCAGAAATCCACTTTCGCTGAGACAGTTTCATTTGCGCTGGCTCAAGAGACTGCAAGGATGGTTTGCAATCCACAGATATGTAAGGTGCAGAATATGGAGGTTTTGTCTGAGGAGGATAACAGCCTAGTTGCTAGTTTTAAGAAAGCAATGCGACAATTGTTGGCGGAAAGTGCTACCAAAGAAAAGCCTAAGTGCTTTAACTGCGGAAAAATCGGTCATTTTCAGCGCACCTGCAAAGCACGAAGAAAAAGAGGTAGATCTGTTTCGCCACCAAGAAACAGCAAACGAGTGAACTTAGAACAACAGCTGCAACATCATAAGAATCATCAAAATAAGTCTAAACATGGCGGTGGTGGTCAATCGTGCGATGCTGGTCGTAAGCGGCAGAACCATCCAAATCAACGTGGAGACAATCAGCAACGCAACAGCGGTAATTATTGTTCCAGTCGTATGATGGAAAATTATAGCATGAATCATTACAACCAACGCAATTATCAGGGCGGTAACCCTAATCGGAGCAATTGGAATACAAGTCGTGGCAACAATATGAGCAATTATGGAATGGGACCACGTTCTAATATGCGTAACATAATGGCCTATAGATCAGCTAATGGTCCCAGTGTGAGTCAGAAGCCTTTAGGTAATCCCACTAAGTTTGAGCAAGATTTCGATTGTGAACAAGCAAATACTAAGTTCGAAGAACTTCGGTCACGACTACCAAAACATAAGGTGAGCGATGAACCAAAATCAGAACAGATGAATGGCGAAACTGATAAAAAGGATGAGTCCGGCAATGAAACTGGAGCTGGTGAACATGAACCAAGAGAAAAAGAAATTACTGTAGGCTACGATAAGACCAAAACATTCTTTGACAATATTTCCGGTAGAACTACACGAGTTCGTACAAAGAATAAGAATTATGACTGGCGCCAGGAACGGATATTAAATGGTGAAACATTTGGTATGTCATCTACAAGGCGCGGAGTTTATAGAGGACGCGGCAACAACAATAATCGCAATATAAGCAATTACAGTGGTGGTAGTTACAACAATCGTGGCTACCATGGCAATAACTATCATAATCGCAGCAACAATCGGAGTAAGATGCATAACAGAATCCAGATGGTCAGTGACAACATGAAGGCTAGACAATTGGTTCTACTTTATAAAACACAACGGAAGAAAGGATTGTCCCCAAAATTACAGACTCACTGGGATGGCCCGTATAAAGTGATTAAGAGAGGGAATGACGTCGTGTACCGGAAACAGAAATGCTATAACCCAAGGTCGAAAATGAAGATGGTACATCTCGAACGATTGGCGCACTATGGAAGAGGTGATTGTATGCCTATTCGGGTCGAACAGGCTTAAGTGGGCGGCAGTGTTACAAAGTTCAAAAGTAGATTTAAATATAACGACAATGTGGCTATATGTACTTGGCAGCACTACCAATTCATCTCAAGTTGTCACAATGTTACAACCCTGGTGAACACAAAGCAGATAATATTTGAATTAACGGAAGTGGAATATTCCGGATACATCTTCGAGAATATACAAGATCATTTGAGGCTGTGCAATAATAAGTGTAAATAACAACAACGAAAAACCTAGCAACATCAATGCTAAGAGATGATGCTGTTATTCTTAATGATCTTGTACGCAAGTATTCGCTGCTAACAAAAGCTAAACATGTACACCAATATATACAGCAACATACACACAAATATGCACATAAACATACCCACATAGTACAAGAAGAAACAAAACTACGCAACACACAGAACACTCATACATACAACCACACATAGTTACAATAAACAAAACACACAAGACAGCATTGTCATATAAACAAACACACGTATATAGCTACATGTTAAGTAAAGCACAACCAACAACAACCATGACCAGATGCTTTGCGAAGTTACCAGACGATGTCATTTTGCTATATAAAGTCGCTGCCAGTAATCAGCGGGATGAGTGTGATTTTAAATCTAGACGTGTTTACATCGCTAAGTGTTTAGTAGTACAAATACTCGTGTTAATAAAGTAGTAAATAAAGTGTTGCCGCATTGTATTTCTAAAGTTAATTGTCTGTGTTTTTAATTTGATGCAATTAAACGAATCCTTGAAGGATAAGTAAAAAGCGTTTTTACGAAAAGGTCTAAAAACGTAACAATATTTATACCATTGATAGACAAAATTGTTTTACACTTGTGTTAGTGAGATAATTCGAGTTATTTGAAAGTACTATGACAAGCAAAATGAAACACAAATATTTTCGTATGGGAAATTAAATTAAACAAAATCGTCTACATTAACGCTGCCATGACAGTTTCTTAAGAGAAATATATGTTTCAAGGACGAAGAACTAATTTTATTACGTTGTTTACTACAAATGAATTTTAGGTCCGAAAAATTTTTTCACATAAGTAGTCGCGAAAAATGACAGAATTTTTTTTGAGTTTAGGATAGGTCGAGACATCCAAGGTTTTCCAAAATAATAGCCTGTCTATTTCCGGAAGAGCTTTTAACTCGCTTCGTAATATAACATGTCAACATTAAAAGGGTTTTCAAAAAGTTCAAGAAGTGGTTTTATGTTATTTGTATCATCAAATCTATCTTCAAAATTTAAAAAAAGAATTTCAAAAATATTAATATATCTCATGGTTTCCATCTTCCTTTTTTGTTTTCGTTGTTTTCTTCTACTTCTAACCATTCCCTTAGTTTTTGTAAATATATTTTCTTAAATCTATTAAAGAGCTCTTTTGTTTTCTCCGTCATTATATATATTCTTATTAAAACGGAAATAATAATAATGCCTCTTAATAACATTTTCTCTATACCTTTTAAAAATTTGATGACATAAAAGGCATTGTACATTTCCAAAAGCATTGTTTATCATAAAATTATTAATTGCATTGCGATTTATGTTAACCACTGTAATTGTAAAAAATCGCTAAGCAACAAGCTCACATGTGCACTCGCCAAAGTCTGTTGAACGACTAAACTAAAGAGCATAAGAAAAAGGAGGCGTTATATATATATATATATATATATATATATATATATATATATATATATATATATATATATATATATATATATATATATATATATATATATATATATATCAAAACAAATTAAATAATAGAAGAAGGATAATAGGGTTAACAGAATAACAACTAAAGAAAATTAAAGTGCTTTATACAAATATACAGGGACTTATTAATAACTTTTATCAGCTAGAGATACTGGTGGAAACGAAAAAACCAGAGTTTATTATTTTATCAGAGGCACATTTAACTGAAGATGTTGGTGAGCAGGAAGTAGCGTTGTTATCTCACTCTGATCGAACAGGAGGTGTAGTCATTTACTATAAAAATGAGTGGACAATGAACAAACAATTTGAGAAATTTGACGACTCCAAATATTGGATTTAATTTTGTACAGCTAAATATAAAGGGACTAACATGACAATTGTAGCGGTATATAAATCACCTAGTAGTAGTATGTCTGATTTCTGTGCTATATTTGGAGAAGTAGTTGAGGATATTTCTGAACTGAACTGTTATACTCTAATTACAGGAGATTTTAATATAGATTGTTAAAAAACAGTTTCTATAAACAACATCTCGAGAGACTTTTAAATGATAATGCATTGTAACATATTGTAGAGTCTTATACTAGAGTAACGGAAAACATAAGAATTTTGAATGATTGTGTAATTACGAATACTAAAAGAATTACAACACAAAATAGTAAAACAGCCAAAATACCAGATCATGAAATAATTGAAATTGCGATAGAAGTTAGAGTATGGACAAAAAAAATTGTCAAAGGGAAATTGAAATTTTGAGATACAATACGGCAGTATTTAACAGAGAACTCAATGCCATGTTAAAATTTGACGAAACCAAAGATCTTAATGAGAATTTTGATAAATGTTTTGAGGCAACGATACAAAAATTTAGTAAAAAAATTACTGTAAAAGAGCAAAATGGTAATACAGGATGGTTTAATGGGGATTTAAACAATAGCAAAATATCTAAATACTACAGGAGCATGGTCAAATTATAAATACATTAGAAACATACATATATAAAGTAAATATTGAAAATCAGAAAAACAAATATATAAACGATCAGATAAATAGGGCAAACGATCAAAAACAGATGTGGAAAGAGATAAAGAAATTAGTACTTAGAAAAAGTCATACTGTGATAGATTCTGTGATATTTAATGGCGAGAAGGTTCAGAATGATAAACAAATAGCTAATAATTTCAATGAATATTTTGTAAATAGCATTAGATCAATAAGAGAATCGATAGAGAATGTGCAATATATAGACCAAATGAATATGATGAACATAAATTTTAAATGTAGATTGATAACAATTTCAGAACTTAAGAAAGTTGTAAAAGAATTGAAAAGCAAGCCAGATTATAGCATAATAACAACTAAAATGATTCTTGAAAAATGGAACACTTCAGGCGTAATTTCACAAAATATAATAAATAAATCATTAAAGACAGATATATTCCCCGATACGATGGTATCGCCGATAGAAAAAGTAGCTAAACCAGATAAATGTGAAGAATTTAGGCCGATTAACACATTAAAAACATTTGAAAAGATATTGGAAAAGGTGGTTAAGGATAAATTAGAAAAATATATTGAAGACCACTGTCTTTTAACATAATATCAATCTGGATTTCGAAAAAAACATTCATGTGAAACTGCGCTAAATTATGTAATAAATCAATGGAAATACATACATAGATAAAAACAAAAAAATCATGGCGCTGTTTTTAGACCTTAAAAGAGCTTTTGAAACAATTGATCGGGAAATAATAATACAGAAACTTTACACGTACGGTGTAAAAGGTGTGGAATTGGGATGGTTTAGATCAAGTGTGCCCAAAAGTTCCTTATGGAGTGCACATGTGAGCAACAAGAAAAAGTTTTATTTTTAATTAATGATTTTACGTAATCAACCTTTTTTTCAACTTCGAATATATATATATATATATATATATATATATATATATATATATATATATATATATATATTCTAAGTTGAAAAAAAGGTTGATATCGTAAAATCATTAATTAAAAATAAGACTTTTTCTAAGTAAACAGCCAAATGACAAAAATTAAAAAGATAGGCCAATAATTTGTTTTTTTCCATCCAAGAAGAAAAATTAATAAAAGAATGGTTGCTCGCTGGAGTATAACACTGAATATTCGACCGCATCTGCTTTACTATCACAGGCCTTTGTTTACCCAAATCTTGCATTGTTGTTTTTTTTTACAGCATCCGAATAAGAAATTTTTATTTGTTTAACACCTGTTTCATTAATTACTTTCTTTATGTCATTGCACATTTTGTTATTGTTTTCTTCTATGTATTTGGTTACACATTTCCTTGTTCTCATTTTCTACTTCTTTTAGTTGGCACACATCTTTTGAATCTCTTGCACATTTTTTTCACATGCATTTTGTATTTTATCTATTTTTTTTATTCTTTCTTCATAACGGCTTTCAACTGCTTTTAATAATTGTTTAATTTCTCTTTCGTTTTGCTTAAGAGATATATTAAGATCATTTTTGCATTCTACTATGTATTGCTTTTTTAAAAAAGAATTTGGAGGGTATATTCACTTTGTCATTCCGTTTGTAACGCATCGAAATATCCATCTCAGACCCTATAAAGTATATATATTCTTGATCAGTGACGAAAAGAGCTTGACTCTTGAAATTTGTTATAAATATATTTTGAAGCTTAGAGCAGGTTAGGAGATGGGCTAAATCGGGCAAGAGGGAAAAAAGTTCCCCTAAGAAGAACTAAACCAACCCAGAAAAAGTTTAGTTAGAAAAGTTTTTTGGTTATTTTGTTAAGCAAAAGATATATTTTTATGGCAAATACGGTCCAACGCCTTAAACTTGCAGCCATAAAATAAAAAAACATTATATTTGGACCCCGCCCACTTTAGTGAGCGTTATTATATGCAAAAATAACATCAAAATTTAACAAATTGTTTTACTTAACCCTACATTCCCCAAAAATAACATATTTAAGCTTTAATGACGAAGCTGAGACGAAACCTGTTACTACTCTGCCCTACCCCTCCTCCCCCTTAACCCCCTAAATGACCCTATAAAAAAATAATAATAAAATTTTGTATCCCAAGTATTTATTTTTAGAGTTTTATGACTGCCTATTTCTGCCGTACCCCCTCTCCCCCCTTTGCCCGGTAAATGACCCTATAACAAAAAAAAGTTTTATTTTGTATATAATTATCCCAAGCATTTATTTTTAGAGTTTTATGACAAAGGTGAAATGGTTCCCCCACAGCCCTTGCCATAGCGACCCCGCCAAAATACAGTTTTTATACCCTCCGAAGAGAATTGGACCCCATAAAGTAAATATATTCTTGATTAGTGATGAAGTCTAAGACGGTCTAGCAATGCCCATACGTTCGTCTGTGGAAAACATCTATTTTTAAACGCCGCCCCCTGTAGTGGGCGTTGACCTACGATATATAAAGGAACTTTGTCCCACTATGTTAAATATTTTAAATTCTTTTACAAAATATTTGGAGGGTATTTAAGACCCGGTCGAATATAAAGTTTTTAATTGTTTTTTTATCTTGGACCAGCGCTCAGGGGATGACCTTTTACTTCGCCGGCTAATTTTTGCTACAGGGCCGACGAAGGTGGGTGCTGTTACTTTGCTTTTAGTACATGATAGTGTCACTCGCTGCCAATTATGTTCAGTGACCAGTGACTATGCCTTCATCATTGAAACAGGCTTTCAATAACTAACACAACCACGCACTAATGCTGATCAGAAGAATTCAACAAAATATTTCATGACTCAGCGCGGGCTCGAACTCAGGACCCTCCGCTTCATAGTCTCGTGTTCTACTACTTCAACCAACAGCACCCATAGTATTGCTTATTTATCTTTACGTCATCTTGAATTTCTTTTAACGCCATGTCAACATTATATATTAGCTGCATACAATCATCACAAACAAAACGCACAAAAAATGGTATAGTCTATTTTTGGACCCCGTCCTTTTTAGTGGGCGTTGAAGTACGATATAATATGCAAAAATAGTGTAAATTTTGAACAATTTCTATTCCTTAAACATATAAGAAGTTGAGATGTTTTCTGATCTTGCAGAGGTGAAACGTCTCTCCCGCGGGCCTTCCCGGAATGACTCTCTCAAAATAGAGATTTAAATTGGGTACAGAAATGTCTTAAAGGAACTCTGTCGCACCAAGTTAAACATTTTAAATTTACTTACTAAATATTTAGATGGTATTTAAGATTCGACCCGGACGATTATAACGTTTTTACTTGTTTTTTTTTTACTGTTAAGAAATACTTTTATGTCAACGAAGGTCTAACGACCTAAACTTGGAGCCACATAATAAAAAAAAATTAACCTTTAGTGCGCATTATTATATGAAAAAATACCATAAAAATATAACAAATTGTATCCGTCCCCAGGTGGCGGATAGGGGTGTTTGGAGTAGAGGGGGCAATTAGCGTCTCGGGATGGGCTGAGGAACTGGACACATCAGTGAACAGGATTTCAGCACACCCGGGATGTTATTCGTCCGCACTACCCCGGACCTAAGGGGTTCACGTAATCCCTCGCGGACCAACCAAAACCAAGCTAGGGTGGTACCCGAATAAAAACTACTATGGAAGAAAACGCAGAAAATATGAAAGTTACGGTGCAGAGCTTAAATAACTCAATACCGGCGGCTATTGGTGGTGAGCAAACAGGCCCCGAGTCGTCGTCAGCAAGTGACTGTAAGAAAACAACTTCGGGGGTGGGCAACTTGGCATCGCTGTTGCTAAAGCTACAAGATGCCTAGGAGAGGTAGAATCGGTGCCAAGGGTGATGACGAACAATCCCCAGCCACAAGAGACGGACGAGGTCTCCGTTTCTTCCCATCCAAAAAATATAGAGTCCTCCGAAGTAGATAGGATGGTCGAGGAAGTAAGTGCTATCATAGCCAAACTCACCACGAAAAGGAGGAATCTTTCAGGCGCACAACGGCGAAAAGCAGCAAAATTAAAACGGAGGAATCAGCAGGATGCTTCAAAGGAAGGTGAAGCCTCTACACCCATCTCCACGGAGAAGGGCAAGAGAATTCGCTCGCCGGAGGAGCAGAACGCTGAAGCCACCGTAAGAAATTTAAACTAAAATGCTCCCCGCAGGGAGGGGCTGTAGCGGGCGATGGGTCCAAACTTCCTAAAAAGAACTCTTCGGAGGGCTCAAAGGGAGTGGGGACCACACCGGGCGCTAGTACCTCCAAACAGGCGATGGCGTCAGGGAAATCTTCAGTGGTTGGAGGAGCTACGAAAGCTTCTAAATCACTGAAGAGAAAACCGGACGAAAGGAGGGCTAAGGAGCTGCCCACGAATGCCAAAGTGGCGCGCAGGAAACTGGCAGAAGAGCTGAGCTATGCTGTCATAGATTCCAGCAGCCCATCAGGCAAAATCCCAGTGCACTACCACAAGGAGGTGGAAAGTGCCATAAACGAATGTATTGTGGAGTACATATTGCCAACTGATGAGGATGCTCCACAAATTCATATAGAAAGCAGCAAGTGTGTTCGGGACGTAATGTTTCTACAACTGGAGTCTGACTGTTGTGTGGAGATTCTACGAAACCAAATAAATAACATTAAGGCACCATGGGAAGGTGAAGAAGACGGAAATCCCAGCCCTAACAATGGATGGGGTGGAAGTCTGAAAACCGAGTCCATAACAAATATAATTACCAAGCAGAACAAAGGCCTCGATGCGAGCAAGTGGGAAATCTTCCACCGTGAGGAGGCAGAGGAGGGCACCTTGATCGTGGTGGGAGTCGGGTGTCGGGAAGACTCCCATTGGCTGGTCAGTAGGCCCGACTGAGAAAGCCAAAAAGGATAAGGCGGAGCCTAAAGAAAAAGGGGAATCGGAGATTAGTGTATGTCAAGAGGCCCCACCACAAGCCGTCTCATAAAGATGCTGCTGCTGCTACTGCAGATAAACCTCCATCGGAGTAAAACGGCGACTCAAGCCCGAATGGAGCAAATGACTAAAGGTAAGATACACGTAGTGTTCATACAGGAACCATGGACAATTAAGAACAAGGTTTCTGGCTTGAACGACTGTAATTATCAACTTTTTTATGCAAAAACCGGGGCTAGACTCAGGGCGTGCATACTATGCCATAAGGGACTAAACTTTCTTTTTTCCCCAGAATTATCAACATCAGACGCCACAACTTTAGTATATGGCAGTCGAAACATGCTGATGGCTTCAGTGTATCTATCCTCGGATACCCCGACACCTCCACTAACGTCGGAATTGAGGCGCATTATATCATCCGCCAGGAGTAAAGGTAGGAATATCTTAATAGGCTGTAATGCCAACTCGCATCATCTCTCTTGGGGTAGCACTAATTGCAACAATAGAGGTGATGCGTTATTTGAATATTTAGTGGCAAATAACCTCTTCACAGTAAATACTGGGAATGGCCCAACTTTCATTAACAGAATTAGGGAAGAGGTTATTGATATCACTATATGCTCAGAAAACTTAATTGATGTAATAAGCAATTGGCACGTGTCGGAAATGCATTCCTTCTCGGATCATCGCTATATTTTCATGACTTTAGACCATCCTGATCCTAACCCTATAAGATTTAGGAATAGGACCAAGACGGACTGGTCAAGATTTAGGTCTAGTTTACAAAACAAACTCGAGAACTATCCACCACCAGTAGATACTGTAGGGCGCATAGATTCAGAGATAGATAGACTAAGTACTGATATTAGGGAATCCTTTGAGGACAGTTGTCCACTCAGAAATAGGCGAAACTCAAAAGAAAAACCCTGGATGACGGGTCAACTTATAAATCTCAGAAGAGAAACCGGAAGGCTCTTTAATATGGCCCGTAGGACGGGACTCGATATACACTGGGAAGAATATAAAGGTAAACTTAACGTTTACAATAAAAAAATAAGGGTGCCAAACACGAATCCTGGAAGCTTTTCTGCGAACAGGTAGACAGCGTTAGTGAGGCTTCCAAAATAAAGAAACTTTTGTCGAAAACCCACACTCAACCTGAGACACTTGTTGACTCGGAGGGCAGAGACGATGGAGAAGTTATTAGGATTTCTTAAGGAGGCACACTTCCGTACGGTGCAGGAGAACCGTCCGGAAGCGGTACACCTCCCGAGGAATATGGACAATTCAAGGATAACAATAGATACTCCAATGGTATGTAGAGCGGTGAAGAGCTTTTCGCCCTATAAAGAAGCAGGGCCTGATGGCATTTTCCCGGCTCTTCTTCAGAGAAGTATGGTCCTGATAGAGGACAGGTTGGCTAATATCTTCACAATCTGTCTTACAAATGCATATACCCCCTGGCATGGAGGGAGGCTAGAGTTGTCTTCATTCCAAAACCGGGCAGGGCAAGCTATTCGGATCCGAGGGCTTACAGACCAATTAGCGTAACTTCATTTTAACTGAAGACATTGGAACGTATTGTGGATACAATGTTGAAGGAAAGCACGATATACTGAAATTTAAACAACACGCTTATATTAAGGGCAGGTCTGTTGCGACGGCCCTACAAGAGGTTTTATATCATATAGAGAGAACCTTCGATTTGGGTATGTACACCATGGCTGTATTTATCGATATAGAGGGGGCTTTCAATAATGTATGGAACTCGACCATTATTGACTCGCTGGGTAACTTTGACTTGGACCAGAGATGGACTGCATGGATCAGTCATATGCTAAGGAACAGGAAGATAAGTTGCGAGGTTAACGACACAAGGGTAAGGGGGGGGGGGGGGGGAATTCTGCCTCCCTTGCTGTGGGTGGTAGCCACCCTACTGAAGACATTATCCCAGGAAGGATTTGCTCCCGTCTGCTATGCAGACAACGTAGCGATACTGATAAGGGGAAACAATCCTAGGGTTCTTTGCGAAAGGGCAATAGAGGCCCTGAATTTAGCTTATAACTGGGCTACACAAAGGGGTCTCAATGTCAACTCAGAGAAGACAGAAATTTGTATGTTTACAAGGAAACGGAAGATTGCACATTTGGAATCACCGGTTTTCCGAGATAGGACGACAGATTAATAAAAAGGTCAAATATCTAGGAGTAATACTCGACTGGAGGTTATCCAGGAATTACCATATAGAAAGTAGGGTGATCAAGATTCAAAGAGTCTGGACCTATTGCAGAAGGGCAATTGGGTACAAATAGGGAATGAGCCCAAAGATGGCACACTGGCTCTATACGAGTGTGGTAAGACCAATTGTGACGTACGCCTCGTTAGTATGCTGGACGTCCTTGGAGAGGAAGGTGAATATCAAACATCTTCGAAGGATACAAAGACAGTGCTGTATCGGCATCTGTGGCGCGATGAGAACCACATCAACTAAGGCGATGGAAAATATTCTATCAATACTGCCTTTTGATATACAGGTTAAATACGAAGCAGCTCTGGCTGCTACGAGATTGATGGTAATGGGTGAGTGGCTGACTATGGAACACACAACCAAACACCAGAGTATAGTACACGTCTTACCTGGGAACAACGCTCGCACGGTCACGTGGGATAGAATCCCTATTAGATATGTACAATCACACTGCACCACCATAATATCGGAAGGTATGGAGTGGGAGGATGTAGATACAATGAACCCCATAACTAACCTATACACGGACGGGTCGAGGATTGGTGACCGTTCAGGTGGAGGTTTCTGTGACATGGGTCGTAACTTTAGCAAATACTTCCGCCTGCCGGATCATAGCACGGTATTTCAGAGTGAGATCGTGGCTATTACGGAAGGGATAAAATGGTTGAAGGAAATCGATAACAGACTACCGATTCGTATATTCACGGATAGTAGGAAGGTCATCGAGGCCCTGAGGAATCATGTGGTTCAATCGCGGTGTGTACTAGAGTGCAAGGATGATATTAACTCATACACGCAATGTGGGGGCATAGAGATAATATGGATTCCAGGACATCAGGGGATACCTGGAAATATTGAGGCAGATATGCTAGCAAAGATGGGAGCATTAATGGCGAACATCACACTAGATAGTCCGAAGCCATTTCAGGTTTTTAAGAACGAACTAAAGCGATGGGCTATAGAATTACATACAAGAGATTGGCAGCACTCTACCGTAGGTAGGGTGACTAGAATTCTATGGGGGGACCCAGATGGTAATAGGACAAAGGAGGTCCTAACATTGAGTAGGCCAACACTACGGACGTTGGTTTATTTAATAACAGGACATACAGAGTTAAGGACTCACCTGGCACGAATGGGAATCGTTGGCGATATAACATGCAGGGCCTACCAGGAAGAGGACGAGACACTGGAGCACTACTTGTGCTACTGTCCAGCTTTTAGCCAAGTCCGAAGACAAACATTCAATCAGGAGATTATTCAGGAGATGGAATTTCTTAGGGGCTCTAATGGGAAAGACTTAAGGAAGTTAATTGAAGAAACTAGGTTCTTGACGTAATCAAACTCAGAGGTTTCCATGGTATCGGTGGAGGCTCCCTACAGGGGAATGGGAACTCCTTATTATAGAGCGCACAACAGGCCTATGAGGCCTAAGTGTAATCCAGGACGGATTGGGATGCTTATGCACCTCTTTTTCAACCTAACCTAACCTAACAAATTATACTACTTAAGCATACATTCCTTAAAAATAACATTTTTAAACTTTTATGAACAAGCTAAGACATAATCTGATCATAATATGCTCTAACCCACTCCTCCCCCCATGCCTATAAACAAATAAATAATAATAAAATTTTACAATTAATTATCCCAAAAATATATTTTAAGAATTTCATGGCAAAAGTGAAATGTCTCTCCTTCGGCCCTTGCCAGACCGACCCCGACAAAATACAGTTTTAATACCCTCTAGAAAGAATTGGACGCCATTAAGTATATATACTATTCTTGATCAGTGATGAAGTCTAAGGCTGATGACAAAGTGGCCGCTAGAAGCTATAATATAAGATGGCGCTACAATGTTCTACAAACCACCGCTTGTGGTTTCTTATGTGATCGCTCAAAAGATGTCAGAGTGCGAGCGAAGCTAGATGCGAGTGTGTGTTACAAAGCAGGTTGTGTAATGATTTCTAGCACGCTGTAGCTTCTTCCCATTTGTTTTCCTGTCATGGCATTTTTCTGTTTTCTTTTTTGTGCATTCCTTTTCTTTGTGAAATTGTGATTATTTAATAAACTTTTGTGTGTTAAAATAAAATAAAAATTAATGAAACAAAATATAAGAAACTTGTGTGTGAAATTTAAAACACTAACTAATTGATGTAAACAAAAGAAAACGCCTTGCGTTCACTCTGACATCTTATAGCACGATATAGCATGATTATCGCTTCTATCTTCGTTTCGCTTCTTGCGGCCACTCGGTCATCAGCCTAAGACGATCTAGTAATGCCCATAGTACGTCTGTGTATGCTCTTTTAGTGGGCGTTGGAGTCACATATTATATAAAAAAATTTAGTATATATGTAACAAATTGTATTCCTTAAGCCTACATTTCTTAACAATTTAATTTTTAAGCTTTTACGACGAAGGTAATATGTTCTCTGATCTTCCCCTGTCCTACCCCTCCTGTTTTTCTGCACTTAACTAACCGGAAAATTTAGTTTTTACGATTTAGATGAGATGTTCCCCCCACCATCCTTTCTCGGAGTGACCCTGTATTGAGTTTCAAAATTGGATACATATATGTCTTAAAGGAACTGTGACCCAGCAGGTTAAACATTTGTAACTTATTTCAGTCCTCCTTTTTTGTACGTTAATATAATATATTAATACGTAAGTTTTTATATTGATGGAAAGGTGTGTCAGTCATGGTCCTCCCAACACTTCGGAAACGTCCGTATTAAAATAAACTTTTTTCTTGTTTCCTTAAGCCAAATACCATAAAAATGGAAATTTCAATAAGAATAAAAATAAAATTTTTAATTACTAAATATTTGGAGGGTATTTAAAACCGCCCAATCACTTGCAATATAACTGTGCAATTTTTCGTATTGTGCAATGTTATATTACATACCATTGTATATATATATTATGTACTTAGATTATGAATATTTAAGTTTGTTGAGTTAGCTTTGATTTTTATATTATGTAGTTTGGAAAATATTTTTCATTATTATTATCTTGTATACAAATACATACTGATGTACTCAAATTCATTATATTAAATAAAATATCATATAACATGGTGTCAAGTGTGTAATTAATTAGAAAGCCAAAAGAATAATTTATAGATCAAGACGATTAATTTATGAATGTTCTATGTGAGAAAAATGGCTGAAATTCAACAATTAAAGCAGCAAATTGAACAATTAAAACTGAGGATTGAAAAGGATACACAGAGTGCAACAATGCCACAAATTCCCATACCACAACTTTTTAAAAGTCAGTGGGAGCTATATGTAACAGCATCAGGTCTATCAGCCCACAGTGAAGACAAAAAGAAAGCAATTTTACTCACGGCAATTGGGAATGACGTTTTTAAACGATATTAAAATATGTCAATAACATAGCGTCTATACCTGATATAATATCAAATATATTTCTATCAGCAAACGTCAAATTTCATAGCAGAGAGAATCATATTACGTGTGGACTGCAATATTAGTATTATATTAATATTATTCAAATATTATAATATTGTTTTCATAATATATATTTAGAAAACAATACCGTGATATGAACTGTCAGAAAACGTACACATACACACATTTAGACACAAGAAAAGAATTTTATGTATTAAAATAGACGTCAAAGGTAATTTTTAAGCAATCTCATTAAACAAATATATATATAAATAATAAAAAACTATATATAAATAACATAAAACACGCTGTATTATTAAAGTAAACGAAGATGTTCATGATAATTATGAAATATTATGATATTTACAATAGTACGTTTTCCACTACATAGACATTAATATTTATACAAATATATTTTTCTCTTTATTCTGCCGACGTTCTTTCTCATATTATATCAGAATTAATATCAGGTATACACGTTGTTAGTGAGGAAGAAAGAAGAACTGCAGACAATTTGTTAAAGGTTATAGAAAAAAATTTAATTCCATCTGTTAACAAGAGATATGTAAGAGCAATATTTAATATGGCAAAGTAAGAAGATGACGAATCATATGATGACTATTTTGATCGATTACGAGGTATGATAAGAAATGCACAATATGGAGAATTGCATAATGATTTATTGGTTGACAAAATCATTTGTTCAATAAAAGATCATAACATTAGAGAAATATTATGGTTGGATAAAGACATAACACTAAGCAAAGCAATAGAAATTTGTAGATCAAAAGAAATTTCTGAAAGACAACTTAGAGGACTAGATAGTAATATGGAAATTAACAAATTACAAAGAACACGTAGTACACAACAACAAAAAGAAAAAAATTTTGTGGTAATGATTACCACGACAATATAGAAAATTGCCCAGCCAGAAAGGTTTTTTGCCATAAATGTAACAAGAGAGATCATTACGCAAGAGTATGCATGATGAATGATTATAAAAACCCCAGAATAATAAAAGAAATTTCCACACCTGCTCAGCAACAGCAAGAGCATAGTGAAGAATCTGAGTATGTACTGAATATATCAAGTGAAAGATTTTATAAAGGACTATTGAAAAATTTAATTATAATTAACCAGAAAGGTGAATCAAAAATAATTAAAACACAATTAGATACTGGAGCATCGTGCAATGTTATAGGACTAAAGACGCTAAAAACTTTAGATCAGAACTCATATATAAAACAAACTGATATACAACAAACTGATATAAAACTTAAAACAGTTGATGCAAGTGAAATTGAAACTATAGGTGCGTTTGTTTACTTTTACAGTAAAATGCAGTAAATGAGTAATTACTGAGCAAACTGAAAAAGTTACTCTCAAAAGAAGCTGTTCAAAAAAGTACGCGAACGGAAAATTTGTAAAAATTCGTAAGATTAAGGAAACAGCTGACTGCTTATAAATGTAGTGTTGAAAAATATTTACACTTTTGATTACGTAACTCTTTTTCTTGTTGGTACTCGATGCAATACTTTTATATAACACGAAGATTTTAAGAAAATGTATTAAATTGTTTTATGTAATATTTCCCCTATTAATTATTTTTATTTTATTTGCTTCTGGTTATATGTGTCCGGTTAAATTTATTAAGAAATACATGATTATTTGATTTTGGTACTGATTACTTTAAAAACAAGTGCAGTGATAAATAACAAAATACTTAAAACTTTCACAACTCCAAAGAATTAAAATAAAGCAGCACAATAACATAAATAAAATAAAGTTTAAAAATAAAATACAATTAAAACGTTGCTATGGAGGCCAAAAAAAGAAAACTGGATGTAAAATGTTCGCCTCAAACATATCGTATATTGTGCACTGATTTTTAATGTCAAATAGTCCAGTAGAATTGGTTAAGAGCTGAGGCCAAATTACGGCATTCGATATCGATCGAAATTTGTATATAAATTGTATAGAAATTTCGTTTCGAATCGAATGCGGTAATTTGGCCCCTGGTTGAATTTCATCGGTTATCTTATCTTCATGCCCAGTTTTCGTTATGCATAGGGCCCTAAATGATTTCTATAACACTTGTTTCAACAAGCAAATAATTTAGTTCAACAATAATAATTTAGTAATAATTATCCATTTTTTTATTTTGTTTCAGTATTCTTTAAATTTTTCTTTTTTTAAGTACTTTTTTCACAAGTTTTATACTTTTTGTTTGCTTAATTTTTTTTTGTTTACCTCTTTGAATCATATGTTTTTTGTTTTGCTAAATTTTACTGGCAAAAATTTCTGCAGTAAAAATTGGTAAATAGTCAGTCATGAACTGTCACTTTACTCTCTCATTTTGTGTTCTCATTTACTGTATTTTGGGTAAACGAACGCAATTTAGTAAAATGCAGTAAAGTTCAGTAATAATTTGTAAAAATTTTTGCGTACTCGAACACACTTTATAGGAACAACTAATCTGACAGTAAAACATAATAGTTATAAAACTAAAATGGTTTTCTACATACTAAAAACAGATCATTGTCCACTTTTATCGCCCAAAAATTCAAACTAATTGAAATATGTAAAGAAATTTCACAAGCTCCAGCAAAAGAAGAGGCATATATGTAGTATAATTACGGTGACCATTCGTCCTTTTTTTAAGAGGACAGTCCTCTTTTTTTACATGATGTCCTCTTAGATAAACAAAAATTAAAGTGTCCTTTTTTTAACTGAAATGTCCCTTATTGTCCTTTTTTTTATTATTAATACTTTTTTGTTTAAACTAAAGTTAAAAGTTTTATTTTCTCAATACAATAAAAGTCAAAATCACCCACACAATAGTAATTATTATCATTAAATAGATTTTGCAGAGATAAAAATCTTTTTCTCAAATGACTGTAATATTTCTGGACATATTTTAAGTTCTGGGCATATTTTGTTTATATAACATTAATATATGTATGTAAGTAAGTCGACCATGCCTAAATTATATGCAATTTACTACAAATAGTAAAAACAATTTTTATTACATCTCTAAATGTCCTCTTTTTTGGGTTGAAAAATATGGTCACCGTAAGTATAATAGAAAATTATAAAGACATTTTTGAGGGGCTAGGTAAACTGGAAGGAGAGGTTCATTTAGAAATTGACACAAATATAACACCAAAATGAGAATCACCCCGAAGAATTCCAATGGCACTACGAGAACACTTAAAAACAGCATTGGAGGAAATGGAGACGGCTGGAGTAATAAAAAAGGAACCTGAACATACGCAATGGGTAAGCAACATTGGATTGGTAAAGAAAAATAATAATAAAATTAGAATATGCATTGACCCAAGAGAATTAAATAAAGCTCTTAGAGACGTAATATATCAGCTACCAAAAATTGAAGAAATACTTACAGAATTAGCAGGTGCAAGAGTTTTTAGTATGCTTGATGCTAAAAACGGGTACTGGCAGCTATAATTAGATGAATCAAGTAGTAAAATGACAACATTTTGGGCCCCATACGGAACGTATCGGTTTAAGCGCATGCCATTTGGAATAAATCCCGCAATGGAAATTTTCCAAATGAAACAGAATCAGGTAAATTATGGTTTAAAGGGAGTAGTGTGTATAGCAGATGATATTCTAATATTTGGAAAAGGCGAAAGCATTGAAGAAGCAACAAAAGACCACAACAAGAACTTACAAAAATTATTAGAGCGACTTAAGAATGAAAAAAACTAGTTAAAAGTTTTTTGGACATATTTTAACGGATAAGGGAATTAAGCCTAATCCTGAAAAGATAAGTGCCATTGTAAATATGCCAAAGCCAACAAATAGGGACGACACGTTACGTTACCAAATATATCAGAAATAACTGAGCCACTTAGAAAGATAACTCACACAAAAAGTATTTTCACATGGACCACTGAGCAATAAAATGCATTTATAGATATGAAAAGGCTAATATCAACAACACCAGTGCTACAATATTTTGATATAAAAAAGTAATTATACAAACAGACGCATCATCGTTCGCAATGGGATGTTCACTAATGCAAGATGGTCGTCCAGTAATTTATGCTTCTAAAACATTTACATCAACACAAAGAAACTATGCACAAATTGAAAAAGAGATGTTAACAATTGTTTTTGCTTGCAAGAGATTTGATCAATGTATTTGTGGAAAAACAGACGTGTTAATTGAAACTGATCACGCCCCATTAGTAAATATTTTTAAGAAACTTTTATTGAATACCCAAAAGAGGTTGCAATCAATGATTTCAGCACTTCAGAGATACAATTTTAGTGTAAATTATAAAAAAGGTACAGAAATGTATATCGCTGATAAGCTATCAAGAGCCCCAACTGAAAGCAACGGTGTGGAAAAATTAATAGAGATATATACGAGAAATATATATCGTAAAGTAGAGAAAGAAATAGCTGCATGCAATGATTTGGAATATAAGAGGATAAGCAATAAGTTAATAACAAAACTGCAAAAAGCTACCGCCGCAGATAAAGATATGAACATATTAGAAAAAAATATAAAGGATGGTTGGGCAATAAAAAAATTTGTGGTAAACGAAGCTATTAGAGTATACTGGAATATTCGCGATGAATTAGTATACAATAATAAACTAATTTTCAAAGGAAATAGGATAGTAATCCCATATGAAATGAAATTCTTAACCGTTTACACATTCCCCATTTGGGAATTGAATATACTTTAAAATTGGCAAGAGAGACAGTATATTGGAGAGGAATTTCAGATAACATAAAGCAAAGAATACTGAAGTGTGAAATATGTAATAAATATGCTAGAAATCAACAAAACTAACCGCTTATATTAACCGAAATACCAAGGTCACCTTTTGAAATTGTGTCCATGAAATTAATTTTAAAAATACTATTAAACGATTCTTAATAACAATAGGTCATTATTCAGATTTTTTTCGAAATAAATGAATTAAACAATATGTCTGCGAAAACGACAGTCAGCATGCGCAAGAAAAATTTTAGTAGGTATAGTTGTGTCACTGAGCTATTAGCTAACAAATTTAACATTTCATTAAATTGTGGATCACGCATATGTTCCTCACGTATTAAAAGGCAAACAGTTGGTCTGCCATACATACGCCAATATTTACCAACGAATTATAATTCCGTTTTTATATCATCAATTAATAGTGCCATATCGCGATACAAATAAAAATTTGATACTTCGAAAATCAAAGGATAACAGAGAACTGTCATGCCACAAATACGATACACCTTACTAGTGCCCAAGGTACCCACAGGTCTGGAGGGACGGCCAGAGAGACCCACTTTGTTATTTACACCCAAATGTTGATAAACTTTAATTAGTTCGGTGGAAGACCAAATTTGTACTGGTTCAACCTATAACAATATAAATTTAAAAAATTATAGTAATAATAAATGAGTAACCAGTCACTAATTGCGTAAAACTTACTTTATGAGGTGTTTGCATTTGTATACCATAAGTAGCCATTGTGGCTTGTAGACGCATTGATTCAGCAATTAGAACAATTTGAACAATGCAGCAACGTCAGTCCAGACGTTGTCGTCAACTATCATTTGTTGCGAAGATTCTTTCACTTGAGCCACTTCTACAATGGGCACTGCACTAAGCATTAAATAAATTCTGCCGCTTTTTACAATCTGTCCTGGATCAAAGTGATCCGAACAGATGGAAGATGTTGCCGAGAACTTCCTGTTACAAATTTCCCTCCATATTTTGCGTTTGCGTTCATCACTGGGGACGGTAAAGAATGTTTGGTTCCTTTCTTTTTTCTTTTTACATATGGAACAGCTACGCAAGTTAGTTTTTGCTTTATTAATTTTATTCACTCAAGTTTTGATTTGACTTGTATATTTTAAACTTTTTTCACTTTTTTATGTTTTTATCTCACCAATTTTTTAATTTTTAGCTTCTTTCACTTTTCTTTCACAGCACAGCCATAAAAAGCACAGGTTAGTTTTCTCATGAAAAATAAAGCTTGTAAATAAACATTTGACAATTCTCTGAAGAATAAGCGTGGACAGCTGCGCTAGTAAAGTAGCATACACACTGGCAAACTTGAGTGACAGTTTTGCTCAAATTGTGGGTTGATCGATAGTGTGTACATAAAATTCGTCAGTCAACAGTCAACCACGAAAATTTTTGCGGTTGAGTGACAGTCAGCGGCCATATTGGTTTTTGACTGCTAGTGTGAACCAAAAGTGTCAGTCAAGAGTTATTTTTTGGAGCATAAACTTTATAACTTGGACGCGGAAAATTATATTTTCGAAGAATTCATATATTTTTATGAAAAACAAGGTTGTCTGTGTAAGATGTTAAGACAAAATCGTACGAGGAGTCGTTAAATAATAAGAAATTAAATAATTTAATTAAAAAAAATCATTATAAAAAATTTTTGTTATCAATAAAGCGCATCCTATTTTGTTATTTTCTATGTTTGTGTGTCAAATTTTTTTCTTGAATGACGGTTTAAGTGTCGAACATGATCGATAGTCTAGACAGTCAAACGTATCCTTCAAAAATGATGAATTTTTGACTGTCACTCAAGTTTGCCAGTGTGTATGCTACTTAAGAGTACCTGTTTAATCTGCCTTGATTTTAGCTCAGTACCAGAAGTCGGCGGCGGGTTGCACGTGAGAATAAAATTTACTTTTGAGAGTCACACACATGCTTTTACTGAGTAAATATAGTTACACTCATTCTCGAACGAACCTTCAATGGAGATTTTGTTATTGTCGTTGTTGTATGTTTATGAAAAAATACCTTGCTATTCTGTTGTTGTTGTTGTGTTTATGAAAAAAGTGTATGGATAAAAATGTTATTTTCTCTCACTCATCAAACTTACAATGAAGATCAATGAAGATGTATGTGTTTGCCGATACCTGTTCAGTACTGAGCGCTTTTGCGTCAGGGCGGTTTTGTTTCAGAGCGCTTTTGTTTCAGAGTTCTTTTGTTTTAGAGCGCTTTTGCTTCAGAACTGAGGGGTTTTGATAATTTAATTAATTTTTGTAATGATACCACAGTTTCTTAATATGCTGCCAGACAAATATAAATACGTCATTGTATATGTTATTGTGACATGTCTACAGAACCAATCAAGGCAAATTCATACCAGGTGGCCTTAGTTCAGAAAATGGTGATCAGATGTTACCAAGGCAAAATTACCACTATGTGACAGTGTACTTGGATATATTGTTAAGGGTTGGTTTTCTTAATAGACAAACATGATAAACTTCACAATTCATAAAATGTTTAATTTTGTCTGATTGCTAATAAAAAACCAACCCACAGCACTTCCAAAAACACAAGGCACATAAAATATTACTTTTTGGCACTCACTTATATTTTACACACTTACCTTGTCGAGTTTTTCGGGAACTGATGAAGCCTTTCGAAGTCCTGGCAAACAACTACGGCTCCTGAAATATAAAATAAGCAATAATACTTAATTTAATTAAATACACTTCTTGGCACACATATATTTCACAACACTTACCTTACCAGGTTCTTCGGGAAGTGGTGAAGCTATTCCACATCCTTCCAACTATACACCTGCAGTTCCTGAAATATATCTTTCTGTTTAGGATTTCATTTAATTAAATATAACAGTTCAATTAATACTTACGTTTTTCAGGGAATATTGTTCAGCAGCTATACCTGTAACAAAATTGTTCTATCAGAAATTCATAAATAAATAGCATACAAATATACTTACCACTTTTATGTCTTCCCACACAATAACAGAAGGAACCACGGTCATATAAAAGAATAAAAAATTTATCGCAATTTAGTAAAAAGGTGCAAATTTTTGGATTTAAGTAAATTTGTACGCCTTTTTACTGAAAAATTTTCAACTAAAATAAAATATTTTTTTGACTTTTAACCGGCTAGAAGAACAGAGTGTGATCTTAGCTTTAGTTGTCCATCTTTGTCTAAACATGAATTTCAAAACAGAAAGGTGTAGGTCGCGCCAACAAACATTAAAATTGGTAAATAAGTCAGGAAGGGGGTTTTCCGTAATTTCAGAAACTTACAAAAGTTTTTGCAGTAATTTTAGTAACTACTAAAAGTTATGTCAGTAAACCGTAAAAATTTTTGGTTACTGAAAATTTCAGGTACTCTTAGCAGCTGTGTATTAAATTTTCCTTGGTGCGTGTTGAACTACTGTCAAAAGTTTATATAGAAGCCACATAATATGTTTTTTTCTTAAATCTCCCTTGTTATTGATGCTTCTTCTTCCTTGATTTTGACATTAGCTCTACATTTTCTACCGCAATATACGTGTGGTTATTGGTGTTGTTAATTGTTGTACTAGTGAGAGTACCTGGTAAATCTGCCTTTTTAGTCTGGGTTCGCACTATGAAATTTTCTTTCATGAAATTTCTGAAATTCTCTTTTAAAATTTCACTCGTGTCTGCACACTGAATGTTAATTTCATGAAACTTAATATTTTTGTTTGTTTACATAGCGTCTATACCTGATATTAATTCTGATATAATATGAGAAAAAACGTCGGCAGAATAAAGAGAAAAATACATTTGTATAAATATTAATATCTATGTAGTGGACAAAGTACTATTGTAAATATCATAATATTTCATAATTTTCATGCAACCGTACAGTAAGTTTACTTTAATAATATAGCGTGTTTTATATTATTTATATATAGTTTTTTATTATTTATATATATTTGTTTAATAAGATTGTTTAAAAATTACCTTTGGCGTCAATTTTAATACATAAAATTCTTTTCTTGTGTCTAAATGTGTGTATGTGTACGTTTTTTGACAGTTCATATTATGATATTGTTTCTAAATATATATTATGAAAACAATATTATAATATTTGAATAATATTAATATAATACTAATATTGCAGTCCACACGTAATATGATTTTGTCTGCTATGAAATTTGACGTTTGCTGATAGAAATATATTTGATATTATATCAGGTATGGACGCTATGTTACTTTCACATATAGAATATAAAAATAAAGTAAAATCTATTATGTTTACCCGACACCATTCTTCTCTCCCCTCTCACCAACAAACTGATACTTTCATGAAATAAAATTTCATAGTGCGAACCGAGAATTACATAAAAATGAAATTTCTCGGCAGGAACATTGGCGCAAATTGGAAAATAATTAATTTTGCGACAAATTTATTGCTCAAAGTTGGTAATTTATGGATGAAATATCATCTATATATTCATCCACTGATGACTGTGCGAAGATAAACAAAAGCACAGAAGAGCAATAAAATCATTTACAAAATAGTGGAACCAGCAGCAAAATGTAAGTATAAATTGTGCATACATATTAATTTCTATAAAATTTATAATTCTAATATTTTCCAGAAGCCGCATGTGCGTAATGGAATGCGAGGAAGGAGAGAGGCTACACCTATTCCCGAAAGAACCAACTAGGTGAGTCAATTGTGTATATTTTATAAAAAAAATTCATCAGGAACCGGACTGGTGTTTAAGAAGGTCAATATCCTATTACAATTGATGTTCATCTTCGAAAAGCAGCAAAGCAAAATCCACCAGAAAGACTGGCACAATGATAGCAAAACCTAGTAAGAAGGTACCAGCAACCAAACCAAAAGTACCCAAAGCTAAACGTGCTACAGCAGCGAACCCGAAAAAGATGACCCTTACAAAAAACCATCAGCGAAAAAGACCCCATGAACCAAGTAAATTGCTTTCGCTTCAATTTAAACTGTTTTTCGACAATCGAAATAAAAAAGTCCTTTTAAGGGCTACAATATATTTAAGAAAAGAGCTCAATTTACAAACAACCTGAAACAAAACATTTCACAACATAAAATCTTTTATTATTTGTAGACACAAAATCGGCTACCTCTTTTTGAAATTAGTTTTGTAGCCCTGCGAAGGGCTGTTTGCGTTTTTTGTCCGGGTTTTTGTTAAAATAAACATTTATTGGCGTTTACTTGGGACTGGTATATATGGTTACGTCTTTAGTATCTTCACTGACAGCATGCTTACCCAATTCACCAGGCAACAGTAGACGGACAGCAAATTGAATTTTACTGATAACTGTTGAACGCTTGTAGTAGGATAAACGTGATGCTTCGGCAGCATCGCGCTCAAAAATACCATTCATAAAATTATTCATGACTTTATGAGATGCCAGTATCCGGATGTACTTGTTTCAAAACTTTGTAAATGTAGATGACATAATTTTCCTTACGCTTTACCAGCTTTCTTTGCTGCTTTACCAGTGATCTTAGCTTTGCCAATGATATTTCAGAATTATACATCCACTTCAAATGCATATGAATTATATGTACTTTACCACACAATAATCAAAGCACTTGTTTGCGTGTAAAGAGGAAGGTATAAATAAGAAGACAATTGTTATTTAGTGTTTTCAAATTGAATTAAATATTTCTTTATTACCTTTCTGCCATACCTAAATACGGGCGGCAATCGTTTTTTAACTGTCAAAAGTTCTCATGTCCATACATTTTGTATGGATCATACCGAAATAACGCGGCGGCAACGCTTTGCTATTGGAAAATCCGATTTTGACAGAGCGTTTTCTAATGAAGTTGGTTGCAAAAGAAGAGAATTGTAACCAGAGAAAAAGAGCAAAGATTTACAAAAGTGAAATATATAATAAAAGAAAAAATTTGTGCACTTCGTATTAGAAAATGGTGGTAAGAAAATATTTACAATATGATTATATACATACATATGTATGCACGTTTGTAATTTATACAAAATTTCAATAACAAAATCACAAATGTCGTCCGTGCAGCTGTTAAAATAATCAGGGTTGTTTAATTTGTTTGTTTGATAACCCTGTTTTTATTGTTTTTTGACATACCGTTGCCGCTTTTGGTTAGGTATGGCATTTCAGCGTTAAAGGTCAGCGGAAAAAAAGTTCCGCTTTCCGCCCGTATTTAGGTATGGGTGTTTGTTGTCTATTTGGAATGTGCCACTTTATCAAAGGCTCACAAACAAGTAAGTGTTTATACATAAGAAAAACAACAAAGGATCGAACAAACGAATAAAACCAAACCGTTAGGTATTTTTACTAGTCAGAATCCAAGAGAATACTCCGAAAAATCAGGAATGATTTAAGAAAGGAGTAAATTTGGGTCCTGACAAAGTAGTAAATATTTAAAAGAAAATTAAATAAACAAATTGAACGAAGCAATATAAAATATTAACGATCTGCTCTTAGTAGGTGTAATGCAAATTAATTAACCATGAAATTAAATATTGAAGTCCTCTGAATCATAACCACCACGTATAGATTTTCTGGAACGATTGATACACCTTTTAACACTTTGCTATTCTCCATTGAAGCATGTATGTAGGTTGAGACATCATCACAATTGGCACATCACTGAAGACTAGAGTTGTACGGCTCCTGAATGAATTAATTCAATTGAATCATTCATTCAACTGAGCGAGGTGAATCTTTCACTTTACTGAGCGTTTTTAGCTCTTTTCTTTCACTTCTTTCAGTTGTTTCAGTTGATTCAGTGATTCAGTTGTTTCATTGAATCTATTTCTTTCAGTAGCTCTTTTCTTTCATTTGTTTCAGTAGCTCTTTTCTTTCATTTGTTTCAGTAGCTCTTTTCTTTCAATTGTTTCAGTAGCTCTTTTCTTTCATTTGTTTCAGTAGCTCTTTTCTTTCATTTGTTTCAGTAGCTCTTTTCTTTCATTTGTTTCAGTAGCTCTTTTCCTTCACTTCTTTCAGTTGATTCAGTGATTCAGTTGTTTCAATTGCGTCATTGAATCTGTCTCTTTCAGTAGCTCTTTTCAATGCTGGTATGTCAAAATCTATATGAAAAAAAGGAATTAATTCACTCAATGCAGATACACACATGGTGTGGCGCTTTATATTATTAGAGCTGCCAGATGAAAATTTTTAAACAGCACTGCCATGATACATATTTCAGTACTTATTAACTTGGTGCGTATATATACATACTTATATAAACATATACGTAAATTAACTGAGAAAAATCTACAAAATACAAGGTTAAATAGAAAATATTACTTTATTAAAATAGGTTCGAATGCAAAATATTTAAAATCACTTAAATATTTATCTAGTTATTACTTATGTTCAATAAATGTGTTTTATATTACATACGAGTATTAAGGAAAAAATAAAAAGGCATAAGTGGTTGTTGTATTAGCTAGTCTGATTCTTTCATTTTCTTTCATGACATTTTCATTTCATGAATTATGGCTGAGCTAGTGAAAGAAATGAATGAATTAATTCAGTAAAGTGAGCGGAGCGGAAAAGAGCGCTCACTCAAAAGAGCTGTTTTGTACAACTCTACTGAAGACGACTTCAAAGAACTCTTTTTCATCAGCATATTCTTTGTAGGTACTGTGACTCTGAAAGAGTTATAGAAATTTTGATGAACATTTTTATATAAATTGTAATAAACACAGTGAAATACTTACATTTTTATACAGTCGCTTTCAAACTCAACCCTTTTAGTCCTCCAATATGTTTAAGTACGGATTCATTAAACCCTTGTTCTACTGTTTATAAATATTTGCTAATTTTTAATGCATCTTTGTTGGAAGCCTTTGGGGCTTTCAGCAAGTGAACCGGTGACCGTACTTAGGTATTGTTGTGCTAATTTTTAACAAAAGTATACATAATTACTTACTTACTTTTGGAATACCAACGAAACCACTTCGTATTTTATAAAATATACGTTTGAACATCAGATCCTCTACGAGGAAGCTAGTTAAAGATATCTCTTTTAAGATTTAAAAAAAATTAATTTATTAAGCGGCTATGCGCTTTCTTTATTTATTCCTTTAAAAAATGAATCTAAACTACACTTATGTTTACACTTAATACTGATGTTCGATTCAGACTCGTGTTAAATTTAGACGCCTTCATGTCAAAAAATAATCTTTTTATATAATGTTGAGTTTTAGTGCCTGTTTGCTTAGTTATGAAAATGTACATTCTTTATCTTATGTTTATTAATATGCCCTTTTCTTGGGTTGTTTGTTTGTAAATTGTGTTTACTAAAAATGTGTTTGATATTTTCTTATCTCTAGAATATGTTTACATTTGATATTTCCCTGAAATGAATGTCTTTGTCCTAAAGTGTTTGTATCTTTATTTCGATTACAATTTAGCATGTTATTACAAATAACCTTTCACATGCTTGGTTTTGTTTTATTACAAATAATCTTTAGTAAATTTGACATGTTTGATTTATTACAAATAATCTTTGTTTTATTACAGCTAATTTTTGTGTCTTAAAGTATGTTTTGTATCTTTGTTTTAGTTTAACATGCTTGATCTTGCTTTAGCTTAAATTATGTTTGTATCTTTGTTTTAACAACCTTGAGGTTGTAGTGTTCCTTAACTCTCCCCTTCCTAAATTAAATCGTCCCGATTTAAACTGTATTAGCCTGTAGCTTTACTAGCTCATTTCTATAAAGGACTTAAAAATTTTCGTCTGCAGGTATATAAAATTTCTTTAATGAATCTAAGTTATTAAATGCATATTCTGTGTCTGTATATAAAATTTTCATTATCTCAAAACTTTCACTATGTTTAGTGTGTATTGCTTCTAGCAATCCGGCATGTGTGTTTTTATAAGTTATGTTATTTATATGTACTTCGTCCGTGAATTCTACTAATGTTATTTCTGTTGTCGTATGGTTATTTACAGTGTGAGTTCTGTCTAATAATATAAATCCTTCGTCAATTTGTAATAGCGGTTGATTGTACTCTTGAATAATTGAACATTTAGCGCTCTGATTTTCTAGTAATGGTATGATACAGTTGTCGTCCGTGTTATTGTTTCGTTTGCAAATATATTTTCCCAAATTATTTTTACACTTTGTGATCCTAACATAGTCCTTCCCGCATCTTGCTATTTCCTGGTCAGTAACAATTTTTCCGTGTCTAAAAATAATTGGAGTTACCTTAAAATAGTCACATTGGTTAGTTAGTACCGGGTATTTGAGTTCATAAGTTCTAGCGATGTGTATGTCTGCGTATTCCATTATGTTAATTATTGGGGTTCTTGTTAATTCATGCGTAATCACTTCCCTCAAATCCTCCATGTCCAAAGCTTCCGATAAGAATTCATTGTTTTTTGCTGCATTAATAGTTCGTGTTATTAATAAAAGTTGGTCATGCACTTGTTCTAAGATTATATGGTTTTTTATATTTTTCTGATTGATTGTATTAAGAATTTTTTCGAATCTAGAGTTTATTAATTTTTGTTTTGTATTATTTTCAATTAGTGTGTTAATGGCTTTCTCTATTTTTATAACATCATCGTGATCCGGGATACCCGTAATAAATTTCAAGGCGGAATCTAAAAAATTTATTCCTCTTCTCTGAATATTATGCTCTATTAGCTGTTTCGTGAGAATTTCAATTTTTTCAATCCAAATTTGTTCTTCTACATTAGGCTTGTAATTACCACTAAGCACTTGCCTGTACGGCGAGAATATTTTTGTTAAGTTGTTTACATGAAATAAATAAGAATAATTGTCGAATAACAATGCGTCATCACCTCTTGTCAATACGTATTTTTTTCCTGTTGGATTTTGTAGTTTAACGTCTGCTTGAATTATTGTTGCGGTTGTGATGACCATGATTAGTGATGTTAGGAATGTTATCCTCATTTTTGGTAAGTACATAATTTTTTTTATATTATTTTTATGTATGATCTGCCCTCCTTGAGTTAAGATAGTGTCCTCACAATCTTCCTGAACTATGTGTTTTTTGTATCTGCTATCGCTCTTACTTCTGATGTTAGTTCTAGCTACCAACACTTGATCTCCTTGTTGAAATGTCCTATGCTTTGATCCTTGATTTAACCTTTGTAGTGTCCTCTGCGAAGCATTTCTTAATTTATTTTGTATATCCTCCTTAGAGAATTTTATTAAATTAAAATGAATATCTTTGGGTTTATATCCTGTAACTGAATGTGTAGAGTTGTTTATTTCTTTTACCGCTAGGAATAACTCCTCCGTTGCTGATGTTTCTTTATGTATCTTAAAAATTCGAGATAGTTCCGATATTGAATTGTGTGCTCGTTCGACTTGTCCGTTTGCTTTAGACCTGTGTACTGGGGTTTGTATCTTTTTAATGTTATGTTTTATACACATTTGGTTCACCATGATCGTATTCAAACATTTTTCATTATCTGTCATAAATCGTTTGCAGTTCGGAAAATTATTAATGAGAATTTCTTCTAGTTTTCTGTCCATATCAGCCTTTGAGTCGATGTCTCTGATAACTATGTATTTAGAGAATTTATCTATACCTACAAGATACTGTTTATGCTCGTTGAAATAAATGTCTATATGTATGTATTCCCCTGGATGTTCGGGAATATCCGAGTGTTGTAATGGTTCTTTTGTTGGGTTGCGTTCGTATTTACCATACAAACATGCAGTGCATTTCTTATTAAATGCCTTACAGTGTTTTCTCATGTCCGCCCAGTAATATTGTTCTAATAGTTCGTGTATATTATTTTTATAGCCTCTATGTGCTCTCTCGTGTGTTTCTTGTACTAATCGAATTTGTTCCTCTCTTTTTGTTATATCTCTTAATCTTATTGGTGTGTGTACGAGTTTGGTAGTATTGAATGTATTCTTTATGATTCTACCGTATTTAAATAAATCTTCAGCTGTAGCATATATGGCGGTGATTTTTTGGGGTTGAATACACTTTTTTAGTTCGGTAATTAAATTTTTTTCGTTAGTAAATCTAATAATATGACGTAATTTACTCTGAAATATTATTTGTGTATGTATTTCATTAGATACTTCATTTGGTATGAGTTCAATTTGTATTCCATACGCATTAAATGGTTGTGATACAGTTTTTATTATTTGTTCACTGGAGCTATCACTTGAATGAACTGTGCCTACTGATGATGTATTTATAGCTTGTCGTGATAATGCGTCCGCCACAACATTTTGTGTACCAGGTTTATAGGTTAATTTAGCACCATAGTCTTCGATGATGGCTTTCCATCGTTTTAGCTTGGGGTTAGGATTTTTGTCTGAGATTGCGTATGTCAATGACTGATGGTCAGTAAAGATGATCAAGTCAGCTATGCCGTATATGTAGTTACGTAATTTCTTTAAGGCCCAAATTATAGCCAGTAATTCTTTTTCGTTAGTACTATAATTTTGTTCGGTGGTGCTCAGTGTACGAGATAAAAAATAAGTTGGGTTCCTATTTTGACTTAGAACAGCTCCAATAGCTGTGTTGGAAGCATCTGTTGTAAGTTCAAATGGTTTATTAAAGTTGGGCTGGTATAATTCTATTTGCTCTTTTAGACTATTTTTTAATTTGTTTACAGCTTCTATGGCTGGTTGTTCCAGTTTAACCTCTGTATTTTTACTTTTATTTTTACCAATGTGTGCATTTTCTCCTTTTAGGTGCAAAGTTAAGGATTTTGAAATTTGAGCATAATCTTTTACAAATCTGCTATAGTAGCCAGTAAGTCCCAAAAAACCTCTGAGGTCTTTTAATGTTTTCGGTATTGGAAAATTTTTTATTGCCTTTATTTTTTCCGGGTCAGTGGTTATTTTATTATATTTTACAATATGTCCGAGATATTCTACTTCTTCCATGAAGAATTTTGATTTCTCATTGGACACTTTTAAGTTCGCCTTATTTAGGGCATTATAAATAGCATGGATATGTTGTATGTGTTCCTCTGGCGAGGAAGAATATATAATTACGTCGTCTATGTATACGTAAGCAAATTTTCCTATAAATTCTCGTAAAATATCATCCACACATCTTTGGAAAATGGAAGGAGAATGACAGAAAGCAGTCTTCTCTCTATCCTTTTCCGTTATCCTAATTTGGTGGAATCCTGATTCCAAGTCGAGTGTGGTAAAGTATCTAGCTTTTCCTAGATTCTGTAAAGTTATATTTATATCTGGAATTATATATCTGTCAGTAACTGTATGTTCGTTTAGTTTTCTGAAGTCTATCGCCATCCTACGTTTCGGTTTACCATTCTCATCAGTTCCTTTTTTGTGAACTGTTAACATAGGTGAATTATAAGGACTAAAGCTTTTTTGAATAATACCATCTTCTAGTAATTTTTGTATTTCTTTATTGACGAATTCTACGTCATTCATATTGCCCGGGTACTGTTTTGTGCAAATTGGGTCATCTGTAGTTGTTTTAATGCTTGCCTCAATAGTTGTAGTAAAAAGTAGGGGACCTATTTTATTATTACCTATCATTAATTCTTCAATCTCTTTTCTATATTCTTCACTTCCTATGGTGAAATTTATGTATGCATTATCCTTTCTTTCCTGCAATTCAAATCTTATTTCGTTACTGTTTATTATTGCGCCTAGATTTCTTATTCCGTCCCATCCTAATATTAAGTCAAAATTATCTATCGAATCTATTTCGAAGAAATCTATGTCTTTTCCCATAAATTTAATAGTTTGTTTGGTATTGACTATTGATTTACCATGCATACTTATAATTTGTAAAGGCTTAATTTTTTCTGAATGGTTAAACTTTAAAGATTTTTTTATATAATTGTGGGTTGCACCTGTATCTATTAACACTTCAAAATTTTTTTCTCCATCATTCATTATAATAAAGGGCAACCCATTTTTTAGTTTAAAGACTTAGTAACTATTTTATTTATGGTACCTGTTTCTACAATAATACTTTCGTTATCATCTTCCGCTGCAAGCTTATTGCTTCTAAGAAATTTAGATTGGTGAAATTGTGTGCTGGGTTCTCGGTGTCTCTTCCAAGGATGATGTTGTTGATTATGAAAATTCGTTCTGCGATGTTGATTGGTGTTACCTGATGATGTGTCCATTGGTTCTGGACGTGGTTGATAGGATAATGTTGGGTAGGCACTTCTTTGTTGATGGATATACGATGGACGTCTGTGATGATGATGATGGTTGTTATTGGGTCTTTGTATTGGCTGTACATAACTCCTCTGTTCATTGCTGGAGTATGATAATCGTAATTTTCGATGCTCGTCATCGTGTTCTATGGTGCGTGCTACCGCAAAAGCATGTTCCAAATCCTTTATTGGATTTCCATATAGTGTGGAGCGTATGTACGAGTTACTAATTCCGTCTTTGAAGACTCGTACAGCTTCTTGAGTGGCTTCATTTGTCATTACATATATTACCTCTTGCGAATGACCGGACATGGCAATTTTGGAAGTGATTAAGGTGAGAGCTTTATTAATTTCATCTTGAAATTCTGATAAGTTGCGTCTACCTTGTGTTAATTTCTTCATTTCATCCTGAAGTACATATAATGGTCTCTGATCGGCATAAGTATAATCTAGTCTGTTTCGTATAGCATCGAAATTGAATATTGTGTTGTGAATTGTTAATACGTCTGCGGCTGCGCCTTGTATCTTCGTTTTTATTATTGACAAGGCTTCCACGTATCTATTTGAGTTTTGGTGAATTCTGATACCTTCCATAAGCCTCGACACGTCTTCCCTCCAAATTCGGTATCTTGCGATATTGCCGTCGAATACTGGCAATGCTTTGAATACGTCCAGATTAATTTCCTCGGGTGTGGTGTATGAGACGTTCACTGGTTGTAATCTAGCCGTTGCTGGTGGTGCTATGCCTGGGTTGATTGGTATTTGATCGAGTCTTTCTTTCAGCGTTCTATTCTCTTCCTGAATATTTTGTAGCATGATCTGCAAACTAGCCATTTGTTCGATCATTGTACCTAGGTCGGCTTGTGTCATTTCTTCCTCAGTAACTAGATTTCTTTGTTCGTCAAAAATGTTAAATTTTTTAATTCTTTTCATTAAAAAAAAATTTTTTTTTCCTTTTTTTCACCACACTTTTTCTTCACTATGTGCAATAATTTTACTTATGTGGAAAAGTTTTATATATATTTTTTTTCTTTTAATGATCCTTTTCTTATGAATGATTCTTCCTTGCTGCGACAAGGATGCTTTGGTCCGCTCGTTAGAAGGATAAAAATATATTATCCTCCTGGCAGGATCGCCAGTTAAAGATTTCTCTTTTAAGATTTTAAAAAAATTAATTTATTAAGCGGCTATGCGCTTTCTTTATTTATTCCTTTAAAAAATGAATCTAAACTACACTTATGTTTACACTTAATACTGATGTTCGATTCAGACTCGTGTTAAATTTAGACGCCTTCATGTCAAAAAATAATCTTTTTATATAATGTTGAGTTTTAGTGCCTGTTTGCTTAAACTAGGGTTAGTTATGAAAATGTACATTCTTTATCTTATGTTTATTAACATGCCCTTTTCTTGGGTTGTTTGTTTGTAAATTGTGTTTACTAAAAAGGTGTTTGATATTTTCTTATCTCTAGAATATGTTTACATTTGATATTTCCCTGAAATGAATGTCTTTGTCCTAAAGTGTTTGTATTTTTATTTCGATTACAATTTAGCATGTTATTACAAATAACCTTTCACATGCTTGGTTTTGTTTTATTACAAATAATTTTTAGTAAATTTGACATGTTTGATTTATTACAAATAATCTTTGTTTTATTACAGCTAATGTTTGTGTCTTAAAGTATGTTTTGTATCTTTGTTTTAGTTTAACATGCTTGATCTTGCTTTAGCTTAAATTATGTTTGTATCTTTGTTTTAACAACCTTGAGGTTGTAGTGTTCCTTAACTAGCTTCATTAAAAATTTGGTAATATTAAACTAAAGGAAAACAGGTTAGTAAATTGTATTAAAGAGGTGGTTGATTTGTTAAAATACACTTTCGTAAATATATATGCAAATACACACACACACACTTGAAAAAACAGGTACTTGTGTTTATTTACATATGATACAAGACTTTGGTATTTGGAAAAAAAGAGTGAAAACAGTGCCGGTTAATTGTGAATTTTTAATTCAGAGATTACTACTTTTGTTACATCAGTGCTTATTGTACAATAAAAAAAAAGTAATAAACCAAAATTTGCAAGAGTGAGTTTTGTTTATGCAGACGGACATCTTAGTGAAGTTAAATAAAAATTAATTTAATATTTTTACAAAATTATTTAATTTCTTGAAACGAATAAGATCCGTGCTTGTCTTAAAATAAAAACAAACAGTTACTATCCCGATTTATACATCTTTATATAGTATAGGAAGAAAACAAAGTTAAATTTAAATAACAAGAAAATTTTGGTGTTTTTATTGTGCAAGTAAGTGTACAGAGGTGAAGTGTGTAATCTAAAAATATACGATATAAATTCAGTGAATTAAACCTATCTAATATAATAGATTTACAATAAATATCAACTACTTAAAGCTAGTTGTATATTTCTAGAATAAGCTGTATTCATTCATTCAAGTTGCAATTGTTTAATTTATCCTCTTTCCGTATTTCTTCTGGGATAACTATTCGGTAAGTCGGTTGCCTTTTCATACAATTATTTCAGAGAAAATTTATTCGTAAAAAATAAAAATCGTTTTATTTTTATTTTATTCCTGAAATTTTTTGATAATACAGCATTTTGAGAATTTTATCCGACTTTCGGATTCCGTTTTTAAATTCGAAGCGCGGTTTGAAAAAATTCAGGACGACGATCACCATGAATATACATTAGAAATAATGAGCGAAGAATTAAAATCGTTGTGGGAAAAAGTTAAAACCTTGTTTAAGGATGCGATAAAGGAAATTGAAACTTTATCAAAGGGCAAAACGGAACAATTAGAAGTGGCTGAAGTGAAATATGAAAATACGCTTCAAGCTTATGCTCGCTGCATGAAGAATATTCGTATTAAAGGTGACGAATTAAAAAAGAATTGTCAACCAACAAATAAAATTGAAAGTTATAATTTAATTCATAGTTTACCCCTACCACCGTGTGATATGGATATTTTCAATGGCGATTATCTTTCGTGGCCAACATTCAGGGACCTTTTTTCAGCTTTGTACATCAATAATAGCCGTCTTAGTAATATCGAAAAATTGTGTTATTTGTTAAAGAAAACGGGAAAAGAAGCTAAAGAAATTGTGTCAAAGTGTCCACTAGCGAATTCTGGATTTGATGTTGCGTGGAATAATCTCAAAGCGACATGTGAAAATCCGGGAATGTTGGTCAATAACCAATTAAAATGCCTGTTCAATTTAGAATCCGTATCGAAAGAATCAGGCTCCGCTTTAAAAACTCTGCAACGTGGAATTAATTCGTTTTTAACCGTGATGTCAATGTATGAAATCGATACATCGAATTGGGACCCTATTATTGTATTTATTTGTATGCAAAGATTGCCTTCGAATACAATCGCTTTATGGGAACATACAATCAAGGATAAAAGTACCATATTGTTACAAAGTTTAAAAATAGATTCAAATATAACGACAATGTGGATATATGTACTTGGCAGCACTGCCAAATCATCTCAAGTTGTCACAATGTTACAACCCTGGTAAACACAAAGCAGATAATATTTGAATTAACGGAAGTGGAATATTCCGGATACATCTTCGAGAATATACAAGATCATTTGAGGCTGTGCAATAATAAGTGTAAATAACAACAACGAAAAACCTAGCAACATCAATGCTAAGAGATGATGCTGTTATTCTTAATGATCTTGTACGCAAGTATTCGCTGCTAACAAAAGCTAAACATGTACACCAATATATACAGCAACATACACACAAATATGCACATAAACATACCCACATAGTACAAGAAGAAACAAAACTACGCAACACACAGAACACTCATACATACAACCACACATAGTTACAATAAACAAAACACACAAGACAGCATTGTCATATAAACAAACACACGTATATAGCTACATGTTAAGTAAAGCACAACCAACAACAACCATGACCAGATGCTTCGCGAAGTTACCAGACGATGTCATTTTGCTATATAAAGTCGCTGCCAGTAATCAGCGGGATCAGTGTGATTTTAAATCTAGACATGTTTACATCGCTAAGTAGTACAAATACTCGTGTTAATAAAGTAGTAAATAAAGTGTTGCCGCATTATATTTCTAAAGTTAATTGTCTGTGTTTTTAATTTGATGCAATTAAACGAATCCTTGAAGAATAAGTAAAAAGCGTTTTTACGAAAAGGTCTAAAAACGTAACAATTGGTGTCAGAAGTGGGATTGCAAAAATAATTAAAAAGGACATTGCAATTTAAGGAAAAAAGGACATGAAAAAAAAATAATTATGAAATTTGATGAGCTAAAAGTTGAACAGCTAAAAAAGGAGCTTAGTAAGAGGGAATTGCCAACAGCAGGTAACAAGGCTGAACTGCTGAAGAGGCTGATAGATGAGTTTAAGAATCGCGGCATGGACAGCGGGACATACGAGTTTGAGGACAAAGACGATGTAGATGTATGTCCTCCTGCTACGACCAGCAGCATGGACATAAATTCAATGTTCGCTGCTATGATGATTCAGATAAAAGGAATCAATGATGCACAAACTGCATCAAAAATCAGCAGTGACAAACTTGTAGCCGAAATAACTGAAGTAAAACATAACTCAGAAACCAGCAGTGAAAAGCTTGTAGCCGAAATAACTGAAATAAAACAGAACTCTCATCAGATGCATGAAGCATCAAAGATCAGCACTGAAAAGCTGGTAGCCGAAATACAGGGAGTGGAAACAAAACTGTTGGAGTCAAATAGAGCCACCAACGAGACTCTGGTAGAGGTTTCTGAGGCCATTAATAGGAGGGTGGATTCTATTGAGAATAAATTCTCAGAGCTGGCAGATAGAGTCCAACATCTAGAAAGCGGTGGCCTGGAACAGCATGCAAAAGAGGTCGAAGAAAAATTGCATGCTCTAGAGGACAAAATGCATAACCTTCAGTGTAGTGGTGGGCCAGTACGAGCAGTTGCGGAGGTTTCTGCGCGAATAAAAGCGCCATGCTTTGACGGCAGCGTACCATTGGGCATCTTTAAATTCCAGTTCGAGACGGTTTGCTAGCAGAAATGGATGGGATGCTGAAGAAAAGGCCATAGAGTTGATTTTGTCCTTAAAGGGTACAGCCGCAGAGGTACTTGAGACCGTGCCAGTGAGCAGCAGAAACAACTATAATGAAATAATGGCAGCATTGCAGCGCAAGTATGGTGGTGAGCACAAGCGCGATTTATACAGAATGGAATTGCGATGTAGAGTTCAAAAGCCTAACGAGTCTCTACAAGATTTCGCAATGGAAATCGAGCGTTTAGTGCAGCTCACATATCCAGGCGAGAGTCACCCGTTCCTGGACCACTTTAAAACTGAGGCGTTCATTAATGGCATTCGCGACTCTGATGTTAAACTGGCTGTGTGCGCTACGCAGAAATCCACTTTCGCTGAGACTGTTTCATTTGCGCTGGCTCAAGAGACTGCAAGGATGGTTTTCAAGCCACCGATATGTAAGGTGCGGAATGTGGAGGTTTTGCCCGAGGAAGATAACAGAGTAGTTGCTAGTTTTAAGGAGGCAATGCGACAACTGTTGGTGGAAGGTGCTACCAAAGAAAAGCCTAAGTGCTTTAACTGCGGAAAAATTGGTCATTTTCAGCGCAGCTGCAAAGCACCAAGAAAAAGAGGTAGATCTGTTTCGCCACCAAGAAACAGCAAACGAGTGAACCAAACAACATCACAAGAGTCCCCGTTAAACTAAAACGAGCTAGCGCTAAGGGGCAAGAGCTAGCTCCCACAAACGAGGGCCCCACAATCTCCATATCAGTGATGCAGCAGAAAAATAGCAACCTTACTGCGTCTGGACACATCAACGGGGAAAAGCACGTACTTACCATAGACACAGGGGCGTCGCAGTCAATAATAAGGCCCGATATAGTAAAGGGGAAATGCGATCGTTTAAGCAATATACGGCTACGTACAGCTACTGGAGAGCCTGCCACTGTCTATGGTAAGATTGAATTGAAGGTGACTATAGCCAACATCAACGTGAGGCATGTGTTTATTGTTGCCGATATTGTCGATGAGGTAATTATTGGAGCCGATTTTATGATTAACCATGGCATTAATCTATACATGGGGCAACAGCTGATGATTTGGCGTAATGTGGAAATACACCTTGATGTTGCGTATGACAGCAAGCCGCAAGTAAGAAAAGTATTTGCTATTAAGAGTCAGACGTTACCGCCGCAGTCTGAAACAGTTATATGGGCGCGTATGAAGGGAGATTGTGACTTGTAGAACCAGCAGATTTAAAGAGAGAGCTTATAACAGCAAAAGCTCTAGTAAAAACTAGTAAAGGAGGAATAGTCCCTATAAGAGTACTTAACTTGACAGACCATGAAAAAGTCATCAAAGAAAATTGCGATATTGGCCAGTGTACTCCAGCAGAGGCAATAATAAACTGCGAGAGGAAGATAGAGCCTACCAATTTGTCCGCCAAAGAACGTGAACAATTTGAGGAATACGTAGGAAAATGGGTAGCAGGACTGTCAGCGACAGACAGAAATAAAGCCAAACAGTTGCTAAAAAGGCATGCCAGTATGTTCGCCATGGGAAACCAAAGCCAGGGTAGAACTGCATTGGTTAAACATGAAATTAACACAGGCGAAGCTAGGCCGATTAAACAGCCACCCAGAAGTGTACCCCTAGCAAAGCGAGATGAAGTCAAAGAGCTTGTAAGAGAAATGGAGCGTGAAGGCGTATTTGAGCCATCTTCTGGTCCTTGGAGTTCGCCAGTAGTCCTTGTTAAAAAGAAAGATGGCAGTACTAGATTCTGCGTAGACTACAGAAAGCTCAATGACATAACCAAGAAGGACAGCTATCCGCTCCCCAGAACCGATGACACTTTGGACACGCTAGCTGGTACGAGATGGTTCTCTACGCTAGACTTGCGAAGCGGACATTGGCAAGTGGAGATTGCAGAGAAAGACAAGGAGAAAACTGCCTTCAGTGTCGGTAACGGATTATGGCAGTTCAAAGTTATGCCATTTGGTCTCTGCAATGCTCCGGCCACATTTGAACGCCTAATGGAGAAGGTACTGAAAGGACTCCACTGGAAGACATGCTTGGTATATCTGGATGACATAATCGTGATTTGGAAAACTTTTGATGAACACCTCAAAAACATGGCAGAAGTTCTTCAACGGATATCATCAGCTGGATTGAAACTCAGCCTGAAGAAATGTGCATTGTTCCAGAAAGAAGTGAAGTATTTGGGGCATCGTGTTACAGCAGACGGAATCTCAACAGATGAAGATAAAATACAAGCAGTAAGGGACTGGCATCAACCTAAAAATCTTCATGAATTGCGCAGCTTTTTGGGCCTTTGTACATACTACAGACGCTTTGTGCCAAATTTTGCCAGTGTAGCTGCAAGCCTGCATGAGCTGACAAAGAAGTCGAGACCATACCATTGGGGTGAGCCACAGGAAAAGGCATTCCAGAAACTTAAAGGATTATTGTGTACGTCACCAGTACTAGCGTATCCCATACCTGGAGAAAAATTTGTGCTGGATACTGATGCGAGCGGCTATGGCATAGGGGGCGTGCTATCCCAAGTAGTTAATGGCACTGAGAAAGTCATAGGATACTATAGCCGTGTACTCTCAAAACCTGAGAGGAACTACTGTGTGACACGACGTGAGCTTTTGGCAGTATTGGAATGCATTAAACATTACCATAAGTACCTGTATGGTCAACACTTTACATTAAGGACTGACCATTCTGCACTGAGATGGATATTGCAGTTTAAAAATCCTGAAGGGCAACTGGCAAGGTGGATTGAGCGCCTGCAGAGCTACGACTTCAGTATTGAGCATAGAAGGGGCACAAAACATAGCAATGCGGATGCTCTTTCAAGAAGACCCTGCTGTTTAGAGTGTAAACATTGCGTTAGAACCGAACAAAAGGAAGGCGTTGTTGATGTTCGGCTAATGCACATCGACTCTGATGAAGACTGGTCAGCGGCACAGAGGGACGACAATATACTGGGGAAAATTATAGCAGCCAAAGAGGAGGACAGAAGACCGTCGCGGAATGAAATTTCGGCTGAGAGTCCACTCGCCAAATCTTATTGGGCTCAGTGGAACAGCCTCAAGGTAATAAAAGGGTGCCTATACCGCGTATGGGAAAGTGTAGATGGCAAAACAACTTCAAATTTGATAGTTGTGCCATGTTCCAAGATAAGTAAAGTTCTGCAAGAATTTCACAATGGACCTAGTGGCGGTCATCTTGGAGTAACAAAAACACTTGAGAAACTGAAGCAGCGTTTTTATTGGGTTGGATGTCAACAAGCCCTAGCCGACTGGATAGCAAACTGCCCACAGTGCATAGCAGCCAAAGGCCCAGTAAGAAGAAGCCGGGGACAGCTACAGCAATACAACTCAGGAGCACCATTCGAGCGGATCGCAATGGATGTAGCAGGTCCTTTTCCCGTCACTGAAGCCGGAAATCGTTATGTTCTTGTGGTAATGGACTATTTCAGTAAATGGCCAGAGGTATATGCTATACCTAACCAAGAAGCAAAGACAGTTGTAAATGCATTCGTCAACAACAAGGTATGTCGCTATGGTGTCCCAATAGAATTACATTCCGACCAAGGAATGAATTTCGAGTCTGCCATATTCAGGGAAATGTGCGAATTATATGGGACAAAGAAAACCAGAACAACGCCGTTGCATCCACAGTCTGATGGCATGGTAGAGAGGTTCAATCGCACCTTAGAAGAGTACCTGCGAAAAGTGGTAAGCAACCATCAGAGGGATTGGGACGAGCACATTCCCAAATTTTTGATGGCATATAGGTCAGCTGTACACGACTCCACATCGAGAACGCCAGCTAAAATTATCTTCGGGACGGAATTAAAACTGCCTGGTGACCTGGAATTTGGTGTTAAGCCAGCTGTAGAAGAAGAAGTCACTTCGTCCCAAGAGCAGGAGAACTTAAACGAACTGCATGATTTCGTGCGTAATAGAATCAAGATGGTCAGTGACAAGATGAAGGCTAGATATGACCGCGCAGCAAATTCGGAGGGATTTATGGAAGGTCAATTGGTTCTACTTTATAACCCGCAACGGAAAAAAGGATTGTCCCCAAAATTACAGACTCACTGGGATGGCCCGTATAAAGTGATTATGAGAGTGAATGACGTTGTGTACCGGATACAGAAGCACAATAGCCCAAGGTCGAAAATGAAGATAGTACATCTCGAACGATTGGCGCGCTATGGAAGAGGTGATTGTATGCCTATTCGGGTCGAACAGGCTTAAGTGGGCGGCAGTGTTACAAAGTTTAAAAATAGATTCAAATATAACGACAATATGGATATATGTACTTGGCAGCACTGCCAAATCATCTCAAGTTGTCACAATGTTACAACCCTGGTAAACACAAAGCAGATAATATTTGAATTAACGGAAGTGGAATATTCCGGATACATCTTCGAGAATATACAAGATCATTTGAGGCTGTGCAATAATAAGTGTAAATAACAACAACGAAAAACCTAGCAACATCAATGCTAAGAGATGATGCTGTTATTCTTAATGATCTTGTACGCAAGTATTCGCTGCTAACAAAAGCTAAACATGTACACCAATATATACAGCAACATACACACAAATATGCACATAAACATACCCACATAGTACAAGAAGAAACAAAACTACGCAACACACAGAACACTCATACATACAACCACACATAGTTACAATAAACAAAACACACAAGACAGCATTGTCATATAAACAAACACACGTATATAGCTACATGTTAAGTAAAGCACAACCAACAACAACCATGACCAGATGCTTCGCGAAGTTACCAGACGATGTCATTTTGCTATATAAAGTCGCTGCCAGTAATCAGCGGGATCAGTGTGATTTTAAATCTAGACGAGTTTACATCGCTAAGTAGTACAAATACCATGGTATAATAAAACAAGGTACTGCCACTGTGAGCTATTAAATTTAAAATAATTTTCTGACAATTTTAAGGATTCTGACATTCCCATAAAAATTAAGATACCATATCATTTTAAGTTACCCGTTTTTTTTCTTTTCATTTGAGTTGTTAAAATTTTTAATTGCATCGATGTCATAATTAACAATAATTAAAATCCGTTTGCCAATTAATTTATTATAAAAATCTTGTCGTGATTTTGTTAAATTGTCTTATTGATCAATGTAATGGTTTCAATATTTTTGCTTCAATGCAAAGCAACACAATGACTTTATTTCTTGTGGAAATGCATAAGAACTGGGATTTTTCGTAGTTTTCTATATTCTTTACATTTTATGTAGCTTTTATTAAATTATTTTAGCAAAATATTGCAAAATGTTTATGTTCAAAACCTCAAAATGAAATTTTTCTCTCGGTCAATATGCAAAAACGATTCACAATGAGATTTTGAGCGGGATATTCTATCAATATTGTACGTTCAGTATGTTTAAATTTAAAATGAGGTAATACAATGAAATATGTTAAAAGAGAGGGGATAAAATAATAGTTAAATACCATGGTATAATATATTATAATGGTGCTTTGTCCGTGATCTCATGAAAATGTGGCTTGGTACTAAAAAGGCCATTATTTTGGAAATTGCTGAACTGGACACCTTGAAATTTAAATAAGTTAGAGATCAAGGAATGAAGTTTAGTATATACAATTTAATTATCGAAATTGCTAGACAAATGGAAAAACTTATATATGTAATATATATGACATTTTTTATTTGACAAATTGTTGTCACAACACTATTTTAAATGAAATTTATTTGTTGGTGGTCAAGCAATGCCTATATGCATTTCGTTGGTGCTTTTCCTAATCATGGTTAAAGTCTACTGATGATTTGGTAAAGCACCAATGATATGCATAGAATGTCTCTATGCATATGCTTGACCACCAACAAATAAATTTCATTTAAAATACATATATGTATACATATATATATATATATATATATATATATATATATATATATATATATATATATATATATATGTATTACAGATTTTATTTAAAAATTTCCAAATAAACAAAATTTTTTTTTATAGTGTGGCAACGTCATATTCAATATGATGTAGAAAAATAAACTTCAAAAATCCTTATTAAAATTTAATAAAAGCAAGTGGCACTACCTTGTATTTATATACCTTGACAAATACTCGTGTTAATAAAGTAGTAAATAAAGTGTTGCCGCATTATATTTCTAAAGTTAATTGTCTGTGTTTTTAATTTGATGCAATTAAACGAATCCTTGAAGGATAAGTAAAAAGCGTTTTTACGAAAAGGTCTAAAAACGTAACAATATCTTTGTGGAGGGACTTAGATTCATTCTTAACCGATAGAATTCAAACGTTAGATTGTATACGTGATCTAACTAGTTCGGATATTGAAAAAAAAGCCTCCGATCGAAAAATAAAAGCTTATGTTTCGACTAAAAGCTCATCGGTCTCGTGCGTGCTGTGTCCTAAACAAAATCATTTGTTGCGATTTTGCCGTCGTTTTAAAAATATGTCGGTTTCTAAAAGATTTTCAAATATTAAAAAGTTTCGTTGCTGTGTGAAACCGCTTTGTCAACTAGATCCAATGCTAATTCTGTTTCCCGCTCTGCAGAATTTGATTCACAGAGCCCGTCGACATCGGCTGCGGCTCATTCGAATTCTAATCGACAAGTTTTTCATTCATCACAGAACTCGTCTGTATTGTTGGGAACTGCTATGGTCTCCATTATTTGCCATGATACCACGTATCCAGCAAGGGCCTTAATAGATCCAGCATCTGAAGCATCATTTATTTCTGAACACTTGCGAAATCAATTGCGACTTCCGTCACATTCTACGAATGTAAAGATTTCCGGTGTTAACAGAGAAGCTTCTATAACTTCACGAAAAATTTGTACAATTAGATGGGGGTCGCCTTTAGATCGAAAAATTAATCTGGAGACTTGCGCTCTAGTGTTACCCGCCATATCAGGTAATTTACCATCGTTTATTTGTCCTTCGGATATTAACAATGAATTACCAAATTTGAAATTAGCAGATTGCAATTTCTACAAAAGTAGGTCGGTGGATCTGCTCCTTGGGGCAGATTTATACCCTCAAATAATTCTGTATGAAGTTCGTCGCAATATTTGTGGCTCGTTAATGGCTCAAAGAACTGTATTTGGGTGGATTTTAACGAGTCCAATTGACATTTCTACAAGAAAGTATACTAATGTTTTTTCCACTGCTGTAACATTTTTTCATGAAGATAATCTGAATCAAAATCTGTTAAAATTTTGGCAGCTGGAAGAGACTCCAAAAAGAAAAATGTTATCGCCTTCAGATAAAATGTGTGAAGAAATCTATAAGAAGACCACGTCTCGGGATTCCACTGGTAGATATATTGTATCACTACCTTTTAAATCCGAATATCCTAGTAAAATTTGTCTGGGAGTATCCAAATCTAGTGCATTTAAACAATTATTGAGAGTGGAATCGTCCCTATCTAAAAAACCGGAAATTAAAAGCATGTATGACGATGTTATAAAGGATTATCTACAATCGGATCATATGCGAGTTGTAAAATCCTATAATCAAGCCGTTACAAAATCATGCTATTTGCCGCATCACCCTGTGATTAAACCGGAAAGAAAAACAAGTAAACTTAGAGTTGTTTTTAATGCCTCGAATAAGACTTCAAATGGGAACAGCTTATATGATTGTCTTTTTATAGGACCTACATTGCAGGCTGATCTGGTAAATTTAATTTTACGTTGGAGATTATTTAGGTTTGTCTTTAATTGTGACATTAATAGGCAAATTCGTGTCCATTCGTCCCATACTCCGTATCAACGAATCCTTTATAAATCCTCGGAAAGTAAAGTGACTGACTACGAGTTACAAACAGTAGCTTTTGGAGTAAATTGCGCGCCTTATTTAGCAATAAGGACCTTTCTGCAATTGGCGGAGGATTGTGAGGAGGAATTTCCATTGGCTGCAGAAATTTTAAGGAAGGGCATGTACGTGGATGATGTACTGACTGGCGCTCATGAAGTATCTGTGGCGATTATAGCTAGGGATCAATTAACTGCCGCCTTGTTATCTGCCGGGTTCGACTTAAGAAAATGGACAGCTAATGGCATCTCAATTTTGAAAGGGTTGCCTATAGATCATTTGGTTGACTCAAAAGTTTTGGCTTTTGAGGAATCTAGCTGTTCAAAAACTTTAGGTATTTTTTGGAATGCTCAGCTAGATTCGTTTTTTTTTCAAAGTTCTTCCATTAGAGGCGAAAGTGGGTTATACGAAAAGAGAAGTATTTCTTTTAATCAAATTAATTTTATTCAAGTGCCAAGATGGGTTAATTATTATGAAGATGCGACAACTGAAATTCATGTTTTTTCGGATGCCTCGGAAAAAGCATACGCGGAGGCAATATATATTCGTATAGAATCCGCATCGGGAGAGATTTATACTCATTTGTTTGCTTCCAAAACTAAAGTAGCGCCAATTAAATCAATATCTCTACCCCGTCTTGAATTATGCGGGGCGGTGTTAGCATCAGATCTACTAAAAAATATCCTCTGAGAAATAGAAATCGGAATTTCAAAAGTATACTGTTGGACCGATTCAACCATCGTGTTAGCGTGGTTGCGTAAAACGCCATCTTCATGGACTACGTTTGTAGCGAATAGGGTGTGCCGCATACAAGAGAACACTGGCAATCAGAATTGGTTTCACGTCCGGTCAGGGTTGATCCGCTCATTTTATCGAAAAGTGAACTCTGGTGACACGGCCCGTCGTGGCTGGCTAAAACCAAAAGCCAGTGGGATCAACATAATTTTGAAAATTTGGACACAGACATTAAAAGTCGCAAAATAAAGGTTCATGCTTCATTCTTTTCGAAATTTGAAGATATTTTGGACAGATTTTCATCACTTGATAGAGCTTTACGAGTTATATCATACATTTTTCGATTTTTTCACTCGACTCATAAGTCACACAAAGGACAGTTCCACTATGAATCTGTGCTCATATCTACTGAGGAACTTAATAAAGTCAAATTACGTTTGGCTATTGTTGCTCAAAAGGCCTTTTTTCCTAATGAATATAAAGGTTTATTAAAGAAGGAGCCTTTATCATCAAAAAGTTCACTCTTACCCTTAAATCCGTTTTTAGATGAACAACAAGTAATGAGGTTGAATAGTCGATTGGTAAAATCTTCCTCATTATCCTATCAAGAACAGTACCCTGTTATTGTACCGTATGGCTGTCGTTTCGCGAAGCTTATGGCAGAGTTCATACATTTGGTTACCATTCACGGTGGTAATCAACTCATGCTGAGGGTCTATCGATGCGAATACTGGGTACCGCGCTTACGAATAATGATTCGTGTGGTAATTCATAACTGCAAACGTTGTATCATTGATCGACAACGTAGATGTAGTCAGATAATGGCTGCAACGCCCTCTGAACGTACAACTATTGATAGACCATTCACTAACACGGGAGAGTTGATTTCGCTGACCTTTTCGACATAAAAAGTTACAATAATAAATCTGTAAAATTACAAAGGGTTATGTCTGTATTTTCGTGTGCTTTTCTACGAAAGCAATCCATTTAGAAGCCGCATCAGATTTATCAACCGACACATTTTTGCCCGCGTTCAATAGATTAATTTCTAGAAGAGGTTGTCCTCATACCATGTTCTCGGACAATGGTACTAATTTTGTTGGAGCCTCAAATGAGCTGGCAAGGGATTTTCAAACGTTCCTAAAAGAATGTCAGGCTAGAATGTGTTCAAGCTTTGGATATAAAGGTTTGATTTGGCGTTTTAATCCTGCGGGTGCTCCTCATATGGGTGGCCTCTTGGAAGCTGGAGTTAAAAGTTTTAAACTTCACTTCAGAAAAGAGGTTCAAAATTCGCGCTACACTTTTGAAGAGCTATCTACGGTTTTGGCAAGAATAGAGGCGTGTCTCAATTTGCGTCCTTTATGCCCTATGCCCTATGCCCGATAAGCCTGGTGAGCCAGTTGCTTTAACGCCAGGGCGTTTTTTAATTGGGTCAGCCATTCTGGCTCCGTCGGAACAGACAATTTACGATTCCCCAATCAGTATTGTGAATCTGTATAGAAAAGTAAAAGCGCTGATTCATCAATTTTGTAAGAGATGGAAAGAGGAATATCTGGTCGAATTGCACAAAAGATATAAATGGAAACATCCTCAAAGGGATGTTGAAATTAATGACTTAGTCGTAATAAAAAACGAGCAATTGCCTGCTACATCGTGGAAATTAGGAATAATAAAAGGTATTCATGCCGGCACTGATGGTCATGTTCGGGTCGTACAGGTACACACGCAAAGTGGTATAATTACTCGTCCAATAACCAAGGTTGTTGTTTTGTACAAATATTAATATTTGATACACCTTTTTTACAATTTACCTGTATTAACCTCACTTTTTCTTAGAAGTCATGAGTGCTCAAATGAACAATTTTTTCGACGCCTTTGAAGACGGTCTGTTGGATTATGACGAGGCGATGGAAACTGCTATTCCAATGGTGTCTGTGGAGAATTTGACTAATTCACCGCAGGCAGTTGTTCCCACCATTCCGGTCTCATCATCGTTGCCGATTGAGGTGACCGCAACCAGTTTGAACCTAGAATCGTCGGTGATTCCCCCTACAAATAACCCAACCGGGAAGCAAGTGGAATTGCCCAATTTGAGTGAGGTAGTTCGGGCTCATGACGCTAGTGCAAACACGGTGACGGCTTCAACCATATCAAAAAGGAGGTTTAACTGTCCGATATGTGCTAAAAACCACCCGCTTCCGCTCTTGTCAACGACTCATGTAGGTAAAGAATGTACGAGCAATTTCAATTGCAAATTTTTCAAACAAACACATCATTCTTATCTATATGAACACAAACAACGCGTATCGAAGCCTAAGCAGAAGAAACGTAAAACGCTACCCAGTATGGCCATTCGACAAGCTATTGCACTGTCACCTACTCTTCGGCTAAATGTGCGTTCCAATCGGTTGAAAATACCGATTCGGGCTGTGTTGGATTCGTGCTGTCAATACAGCTACATATGCCCGGAGCTTACTAAAAGGCTAAAATTCCCCCTGTTGGAAGTCAACGGTGACCGTTTCTGTAAAATAGAAGTCGAATCAATATATGATCCCGCTCAACGGATTTCGATCACCGCGAAAATCCAGAAAATGGTGGGCATCAAAACGCTCGCTTCGTCGGTTCCCGACACAATTTTAGATGCTTTCGCGGGGTTGCCATTAGCCGACCCCAATTTTAATCATTCTTCGAATGTCGCGTTAGTGTTAGGGCCCGAAGTCGTGCCGCTAATTTTCAAAAATCGGATCCAGTCCGATACATACCATATTTGAATGGGTTGTCTCAGGGGTATCGCCGTATTAGATTCGGTGATAACTCAATTTATAGGTCCTTTGACTTCATCAGGAGTCCTCTTTTGGCTCACTCATCAACACTTTTTTATATATAAAAATCTCATCAGGAGTCCTCTTATGGCTCACTCGTCGTCATTTAATTTATATATATATATATATATATATATATATATATATATATATATATATATATATAATCGCAACAGGAGTCCCCTCATGGCTCAACTAATTTATTTATTTATTTAACAAAATCAACAGGGATCCCTACTGATCCACTTTAAAAAAAAAGAAATATTTGTAGCACCTTTTTATACAGTCCACAGGAGTCCTTATTGACTCAAAGTTTGTAATTATGTAATTGCAACTTATATAGTTGTTGCAAGGTGGCCGGCAATGTTTAAGTACGTATTCATTAAACCCTTGTTCTACTGTTTCTAAATATTTGCTAATTTTTAATGCATCTTTGTTGGAAGCCTTTGGGGATTTCAGCAAGTGAACCGGTAACCGTACTTAGGTGTTGCTGTGCTAATTTTTAACAAAAGTATACATAATTACTTACTTACTTTTGGAATACTAACGAAACCACTTCATATTTTATAAAATATTTGTCTATTCATATAACCTTTACAAAGTAAATATACCAAAATAATTTAAATAAAGCTGGAGAATTTGTTCTCCATTTGATGTTGAAAAAATAAGTTAAAATCCTTGTGTTCTTTTATTTCTACGAAATTTATACTCCATCGGATATACGCCGAAACAAATATGTAGTTCAATAACTGCGTTTAGATCAACTTAATTTGTACCGTGCGTTTTGATGCACTAAAGACTAAATTTTATTAAATATTTATATAATTTATATGGTGACAACAATGTATTAAATAAAAAATTTCATAACAATTAAATATATATGTTTGTTCACAGAAACAAAATGTTTGATTTATTTCTAATTACCTATGTGGTTCTTTGTTGTGCCTGCAACTTCTGCATTTTAGCCACATTTCATATACATATTTAACCTGAGTAATTGGTGGTCATTGCAACGATTTTCTTCGTTTTAGGTATTTCATTTAACTTTATTAATTGCTTTTTCGGGCACTAATATTCTTAAAAATGTAATCCAAACTAATATCTTCGATTTCCGATTCATTGGGAATGTGGGCAGGTTTTTATATTGATTTCTTAAGATCATTGCCTGCCAGCCACTATTTAACACTTATTTGTGTTGATTATTTCAAAATTTTTCTCTAAAAGTAAATTTTTGTTTGATTTTCAACCGCCATCAGTGACCTGCGCCGAAAGATTTTCATCGGCGGCGGCGGCTGGTACGAAAATCGTCGGCGGCGGCTCAAACTCCGCTGTCGGCCGACAATTACATCGGCTAGCCGTTTTTTGTACGGCTCGTACTAATAGTATAATACTAAGCCTGCTAAAATGTAGATAATTTGTATTTACCCCCTTCTATTATCGTTTATAATTTGGCCATTACGGGCCCGATTATGGTTTACAACACAAAAATGTTGTGTTGTTTTAGTTACAACACAACACTAACCCTTTTTGCGATTTTGGTTTACAACAGCTAGCTGTTGTGTATGTCACAGGGTTGTAATGTAATTGTAGGAGATATTTCCATAAAAAAGCATATTTGCGCGCCAACAAATGTCAAGGTAAAAAATTGAATAAACGTATTTTTCGTCTGAAATACATATATAAAACAAAAATAATTATGGATATTAACGATGATTTATATATTGATGATGAAATTTAAAATAACAATAATACATACATGGCACGTATTCGGAAAAATATTCGCGACAAATCCATTAGAGCTACCTAATACTGAGTACGTATGATTTTCCCAAAATAAAAATGTTTTAAAATGTATTGATTACACATAAATTTTATAGTTTTATAAAATTGTTCCGGATAAACAAAGATGGTTTTTTGTTTTTGTTACAAAAGCTTGACTCTTTTTTAACACCTTCAATCCGCTGCTCTGACATTCCACCGGTTTTAAAATTGTGTTGTGCATCCAGGTTTCTTGCTGATGGTAGTTATCAAAGAAGCAGTGGCAATGATTTTAATATTGGAGTTTCACAACATTAAATGAAATGCATATTAAATGAAATAGTTAAATTCTTTGAGCGAAAAATTTGCAAGAAGTGGATAAATGCTCGGATGACCGAAGAAGAAAAAAACGTCGTTTTTTCAAAAACCAGATTTCCAGGAGTAGTCGGATGTATAGATGGTACGCACGTACGAATTGTAGCTCCTTCAAAAGAATTTCAACATTTGTATTTAAACAGGAAAGGATACTACAGCCTGAATGTCATGATTGTGATTATTGTAATATTCAATTGTATTTATTAAAAACTAAATATTTCTTTTAATAGTTGTGCGATTTCGATATCTCCTCTTGGTTTTTCGATTGGCTTTTTAATAATCGTTCGTCCTCCCGACTATTGCTTAATGCTTTTCTTTTTTTTGCCAATGGCGGCTCGGTGCATTTAACGGAAGTTGAAGGCTCCTCAGGTCCAAATGTTGATTCCGCCCCTCGGAATCATGCTGAGTTGCCAAGCCCATTGCAGAACCCCTTGGGCTTACTTGTGTTTGCATTGACACAAGTTCCACAGTGCTCCGTTCCAATGGGCTCAAGCTCACTTCAGTAGATGGGCCACCACCAGTACTTTGAAAATTTCTCTTGTTTGAAGCCAATTTTCTTTTCAAATTGGCTTAATAGTGGGTCCATACCTGTGATTAAATAGAAATAATTTTACGTAAGGTAAAATAAATTATTCAGTAGATCTGCTACTAACTCGTTGCCATTCTTTGGTAGTTTTATTAGGAGGTCCTAAGCTATTTAATTGGTCAGAAAATTGATCCCATTTCTCTTTGAGATACATTTTGCTACATCCATCGGCCAATCTCTTGATTCATTTTTATAAGATCAACCAGTTTTTCCATTTGTTTTTTATTTGTAATTTTGCTAAGAACAAATAATAACTAATTATTTTTCTGGTTTTTTTAGATTTTATATGTTTACTTACAAATTTTGCTCTATTTTGCTTTTTTAACTTGTAACGCTCGCGAACCAACAGCTAATGAGCTGTTGTACGTTTTTGGCACTACTGACAACACATAAATACACATGTTGTAAACGATAATCGGTGTTGTCAAAGGCAAACAACTTAACATACAACATTACAGACAACAGTTGTAAACCATAATCGCTTTTTCAAAAATACAACATTGAACTAACAACTGTTGTAAACCATAATCGGGCCCTACTTCTGACTAGGGTTGCCACTTTTGAAATTGGAAAAATCAGTACATCGTAAGTAAAATACCAGTACATTTGAAAAAAAACAGTACACAAATTTTTACCCAAAATTTTATTGAATTCATAAGTTTTAAACGATTATTAAAAAAGAAAATTATACATTAATAATAATTTATTTTTCTTTTTTTAAGGCAAGAACTTAAACAAATACATATAACAAAAACATCACGTTGAATTATTAAAAATAGATAGAAGTAATGTCATTGATCGGCACATTTGTTGTAAATGCATAAAAAATTCTAAATTTATACAAAAAATAACAAAACAACAAAATAAAAAAACATTACATGAAAGCATTTTACAAAATTTGAATTCAATTCCCAGAATATTAAATTGTTATTACAAAAATAATGACATAAAAAATAAACGCTAGAAGTATTTATTTTTTTTTTTTTTTTTTGGACATTGTTAACAATATGTCTCATGCCATTTTAAGTCTTTAAAAAATTATAAAATTCGTTACAACTGTACCCAAAATTAGTTTTGATTACCAATTCACCCTGCATATTATCTATTAACAATTTGTTTCTTTCTTTTCTCCAGTGAGAAAACATTAAGCTAAAGATTCTTTCAGTATCAGCATTTGAGTGTGGGATAGAAAATATAAAATTACAAGTTTTTTCCATATTCACAAAACTTCCACTGTTCAAAAACTCCTTCCATTTGTCTTCAACAGTTTTATCTTTTAATACTGTTATGGTAAAAGATTTTAGGGATAAATACTCATCAAAAAGAATATCCATATTTATATTTTGAAGTGAAAACAATGTTACTATATCAGAGAAATTTTGAAATGATATATTAGAATTTAAATTAAACACATCCAGCTTTTCAAATTTTTTATTATTGAAACCGTAACGTTCTGCAATATAACTGATAATCGAATTCAAAGTGGAATCAGCTCTTTTCTTAAATAACGAAACTTCAGTCATGTTATCACAATTCCTACAAATAGTTGCAGCTATACAGCCATAGAACGCTTCTTCCTTTTGTTGTACTAACTTATCACGAAGACGCTTAATTATTTGATACACTTTTATTATAACCAAGCCCTTTTCTTCCAATTTTTTATGCAGCATATTAAGTCCGTACCTATATTGTGGATAAAACCTAAATATGCTTCCGAAGTCTCCAGCTCAAAAAATTTACGTAGAGTAGGAGAACAATCTTTGGTAAGAAAATAAGATTTTATAGCTGCATAATTTTTATAAAGTCTTTCGATTGCTGGTGTTAAACTAAGCCAACGTGTTCGTACATGACGTAGCATTTCACTCCATTCCAACAAGTGTTGCGGGTGTCCTAATGGACATGGGCATTAGTTTCTGTCAGGCCATTCATAACCCCCTCCCCCGATCACCATAGGAGCGACGCTACTGAGATATGGATTTTGTTTTTGCGTGGAGGTTGTTAACACAATAGGTTTCTGGAGGAGGCTAGATACTCTTAAGCTCTCGAGTCCAGTTTTTTTTTGTTTTTATTAAATTAGCTGACCGGGAGGGGATCTAGCCAGTGTCCCGAAATGAATAATAGTAGCTGGTGTCAGGCGCTTATTGGTAGGCAGATGAAAACCATGCGGCACCCATTGAATAATCTAGGAAGAGCAGATCAGAAAGTTAAATAGTTATTCCAACAAAATATTATGGAACGATAGACGAGATACCCAATTTTTAGGGGTCCAGGTGGCCTGAAAATATAAGATTTCGTGATAACAAAAATTAGGAAAATACTTACATACGCGAGCCAGAAGGAAAATGTGCGGAAACAGCTGATAGAAACAGGGAGGCCAAAATACAATAGAGCACCAAGAGGTTGGCATCGCTTGAATGTTGGTAAAAGAGATAGGGTGAGTCTTTTAAAGAAGAAAGGATATATATAAATGAAATTCCATAGTAAATTTCAAACGGATAATTTGAATGAATGAAATACCAAAACTGTAGTAATACAAAAATTATATGTTGTTAGCCTGCTACTTTTCTGCGTGCCGGATAAGAAACAGGTAGGATTTATAGGACTTAGACGGGAGCGCGGGCACAGGGGAAAATTTTATCGGTGGAAGATTTTTGGCGGTCTTTTTTCCGCCAGAAGGATAATAAAGATGCAGTCAAAGTATAATAGGATGATATATAGATTCAGGTAGAAAAAAATAAAAGGTATATAGGGTCAGGTAGAAATTTAATTATGGCGGGAAAACTAATATAGGGAGTTAGAAAAGGATGAAAAATAAAATGAAGAGATGAGGGATATACTTATGGATGTACTGGAAGGGAAATCTTAGGCGGGAATGCGAAGATATTTTGAGGTAGAGACTAAGGTGAATATTTTTTTTTTGCGGAGAAGGGATTCTGATTGCGAGTGTTGAACGAAGAAGTAGTCCCCGCTAACATAAAAAATTGTAACTTGAAGAGAACAATATTAAAATCTTAAAAAGATATTGAAAAAAAAACAAAATTTTAAAAACTTAAAGAAATAATTCCGCCTAGACAAAGTGAAGGGTGTTGTTCTTCAAAGAAAAAAAAATATAAAGGTCTGATCGAGACGAAAGTGCCGAGCAGAAAGTGCGGAGCAGGCAAATATTAAGGCGAATGGTGGCCGTACCGGGAATCTGCCCAGGAATTTTCCCAATATAATACCCCAGCTAGGGAAAGGTATTCAGCGCTCAGGAAGCAACATCTAGACTGGTTTGCGACAGATCGAGAGAGCAGGTATTTATGCCTTGTACCAAGTTCATATAAGACATCGAATCAGTGAGCAAATGAACACGGCTGTTCCCCAGCATATAAAGTTTGAGTAGGAGGCGAGGTTATAAACAAGATTAATAATGCAATGCTATCATAGAATTTAAGATTATTAGGTTAAGGTAGTAGCGTATCGTGAGAACTTCTGTGTGCATAGTGACTGTTATTAAATGTGTAATATTAAGAATCATTATTATTATTAAAATTTAGCCAAAGGAAAAAAAATACATATATATCTTCTAGGCAAATATTAAGTTAATAGTTGTGATAGTTCTCAAATTAGGCGCGACGACGTGGAATTAAAGTAGTGCTTTCGAGCATAAATTGAGCTAGAAGTCAGTTACTCTTCAGGGAGCTCCTTTAAGGGTAGGGACCTATTTCGATTTCGAGTCCCGAATTAGGGATCAAATAATTTGAGCACTAGCCGAATATTACAAGAGAGCCTATATGGAATTGTAAAACAAAGCCAAAATATTTATATAAGTAAAATATGTTCGGTTATACATATACATATGTACTTACCTAATAGAAAATTAAGTGTTAACGATTTGTCCGAATATAGAAATTGTGATCCATTTTATTATTAGTTCAGCACTTTTATATATATATATATATATATATATTTATAGATATTTAAAATAAATATGTCTTCCTTTTATTGAAAATAGTAAGACATGTCAGCTTAATTAAAATAAGGTCATGGCAATAATGAACCGATAAGTGGCATAAGGGAAGGTCGGCAAGCATTGGGTTGCAGATAAAATAGGGAAGAGGATTTTCTGCAACATGGTTGGGAGGGCATTAAAGAGACTGACATCTAGTCTCCTAAGTTGTGTGTGGTGTATTGTGTATAAGTTTTGCGTTCCACAGAATATTTTAGTGTTTCGTTCGATGGCCGGAAGACTGGGTTGGGACCTCCTGAGACAGGTGAGCTAGTCAGGAACGTCGTCGGTCCATGCAGTACATAACACAAGCACAAATCAAATATTTATTTTAGATTGGATGTTCTTTTGGTAGAAGAGCTAAACTCATTAAAAATCTTAATTACAATATTTTCCAAGTCATACTTTAAAAATTTTAATGCATTTCTGAACGAATTGTGAAGAATATGGCATAAGTATTCCATGTTTTAGTTCGCTTTTTTTACACCCAAAATTAACATTTGCATTATCTGCGCAAAAACTTGTAATGTTATTTAAATTTAAATTTGTACTCTCTAATTTCGACTTTAAACAATTTGCAATATCAGTAGATAGCTCTGAACTAGAATCGTAAAAGCTAAGAAGCTTAGAGTTTATACCACTTTCCTTAGAAAAATACCTTATTACTATCGGGAACGTTTTTATATTTCTCTAATTGGATGCGTCGGTTGAAACAGAAAAGGGATGATTATTGTCTAATTCTTTCACTAATGCATCTATAGAATACTTAGCCAATAGTTTAGTTGTAACTTTAGAACACTTAGTTCTTCCGCAACTAAAATTGGAAGCAACTTTGGAATCAGGGACGATTTCTTTGAAAAGTTTGCTGCTACAATCAGCTGAAGCGTAGCTGTGGCCATGAATTACTGTGTGATATGCAAAAGCGGCTTCAGCAGCGGCACTGTTATTGCGATTGGCATCATTCACATTTGGTCTTTGCATTAGAAATGAAGATACTGTTTTGTGATGACTCCCTGATATATATGTCGCTTATGTCTGCCTGTTTGCATGTGCCGTTTTACATCTGTTATTCCTCCATTTGCTATAGAAAATGTGAAAACACAAACTGCACATTTTGCAATAGACTCGTCTTTCGTCTTAAGAATCCAATCAAATTTAGATTTCCATGAGTTTTGAAATTTATTATTTCTTCTCTTTACATTGTTTTTCCCTTGGCTTTTTGAAGGGATGTTAATTTCTTCAACTTCTTGAGTTTCTTCAACGTCAGAATCCTCCGGCAAATCCTCGTTTCTTTTCATTGTTAAGGTACGGCCTAAATACCTATACAAAAATTATGTGTAGGTTTTAAGTTGTTTACTGTTTTCTTTTACATCAACGAAAATTATTTAAAGACAAAAGCACACAGAACGTTGGAAAACCAAACAAACATTTTACGCTCTTTTTCTTTTTGTTTGAATCACAGAATACAACCGAGAAGTGTTAATGTTGGCAGTTATGCAAAACGGAGACAGGTGAAGCAAACAATCCTGCGACTGTTTTTATACTCTTCTCTTTTTCGCAAAAGCAGCATTTTCTTTTGAAAAGCACTAATGACACTTTTATTTATTTCAATACAAAGTATATGGTAAACAAGAGTAAACAAAAATAAAACGTAAGACTGAATTTTAACTGGGTGATTCATAAGAAAAATATAATAAGGGAAGTAACCAATTTTAAACAAGTAAAATTATTTGGAGGCAAAATTTAAAAAAACCAGTACATTTGCGTACTGATTTGGGTTTTATGCACAAACCAGTACAATGAATAAACCCCAGTACGTGTACTGGTAAAATCAGTACGAATGGCAACCCTACTTCTGACAGAGCTTTAAACATTTGTAGGGAATTTTTGTCTAGACTCTAACAATGTTTACAGTACTTTTCTTCACATGGAAATCAAAGCACGCTTTAATACAAACCAATATTAAAGCTGAAATTTACTACATTCGACTTAAGCGGTTGTTCAATACTGTCTCGAATAAAAATAAATAAATATAAGCTGTTAAACAATATCGTTTGTTTGATTATAAATTTTTATTATTAAAAGTACACGATATATGTACCTACCTGTAAAAAACAGCTGTATGTACATATGTATATGTAAGTACATAATATATGTAAAGGTGGCTTTACATGGTAATACATGTATTACGATTTGTCAAAAAATTTTGTATCATTCTACAAAATCGTATCATGTAAAAGCAAATTGTATTGAGTAGGAGAGAATACGGATACAAAATTTGCAAGCGTTCGGTAAATGTTTATTTTCTAAACCATTTTAGAAACTTATGTATGCTCATCACACCAGAGGAGTATTTTAAAGTAAACATTGGGAGCAATAATAGTATATATTGAAGGTGCTAACATTTCTATACAATAATTATAAAAACAACTAAAATAAACTCATGAAATATTCATGTTGTTTTTGTAAATATTGTAGAACTGTAACCATCAGCTTAATTCATACCGCAAAACCGCACAAACAATAAACAAACCTGCATAAAAATTTCAATTTGTAGCAAAATTATATTAAAATATTAAATTATAAGACAAACATTTAAAATATCAGTGTCTTTGTGTAATTGTCTTAATTAACAATGGATTTTGTTGAATTTGAACCATTTTCGCCAGTTAAGGTAAGTTTTTTTATAACAATACATATGTATTTTGCAAACAAACATATATAGTGTACATTTATTTTTAAAAATCTTCTTGGATTTTTTACAGATTGAATGGTGCCAAAGTTTTGTGATGAAGTTAATTGAATATTGGGAGGAGAATGAGTGTTTGTACAACACAAAAAGTCCGTTGTACCGCAATAAGCATGCACGAACAGAGGCGCTGGATGTGATAGCCACCAAAATGCAAAATTTTATACCAAGTGTTACTCAAACGGATATAAAGGTATTTGTTTAGTTGGAAACCATGCACCCTTTCTAATTAATTTTTATATTAGACTAAAATTAATTATCTGCGATCCCAATATGGACGGGAGCTTTTAAAATTGCAAAATGCAACTAAAAGTGGGGCAGGCACTGACGATTTATACCAGCCATCTTCGTACTGGTTTGAACCATTAAGTTTTTTAAAGGATTTCGTATCAGTAAGAAAAGGCAAATGCAACCTTTCCTATGTAAGTATATATAGTTTTCTGTAAACGTAAATATTATTTTGAAACATATTCTATACATATTACTAATTATATTTTACAGAAGTAAATAACGAACTAAACCAGTTTCCGCATAATTATTAATAATCTAGTAGTATGTTTCAAAATAATATATCCGCTTATTATAACTGTTTTTCTTACTTTAGGGTTTAGAAGACACCTCATCCGAGTTAGAAATTCCTCTATCGTTTGCAAAACGTAAAAAAGTAAGTAGTATTAACACATCGATCCTTTGCCGCAATAGAGTCATAACTCAAAAAACATGTTTTGCAGAAAATTAGTTTAAACTTTTGAATTTATTAACAAATGTAAAAGTACCTTTTTCAAAATATGCTTTTTCGAAAAATGAAATTGAAATGATATTAAACTTTTTGCAATTTTAGGTTGATAAAGAAACGGATAACTCAAGCAATGACATTCCAACTACAGATGATGCTTTAAAAAAGTGCACTGATTTCTTGCAAAAGCTTTCTGAACCCGAACAGTCAGAAGATGATGGCACAGCTAATTTTTTTCGCCTGCAGCTGGGTGAAATTACCAACAAAGATTTAAAAGATGAAGCAATTTCTAAAATCATGATGTTATTGTTTGAATATAAAAAAAAGAATAGAGATTTAGATGCTTAACCCACTCATAGTTATAGAAATTTTGTACCTTATTATATACTTACATATGTGCCTGAATTTTAGATTACATAATTTGTTATGAAATGCCATTTTTGTTTTTTTGTTTTCGTTTCTTTTATTTTAATCTATAATTACTTTGTACATACTACATATAAATAAGCTTTTTCAATGAAAATTAAAAAAATTCTGTTATTCAAAAATTTAAATTAGTTACTGCTTCATTTTGCCAGGGAAGAACGTCAATATTATTGAAAAAATGTTTAAAATTATCTCTAACCATAGAGCCTTCATTACTGCCTTTGTGGCTTTCACATATTTGAATATTGGTTAAATTCGCAGTTTCACAAAACGAGTTATTTTCCGTTGCCAAAAAATTATGAAGAGCACAACAAGTAAGGACAATATATTCAACCTTTTCAACTGATAAATTTATTTCGCGCTGAAGAACTTGAAATCTATTTGCCAATATTCCAAAGGCGTTTACAACTACTCGGCGTGCTCGTGACAGCCGGTAGTTAAAAATCTTGTTTTCTAGCAAAATTCTTTGTCCATACGGTTTCAAAATTCTGGACGACAAACGAAACGCATCATCGGAGACGAAAACGTAAGGTACCTATTAAAAACATAGTTTGGAAAACTCTTTAGCTATTTCATAAAAAATTAATGGAAAATACCTTCTTAGTTGTGCCAGGAAGTTCTTCATCTTCTGGAAAATTTAACAGGTTATTCTTAATGCTGTTACCAATTTCTGAAAAATTGAAAGCTGCGGCGTCATTGGCTCTACCATTTGTCCCAACGTCTATCATTATGAAGTTATAATTAGCGTCAACTACGGCCATTAAAATTGCACTATTAAAACGTTTGTAATTATAATACACTGAGCCATCTTTAGATCGCGCCCTAAATGCAATGTGCTTGCCATCTGGATATATGTATGTATGTAAATCGCATACGTTTTTAACATTGATAAAAAATAAGATCTTACCAATGGCTCCAAGACACATAGGGAAGTTCCACTTTTGATAAAAAGATTCGGCAATATTCTTCCATTGCGCCGCTGTTCTGCATCCCTAAAATATACACATTCGTTGTAGAATATTTTGTTAGAAATTATGAATAAACAAAAACTGTATGCTATATCAAACTTACACTTAAATATTTACTGTAAATTGTTTTAACGCTGTAAATTGTTTTAACAGTTTCTGTGACAAGGAAAGAAATAGCTGGCACAGAGACTCGAAATCCATACGATAGGTCTGTGTAAGAATTTCCAGTTGCCAAAAACCGGAGAGTAATTAACAAGCTGTAATAAAAACACATTTTGTTTATGAAAAATAGAAACTTGGAATTAAGTAACTTACCGTGTAGAAGGTGAAATACACTCCCTCATATTTGTGTTTTGTTTTTGGATTTGAGGACCAACTAAACACAACAGCTCTTCAAAATTTTCCTTGGACAATCTGCAGAAGTTCTGGAAAGCTTTAGGATCTTCCAACTTCAATTCTTTTATTGCAATATGGGTGAGATCTTTTCCACTATATCGTCGAAGTAGCCATTCACGACTCCACATTCTTTTCCGCAATCGCTTTACTTTCTTATTTTGCTTTGAAATTATTGCAATTGCCATAACGCAAACACAAACTCCTTTTGCTTTTTGTTTTAGATTCATTTTTTGTTTGTTTTTAATATTTTCGCCAATATTTCGTTTTTCAAGTCCACTCCTCAGCTGTTTAATACTTTTTCTTTGATTTGACTTAACCATCCGTGTAAACATTAAAAATACTTACAACAGACTTTTGTTCTCTTTTCTTAAACACCGAGAGATTTTCATAATATTTTGATTCTACAAAGTCTTAATACTTTGTATTACCATGTAAAGCCACCTTAAGTACATAATATATGTATATGTACGTGGCTGCAGTGACACAAGAAAAGAATTAAAATTTGTATTAAATTGAATTAAGATTTTATTGGCTAATTGTTCGAAATTTTGATTTAAATCTCAGAAAGACATGATAAATATTCTAAGGCACAAAGGCAAGTTAACATCAGTTTTTGTTATTCAACTTACACAGCAGACCAGGACAGCTGTTTTCGAAAGACGCAACCCTTTCATCATCAGTGCTCATGTGTATTGTGTTTGTCACCACTTATTAGGTGGCTTAGTTGAATTTAATAACAGTTCCTATTTTCACAAATTTTATTGTGAAAAAGAATTAAAATTTGTTTTGAAAAATAATATATAAATAATAATTAAAACACCGAATTTGATCTATTTGTCACTTAAGGGTGAATTAGCCTTTACTTGCTGCTCTGTTCAGAATCAGCTTATCTGTTTTTGTAAATACAAAAGCTGTAAAAGTCGTTACTTTTTCTGTTCTGTTCTTTGTGTTTCAAATCGAATTACATAGTAATCGATGTGCATATAACATTAGCTGTTAACTCTGTTCAATGACTGAAAATTGTTACTAGCCGTTGCAGTGAATACTTTTAGTAATAACTTTTCACGATTTTTTGTTTTGCCGTTAAATTAACAAATTTCAGTTATGGTATATTAATAGTATAGTTATAGTATATTTAAGTCAGCATTAGTGAAACTGGTTAAAAGCTTAAAGCAAGTTTCAAAAACAACCATTTACATTGGCATTTTTTTTTAGGAGTAGGACCAGCAGTCAGGGGATGTTCCCTATATATGCAATGCATTGCGCTGGAACTGAAAACGAGGGAATGGTATTAAGGGGACAGATTAGAGAAGATGAGAAGATAGATAGTTGTTTTTTCTTTTTTTTGTAGCTATTTCAATTATTAGGTTTATCGTTGATAATATATTATGGGTTCATAGAATGTTAGGTCAAACTCAATATACAAATTTATTTTCTTTTTTAGAATTGCCAGTCAAATGAAAAAAACTATTTTGTGAATAGGATAATATGTATACAAAAACTGGTCGTATAATTTGTAAATTTTTGGATATATTTGATGGTATGGCTGTACAGCATTTAAAAGCGACTCCGGTAACACTGATAGGTATACATGAATTTATAGCTGTAAAAAAGTCAGCAGAACAACGGAACAAAAATTTCATGTTGTACTATGAAGGGATGCCAGACTATTTTAAAAAGGGGCATGTATGTATATCAGCATCTCGCCATTATTATACAGCAAAACTACGTTATGACGAGTTCTTGGTTTAATAATTAATAGTCCCAAACATTGCAATATAATTGTTTAATTTTTCATATTGTAATATTTCGCCAATGTAATATTAAAAGGCTTTTGATTTTTATTTTACAATCAAGAAAATTGTGTAATGTATTGGCAATATTGTTCGGTATTATGGTTAATTTTTGACAGTAAAAAAAATTGGACAACATTTTGTATGAAAGTATCGTGCCATTTATTATCACGTATGTATAGCTGAAAACTACAATAATGAGTACAATAACGTATGCAATGATATTGTATAATGGATGAACCTCTTAAGTGCCATTTCACGTATGCCTTTTTAGGTTGGCTTTTTACAATTTTGTTTTAAATCCCCTACGAAAAGTCACGCACATTGTCATTAAAGCCCCCCCTCCACTATACAATATTATTGAATATATTATTGTACATATTATTGTACATTTTATATTTAACCATCTAAGTGAGTCCAGCATAAAATTAATAGGTGTATACCGACTACATTTTAAAATACATCGCATCGCTTTGTTTTGCAATTTTTGCATCCTTTCTATTTGTGATTCTAACAGCATGTATATAAAATCGTTGACCCGTATATAAAATGTGGCTTAATTATATATATTTAATGCAGTTGTTATCGAAAGTTTCTTTCTTATTCTCTTGAAAAATCCAATCTTTTTACCAATTTTTTTGCAAACGTGTTCTATATGATCTTTAAATTTTAGTTCATTATATATTATAAAACCAAGGTGTTTTATTTTATTAACCTTTTCTATTGTTTCACTATTAATTTTAAAATGTATATCACTGCAATATGCAAATTTATTTTTAGAATTGCCAGTCAAATGAAAAAAACTATTTTGTGAATAGGATAATATGTATACAAAAACTGGTCGTATAATTTGTAAATTTTTGGATATATTTGATAGTATGGCTGTACAGCATTTAAAAGCGACTCCGGTAACACTGATAGGTATACATGAATTTATCGCTGTAAAAAAGTCAGCAGAATAACGGAACAGAAATTTCATGGTGTACCATGGAGTGATGCCAGACTATTTTAAAAAGGGGCATGTATGTATATCAGCATCGCGCCATTATTATACAGCAAAACTATGTTATGACGAGTTCTAGGTTCAATAACTAATATGTAGTCCCAAACATATGCAATATAATTGTTTAATTTTTCATATTGTAATATATCGCCAATGTAATATTAGAAGGTGGCACAATATATGGCCAAAATCAAAAGGCTTTTGATTTTTATTTAACAATTAAGAAAATTGTGTAATGTATTCGCAATATTGTTCGGTATTATGGTTAATATTTGACAGTAAAAAAAATTGGACAAAATTTTGTATGAAAGTATCTTGTCATTTATTATCACGTATGTATAGCTAAAAACTACAATAATAAGTACAATAACATATGCAATGATATTGTATAATGGATGGGCCTCTCAAGTGCCATTTCACGTATGCCTTTTTAGGTTGGCTTTTTTACAATTTTATTTTAAATCCCCTACGGAAAGTCACGCACATTGACATTAAAGCGCCCCATCCACTATACAATATTATTGTACATATTATTGTCATTTTGACCTACATATATTATGCAGTAAATTGCACAATAATTTCAAACAAAATACTGTCCGATATTTCTGATGGTAAAGAACAAAGCGAATTCATACTAGGTGGCCTTAGTTCAGAAAATGGTGATCAGCTGTTACCAAGGCAAAATTATTGAACTGTCAAAGTGCTCTTCTGGTTTTTCGTTTTTGTGTGCGACCATTGTTTTTTCCAAAGCATTTCATTTGACAGTTCAATAAATTTTACACAGAGTTGCATAAGTAAGTTCACCTTGTATGAATTCGCCTTGGTAAATAAGTAAACGCAATACTGAGCAATGTTGCCAACACATAACGCAATTTTCTTCATTGTGCAATAAAAATCAAAAGACATTTGATTGAGGCAATTCACACTGGAATAATTATGCTGGCATAACATGGCAGCTTGTTGGCATTTTCGGTGAAGAGGATAGTTTTGGGTTGGCATAATTTTTCAACCAGCTTCAACCCCGCACAAGCAGAACAAAACTAACATACACACTTATGAAAACACAGGTTCTGCGTTTTGTTTTTTACAGAGCATTTTTTAGGCTTTAGTTGTCCATCTTTGTGTAAACATGAACTTCAAAACAAAAGAGGGTTGGTCGCGCCAACAACCATTAAAATTCATAAATGAGTCAGTAAAGGTTTTTTTCCGTGATTTCAGAAACTTATACAAATTTTTGCAGTAATTTTAGTAACTAGTAAAAGTTTTTGGTTACTGAAAATTTTACTGAAATTACTTAAATAATTTTTACTGATGACGAATTAAACTTATATGAATGTACCTTTAAAAATTCACTTTTCACGTTTAGATTAAAGAAAATGAAGGTGTCCTTTTTTAATTGATGTGTCCTTTTTTCTTTTTTGACTATTAATTTTTTCTTTCTTCAAATCCCTACATTAAAAGCCTTATTTTCTCAATACAATAAAAGTTATAATCACCAATACAATATTATTATCACCAAATGGAGTGTGCAGAAATGAAAATTTTTTTATCAAATTACTGTAATATATTTGAACAAATTTTATTGTTTAAAAAACATTAATATATGCTAGTTAGAGGGTCATGCCTAAAGTGTATGCAATTGTTTATAATTAGTGAATACAATTTTTATTACATTTCTAAATGGCCTTCTTTTTGCATTGAAAAACATGGTTATCGTAATCATAGCTGATCTTAGATAGGGTGCAGACAATTTACTATTTTCGGCAATTTCCTTAGAGGTTTCTCCTGTAGCTAAAAATCTTAAAGTTGCAGACAATTTTTCTTCAACCGGAATACATTTTCTCAAATGTACTCGCTTCTTTTCTTTGCCTTCTCATCTTTTAGAAGTAATGCTGCAGGTTCAAAGTTACAGGCACTAGAAATTCCTCCTAAGAATATTGCAAAATTTTTCATCACTTATTTCAGACATATTTGCGCTAAGTTTGTTTCATAATGTATGTGTACAGCGAACGAAAGACAAACATCAAATAAAAAAAAAACACTAACACAAACAAAGCTGTGTATACGTATACAATTTTATGCCAGATGAATTAATCCAGTGTGTTTTGAAAAGAACAAAAATTAAGTGGACCAAAAATTCATCCAGTGTGAATTGCCTCATTTAGTCAAATATATTGGCTGCCTTCTATGGTGGCTATTTGTTTTTAACGCAAGCCAAATGGCCTACAGTTTTCTTTTCAATATTCTTGTATACCGTTGGCGCATTAGGTATTACAGCCGGTTCACACCGGTTGTGGGCTCATCGTTCTTACAAAGCTAAATGGCCTCTTCGAGTGATTTTAATCATCTTTAATACTATTGCCTATCAAGATTCTGCTTTCCATTGGGCTCGTGATCATCGTGTCCATCATAAATTCTCTGAAACCGACGCTGATCCTCATAACGCTACACGTGGTTTCTTTTTCTCTCATATGGGCAGGTTGTTGTGCAAAAAACATCCCGATGTTGTGTCCAAAGGCAGAAGCCTTGATGTGGCTGAATTGAGAGCCGATCCTATTCTTATGTTTCAAAACAGACATTACATGAAACTAATGCCACTCGCTTGCTTCATTATGCCCACCCTAGTTCCCATGTACTTTTGGAATGAAACTTTTGTTAACTCTTATTTCGTGAATGCCGTTTTCCGTTGGTGCTTCCTGCTTCACAGTACCTGGTGCGTAAACAGTGCAGCTCACAAATTTGGTGGCCGTCCTTATGATAAATCTATTAATCCCTCCCAGAACCCTGCTGTTGCCTTTTTCACTTTAGGAGAGGGCTGGCACAATTACCATCATGTTTTCCCCTGGGATTACAGAACTGCGGAATGGGGCAACTATTCCCTCAATTTGACCAAAGCTTTTATCGATTTCTTTGCAAAAACTGGCTGGGCTTACGATTTAAAATCAGTTGATGTTGATGTCATTGAAAAACGTGTGAAAAGAACTGGCGACGGCACCCATGAGTTGTGGGGTTATGGCGATAAGGATATTACCGCTGACGAAAAAGAGTCCATCGTTATTCTTAACAAAAAATCTGAATAAATTTACCAAACAAAAAATATCTGTTCAAGGCCTACCAATCAGGGCTGTGCAACAGACCCGGGAAGTTACTGTGTAATTCGATTCGAAAAGAAAAGCGTTCGAATTTGTATGCAATTAATATAGAGATGCGAAAGCAATTGCTATCGAATCGAATTGCTAAGTGATAAGTAGACAAAAAGTAGACATATTGCGCAACCTTCTAATACGACATACACATTAGCGATTTTATTGTGCAATATGAAAAATTGCACAACTATATTGCAAGCGCATGTGGCGCTTAAGAAAAATATGAAAACACTCTTAAAATTTCAATTCGTGCCTTTTTTCTTAAGCATGCCTTTAAAGACGAGCAGAAAAGATAGTGTAGATTGCTTATAATTAAAAAGTCGCAATACTTTGCTTGCAAAATACTTAAAAAATTTCGTTGCAGGGAACTTGTATAAAAAAACAAACAAAAGGGAGTCGCATGTACATTTTACCCACTAGGCAAAACTTGATCGTCTAGCTCATAGACAAATAACTACCCTACAAGAAATGGGTGACCAAAACACACATACAATTTGTACTAATACATATGCAACAATTTTTCGTATTACCGAACATATGACTGTCACTCTCGATGGAGATAAATATCATCAGTGACAAATGTCTATGTAGTAGTTTAATTTTTGACATTTGTCATTCCAGTCTTCATTTTATATCTGTGTCAGCCGAAGTATAATAAAAATTAAATAATTTTGCGCTTGTAAGTACCTAAAAATCTTCCTTGTTTTCCATTTGTACTGAAATATTTGATATTTACGAGGTCGCATCAAAAACACGGATGATGGAATATTACAGCAGTGGTATGTACATAAATAAATATGTATGTAATATTTTTTTTAAATATTTAATAAAAATAAAGAATTGAATTGAAATAAACGTGTTTTATTTCATAAATTTGAAAGGTATCAATTTCATGGGTGAATATCACCAGTGCCATCATATTCTATCATGGGTGACTATCACCAGTGGCATCATATTCTATCATGGGTGACTGTCACCAGTGACACTATATTCTATCATGGGTGACTGTCACTAGTGCCAGCATATTCTATCATGGGTGATTGTCAGCAGTGCCAACATACCATATCGCCAGTGCCATACATTTATATATAGTACTGACATTAGAGTGAGTAGTTCGGATATATGTTTTGTGGGCGATAAAATTCATAGGTTAGAGAGGAATGCAAAATCACACGTACACAAAGGTTTCTATCACTTTTCTCACATTGGCCTTAATAAAGTGATAGAAACTTTGTTCTACGTGCTGATAGAAACGTCTTCACTAGTGACAGACATATTACCGGTAAAATGACCGACACTGTTCTTGTAGGGTTGTTTGTTTGAAATTGTAAAACATGTGTTCAGAGATGGCTATGTATAGCCATTCCTTCGAACATACATAAAACAGCCCGCTGATATATCTATTGTACTCGTTTACACAATCGTAATAAAAAAGCTGATTTTGGCCAAATTGAACTGTCACTTTTGGGTGCTCTGTGTGTATTCTGTGGTCTAGTCCCAAGTGAAGTAAATGCAGTCTTAAAACATCAAAATAAACAAAAATCGGCGGCTAATTTTAATTGGCTGACTTCTTCGGCGGCTAATTTCAAGTCGAGAAATTATCTGGGGCGGCTGCCAAATGTTGTCGGCGGCGCGGCTTGAGCTGGCGAAGCCACCTCGGCGCAGGTCTCTGACCATCATTGTTTGCTTAAAATTGTAAAACGTGTGTTTAAGGCGAATTCACTACTAGGTGAACTCGATTTGCAAACCTGCAGAAACTACAAGTATTTTTTTTGTGTAAAATATCTCGAGCTGTCAAATAGAAAGAAATACGAAAAATGGCGATTTTGATGGCGATTAGAGTTGTACAAAACAGCTCTTTTGAGTGAGCGCTCTTTTCCGCTCCGCTCACTTTACTGAATTAATTCATTCATTTCATTCACTAGCTCAGTTGATTCCTTAGCTCAGCCATTATTCATGAAATGAAAATGTCATGAAAGAAAATGAAGGAAAATCAGACTAGCTAACACAACAACCACTTATGCCTTTTTATTTTTTCCTTAATATGTAATATAAAACACACTTATTGAACATAAGTAATAACTAGACAAATATATAAGTGATTTTAAATATTTAGCTTTTGAACCTATTTTAATAAAGTAATATTTTCTATTTAACGTTGTATTTTGGAGATTTTTCTCAATTAATTTATGTATATGTTTATATACGTATATATACGCACCAAGTTAATAAGTACTGAAATATGTATCATGGCAGTGCTGTTTAAAAATTTTCATCTGGCAGCTCTAATAATATAAAGCGCCACACCATGTGTGTATCTGCATTGGGTGAATTAATTCCTTATTTTCATATTAGAGTTGTGCTTTTTAGTTCAGTGAGCTGAGCGCTCATTTTAGCTCAGCTCAGTTTACTGAGCTAGTTCATTTAATAGCTCAGTGACTCAGTGGCTCATTAGCTCAGCAGCTCAGTAATAATGATACACCAAGGGTGATTAAAGACGTTGTAACCATATGTATAGAAGATGACAAAAACGATAAGAATAATTTTGTGGACCCGCGAGAAGATAACAAACTTTTCAACAAACTTTTTTCCCAGAATGCTAATTGAGTGAGTTATTTTTAAAAACAGAGTTGCGCTCTCTTGAGTTTGAGAAAGTGAGTTGCCAGACTCAAATATATGTAAAATGGCAGCACTTAACTACTTTTATATTAGCCTTGAAGTGATCAACATATTTTTTGTAATATTTTCTAAACTAATTACCTATCTTTTAAAAATGTTCATATAATAAGTATTTCTTTCAATTATTTATATATATATTGTTATTATTCAACACTTTTACACAATTACCACGAAACATATATGTTATGTTATGCAGATAAAACATAAAAGTGATGCCAAATATTGCATACACAATAAATCAAAGGAATACGGCAACAAAATTACTTGGCTGATTACTAAAGGCACATTTTGGTAGTATTTTAGCACTTCAACAAACTTTTTGCATTTTCAACAAACTTTTTGCTTAGTTTTTGAGGAATAACACTAAAACCAGGCAAAATACAAAAAACAAATATTAAACAATCTGAAAGATTAGCTAAAATTACATAATCGGCCATCATTAGTTTTTCTCCGACAGTATATTTTTTGGTCAAAATTTTGAATAAAATTTTTTCAAAAAACACTTTTTGAACTATAACTCCCATACCTGACTTTGAGCCAAAAATTGAATTATACCATCTTAAAGGGCATGAAAAGGGCTACAATTTGGCATCATTAGATTTTTGATTTACAGTTACTACTTCGAACAAATTTTTCAAAAAACTGTTTTCACTCAAATTAATTTTTTTTTAGCTTTCGACCTATAACTCCCATACCTGACTTTGAGCCAAAAATTGCAATATACCATCTTAAAAAGCATGAAAAGGGCTACAATTTGGCATCATTAGATTTTTGATTTACAGTTACTACTTCGAACAAATTTTTCAAAAAACTGTTTTTACTAACATTCTCACTAACATGAATTTTTTGAGTTTTTCACCTATAACTTCCATACCTGACTTTGAGCCAAAAATTGCAATATACCATCTTAAAGGGCATGAAAAGGGCTACAATTTGGCATCATTAGATTTTTGATTTACAGTTACTACTTCGAACAAATTTTTCAAAAAACTGTTTTTACTAACATTCTCACTAACATGAATTTTTTGAGTTTTTCACCTATAACTCCCATACCTGACTTTGAGCCAAAAATTGCAATATACCATCTTAAAGGGCATGAAAAGGGCTACAATTTGGCATCATTAAATTTTTGATTTAAAGTTACTACTTCGAACAAATTTTTCAAAAAACTGTTTTTACTAACATTTTCACTAACATGATTTTTTTGAGTTTTTCACCTATAACTCCCATACCTGACTTTGAGCCAAAAATTCCAATAAACCATCTTAAAGGCCATGAAAAGGGCTACAATTTGGCATCATTAGATTTTTGGTTTACAGTTACTACTTCAAACAAATTTTTCAAAAAACTGTTTTTACTAACATTCTCTAACATAAATTTTTTTGAGTTTTTCACCTATAACTCCCATACCTGACTTTGAGCCAAAAATTGCAATATACCAGCTTAAAGGGCATGAAAAGGGCTACAATTTGGCATCATTAGATTTTTGATTTACAGTTACTACTTCGAACAAATTTTTCAAAAAACTGTTTTTACTAACATAGTAAAAACAGTTTTTTGAAAAATTTGTTCGAAGTAGTAACTGTAAATCAAAAATCTAATGATGCCAAATTGTAGCCCTTTTCATGCACTTTAAGATGATATATTGCAATTTTTGGCTCAATGTCAGGTATGGGAGTTATAGGTGAAAAACTCAAAAAAATCATGTTAGTGAGAATGTTAGTAAAAACAGTTTTTTGAAAAATTTGTTCGAAGTAGTAACTGTAAATCAAAAATCTAATGATGCCAAATTGTAGCCCTTTTCATGCCCTTTAAGACTGTATATTGCAATTTTTGGCTCAAGGTCAGGTATGGGAGTTATAGGTGAAAAACTAAAAAAATACATGTTAGTGAGAATGTTAGTAAAAACAGTTTTTTGAAAAATTTGTTCGAAGTAGTAACTGTAAATCAAAAATCTAATGATGCCAAATTGTAGCCCTTTTCATGCCCTTTAAGATGGTATATTGCAATTTTTGGCTCAAAGTCAGGTATGGGAGTTATAGGTGAAAAACTCAAAAAAATCATGTTAGTGAGAATGTTAGTAAAAACAGTTTTTTGAAAAATTTGTTCGAAGTAGTAACTGTAAATCAAAAATCTAATGATGCCAAATTGTAGCCCTTTTCATGCCCTTTAAGATGGTATATTGCAATTTTTGGCTCAAAGTCAGGTATGGGAGTTATAGGTGAAAAACTAAAAAAATTCATGTTAGTGAGAATGTTAGTAAAAACAGTTTTTTGAAAAATTTGTTCGAAGTAGTAACTGTAAATCAAAAATCTAATGATGCCAAATTGTAGCCCTTTTCATGCCCTTTAAGATGGTATATTGCAATTTTTGGCTCAAAGTCGGGTATGGGAGTTATAGGTGAAAAACTCAAAAAAATTCATGTTAGTGAACAGTTTTTTGAAAAATTTGTTCGAAGTAGTAACTGTAAATCAAAAATCTAATGATGCCAAATTGTAGCCCTTTTCATGGCCTTTAAGATGGTATAATTAAATTTTTGGCTCAAAGTCAGATATCAAAGTTATAGGTCAAAAAGTGTTTTTTAAAACAACTTTATTAAAAATTTTATATGAAAAAACAACTGTTTGAGAAAAAACAATGATAGTCACTTATGTTATTTTAGACCACCTTTCACTTTGTAGAACATTTTTTTATTAAATTTTTTTGGTTTAACTTTTATTTTAAAAAAACTAACCAAATAGTATGTTGGATGTTCAATTGTTTACAACTAAGCAAAAAGTTTGTTGAAAATTTGTTTTTGATTCTTTGTTGATGAGTCATATTCGTAAATAATTCCTTAAATAACCAACCAATTTATGAAATCTTCCTTAAATAAGCAACCAATCGCATTCATTAACTTGGCAGCATTCACAGAAATACTCATTTATTTGTGCTCAAGAGAGGATTTTTTCAGCTCTCACTGAGCGGAATGGGGATCAAAGAGGAATGGAAAAAAAAGTTTGTTAAAGAGTTTGTTAAGTTCACGGGTATATTTTGTGGAGTTTCAGAGACAAATATAATCCAATATTGCCTTTAATATATTTAAAATCATTCAATAATGCGACTGTTTAGAAGAGGTGGACTATGAACTAAATATATATATATATATATATATATATATATATATATATACATATATAAATATATACATATATATATATATATACATATATATATATATATATATATATATATATATATATATATATATATATATATATATATATATATATGTATATATACATATGTATATCTATATATATATATATATATATATATATACATATATATATATATATATATATATATATATAATATATATATATATATATATATATATATATATACATATATATGTATATCTATAGATATACATATACATATATGTATATATATACATATATATGTATATCTATATACATATATATATATATATATATATATATATATATATATATATATAAATATATATATATATATATATATATATATATATAAATATATATATATATATATATATATATATATATATATGTATATATATATATATATATATATATATACATATATATATATATATATAATAAAATTATTCTCATGTACTGGTGTTTTTCAAAACATTGTTTCATCGCACCAGTTTTATTTGTAAAAAATTTCTATACATAAAGATTGGTTCTGCAGACATGCCACAATAACATATTCAATGAGATATTTTTATATTTGTCTGGCAGCATATTAAAAAACTGTGGTATCATTACAATTATGACAGATTTTATCAAAACCGCTCAGCTCTGAAGCAAACGTGCTCTGAAACAAAAGAACTCTGAAACAAAAGCGCTCTGACACAAAAGCGCTCAGTACTGAGCTAAAATCATCTATTGTAGTGAGCGCTCATTTCGCTCAGCTTACTGAAACGTTCAATTGAACTAGCTCATAGCTCAGTGACACAACTCTATTTCATATAGATTTTGACATACAAGCATTGAAAAGAGCTACTGAAAGAGACAGATTCGATGAGGCAATTGAAACAACTGAATCACTGAATCAACTGAAAGAAGTGAAAGAAAAGAGCTCCTGAAACAACTGAAAGAAGTGAAAGAAAAGAGCTCCTGAAACAACTGAAAGAAGTGAAAGAAAAGAGCTAAAAACGCTTAGTAAAATGAAAGATTCACCTCGCTCAATTGAATGAATGATTCAATTGAATTAATTCATTCAGGAGCCGTACAATTCTAATGGCGATACTGAAGCAAAACAACACAGAAACTCAGTAAGAAAATGGTAAAGTATATATTTATTATATTTGTGTGCCCAATAACCAATAATAATAATAATATATAAAATTATTATTGTACACATTTGTATTCTTTCTAGAAACATTAGGTACTGCTAATATGGTAATAGCGGTGACACCACAACAGCAGCCACAAAAAAAAAATAATTGAACAGAGGAGTCCACCCAAGTGATATTCAAGTCTGCGACGTTCTCAACAGGACACCCAGCATATAGCTGATCACCAGCAACAACTGCTCCTCCATCCATGCTGATGCCAACAGATCAAGCTATGCTTGAAGCTAATCTTGTGCAGATGTATCATAAAGGGCATCACTGAGCGATCAACAAGCAAAAATTTTTTAACGCTCTATATTGAAATAAATAATTATTGTTTTTTACATAAACTAAAAGCGTATTAATTGTAAAGACTGCGAATATGGCAGAATGTCATCATTGCAAAGCTGCAAGTCGGTGTGAAAGTGGCCTAATGTGCGAGGGTATCTGCTAAAAAGTGTATCACTCTGCTAAAAAATGCTCTGGTGTTGACCAGTATTCTCGTGGAGTACTTGAATTTTCTGGCTTCATCAGGTTTCTATGTGATGACTGCCTTCAATACATCCATAATGTTGATTTAGTAATGGCCGAAGTGCAAGTTGGTGTAAAAAAAATAGTGATAATTTGGCTGATTACAAAAGTGAATTTAAAGATTCATTACATCGTAATGAGATGGAAATTAAAAAATTATTAGAAGCGATTGAGAAGAGGTACATTGAGAGATTGCGAAAGCTAGATGAAATTCAAAAATCCTGTAGTAAAAACCTGGAAGAAATTAATCATCTGTATGGTGCTTTAAAGGAGCACCACAGCAATAAAAATGAAATGCGTCAGGCTGCTACAGAAAGCAACAAAACAATATGTAGTGCAATTACAGGTGAAGTTGATAAAGTCTCGTTTTCGGACATATTAAAACTTAATTCAGCTACGTCTGACATGCATAATACTGCTTTGGGTACTGCGATTCAAGAGTCTGGTGCGAATGCTCTCATTGATAATATTGTTTCACCTAGTTGTAAAGCTACAACTTCTTTACCACCGCCTTCATCACATAATCCCGTTGAGAATGTACATAGATCTGCACACACTATTAACAAACTTACTACCGCGCATGCCGGTAAGAGCAAACGTCAGTACTAAAGGTCCTGTGATTTATGGCGCCAATTCATCTAAGGATTTGGATGTTATGTCCAATAAAAAATGGATTCACATCGTTCAAGCCAACCGTTACGGCGGACCAAATTCTAAACTATGTTGAAAAAACGGCGAATATTAGTAAGTGTCACTTGGCCTGTTTTAAGTTGGTAAAAAGTGACGCTGACTTATCTACCTTGAAACGTGTCAACTTTAAGATTGGAATTTCGTGTGCCCACTATGATAAAATTCTCAAGGCTGAAATTTGGCCAGCCGATAATAAAGTTCGGCCTTTCGTAAATTTTCGAGACCAGGCGCCGCACCCACGGCAACACTAGCTAGTGGATGTGATGGAATAAAGATCTATTTTCAAAATCTCTCTGGAATGCGATCCAAATCTATAAGGTGTACAATTTTTCTTCGCAATGTGATTTTGATGTTTTTGTATTACTCGAGACCTGGTTGAGCAGAGATTTTTCCGATGCTGAGAATTTGGACCTAATCTATGGAATGTGTACCGTAAGGATAGGGATCCGGTTTCTACTGGTCTATTGCTCGGTGGTGGTGTTCTGGTGACAGTAAGAGCCTGTTTTAAATCATCGCTTTGCTCTATCAACGATCTTAATGGCTTAGCAGACCAATTAATTGTATCAGTATCTAGTGCGAGTGGTTCTGTTCTGGTATGTGCATCTTATATTCCACCCAACAGCTCCGATTGTTTGTATGATGCTCATATTTCTAACATCTTATCTATTGGTGAGAATTTCACAGTAAATGATAGCCTTTGTATCCTTGGTGACTTAAATCTAAAAAACATCTTATGGTCGAAATTTTCCGACAGCTCGTTATTAACGCCTTGCAATGTTAACCATAGCTTTGAAATTAATTTTGTTGACAGTTTATTGTCGCTGAATCTTCGTCAAGTTAATACCTTTTCTAAACAACTAAATCGTTTTCTGGATTTAGTCTTCTTATCCGAGTTTCTTAAATACCAAATTTATACACCTTTACTGTGGATCTCTCAGCCTAATATGCATAATCAACTTTTGGTCTTAGCAATTGAAAGCATAAAATTTTTTAAATATTCACAATCCGCAGTTTTTAATGACTTTAACTTATGTAATTTTGATGTACTGAATTCCTTATTTGAATCTATAAACTGGTTGGTTTTGTTTGCTGGGTCAAATACTCATGAATGTTATGATTTGTTTTTGCAGAAAGTGCATGATATCTGCCGTGGTAATATTCCAACTAAGAATGTTAAACCTTATAAACTGCCGTGGTACACTAGTGGTCTGAAAAAGTTGAAGAATTTGCGCAACAAATTTCACAGAAAGTTTTTGAATAGTGGGGATTCTGAATCTGAAGCTAAGTTTATTCATTACCGTTTACTAAGGAACATGAGATAAAAAGTAACCCGAAGTCTTTCTGGTCCTTTATAAAGTCTAAAAAACAATCGTCTGATATTCCTTGGACTGTTCATCTAGATGGGATAGCCTCTAATTCTTGTGATGATGCGGTTAACATGTTTGCATCTTTCTTTAAATAAAACTTTAAGCCACCTGGGTATAATATTTCTGCTTCAGGGACCACAACTAACATTGATTTTGGATTCTTTGTTTTGTCTGAGGACGATGTTTCTGAAGCAATCATCCAGGCTAAGACCTCTTTTAAATCTGATATTGATGGCCTATGTACGCACTTACTGAAGAAGGCTGCCTCGTCTTTTATACCCGCACTGACGTTTATTTTCAAATTGTCGCTGGAGGAGGGAGCTTTTATTGTTAGATGGAAGTATGCTACGGTCACTCCTATATTCAAAGATGGGAGGACGGATGATGTTAGGTGCTACAGGCCTATTTCTAAATTATCATGTGTTTCTAAAATTTTTGAGCACATTATTCATAAGAAACTGTTCTTCCTAACTAAGTGCTGGTTATCCCCTTATCAGCATGGCTTCTACGCTGGAAGGTCTACTGTGACGAATTTGACTCTATTCAATGAATATTGCTTAGAGGCCTTGGCTAACGGCGCTCAAGTTGAGGTAATTTACACTGATTTTTCAAAAGCATTTGATAGACTATCCCATTCAGTCTTGCTATCAAAAATGGAATTAATGGGGTTCCATTCTAATTTCCTAACCTGGACTAGATCTTACTAGTCCAACAGAACTTGCTCGGTTAGGATTGAAGGTTATAGTTCTGTACCCTATGTGCAGATGTCAGGTGTACCTCAGGGTAGTATACTTGGGCCTCTATTGTTTAACCTATTCATCAACGATGTTGGTGCTTGTTTTCTTAAATCTAAGTATCTATTGTGTGCTGATGACTTAAAATTCTTCATGAAGTTAGATTCGATTCATGATGCCCAAATTATGCAAACTGAGCTTAATAATCTCAGTGATTGGTGTCGTCTAAATGATCTGAGTTTGAACATTAGCAAATGTTTGCATGTTTTTTTTCATAGGTCTGTTGTTCACAATGTTGTGGCTATTTATATTGATGGTGTATTATTAAATACGTCCGATACTAAGCTTGACTTAGGCGTTTTATTTAACAGCTCGTTGTCTTTTACTGCTCATGTTGAGTATATATTACCTAAAGCTTACAAGATGCTGGGTTTTCTCAAGAGAACCTGTTCCGAATTCGCTGATCCATACACACTTAAACATGTTTATACGTCTTTTGTTAGGTCTAAATTAGAGTATGCTTCTGTTATTTGGAATCCACATAACTCTAATATTATTAAATACGCTACTCGTTCGCTATCTTATTTATCCTCCGTTCAATATGAATCCAGATGCTTATTTATCGGCCTGCATACTTTAGAGTCACGTGGAAAAATTCAATCTGCCATGCTGGTATATGATATTATTAATGGATTTATTGATTGATCAGACTTGCTGCATTCTATACGATTTTATACTCCTCCTAGAAATCTAAGATTAGCTAAATTATTTGATGTCCCGTTTCATCGTACGGACTATGCACGTAACGGTACCCTATCGCGCACTTTCTGTTTCATGAATGAAATGAACTATAATATTCAACGATATTCTAACATTTCTATCGAATTCAGCACTGAAAAAACAGAGTTCAAAATGCTACTTTTTAGCTTATTAAATCAACTGTGATTAGTAAATTGTATAATTAAATTATTAAATTGTATTTTTAAGTTTATATGTTGTACATATGTGTGATACATTTGTTTATTAATAGTTGTTTGTTCGCAACCTTGGTATTAGGTATATATTTTTTTATGTTATCTTAGTCTATAAGGATTATTTGTCCATTGACTGAACAATAAACAATAATAATAATAATAAAGAAAATCTGCAGGTCCAAATGCTAGCCTGCCTAACCACCCAATTACGTTGCTCAAGCACATTTGGCTCAACAGCAATCTGCTGCCGCCGGCAGCTTATATTATAATAATCCTATTGATACTCCACAACAAACAGTAGCCGCTGCTATAACTTACAGTCCAACTGGTCAAGTAGGTTTCGCAACACAACCGTAAGTTTTCTCAGTTAATTCAGGTGCATACCAAAATTATAATTACATTCTACCAACTTACTCACAGGCCTTTTCACGACCAGTTTCTTTACCCCAAAGAAGACCTACAAATGCTATACCCATACTGCCGCTATCGGAAAAGAATAAGCATCATATGGATCGGCTGAAAATATTGATCATATTATAGACAATATGTTTGTACAGAGCCCAGCCAGCGGCCACCTCCTACAACGACAACCACAACTAACACATATTCCAAAATACCCACATCATTGATTGATGTAGCAACAGCAGACAACGCGGGTATTACTACTGTGACTACAGAAAATATAACCAATAACAAAATTTTATCAGCTTCTACTGCTGCTCCATCGACCGCAACTAATATGCCTAGATCCCACATCTTTCGGCACACAGAACAAAGTTTCCTCTCCCGTGGGGAATTTATGTTTGAATATTACAAACACGCATTGTTTTATTTTGTGTTACAGAACTTTATTAAATAAATTATTAAATGATTGTTTTTTATAATATGTAGCAACTTTTATTTCCAAATTATTGTTTTTATTGAATGCATATATGTTTCTTCTTTGTCAGGCTCAAGGTCATAACACATTTAAATAAAACTCTTATTTTGTTTTATTAAATTTTGTCAATTGTTATATTTTATTATTTTCAATATTTCGAGACCCTTCGGTGCTAATCTTCAGGAAATATGCTCTATAAACCAAAAATATCATTACATACACAAAAAAAAAACAGATTATTATGTCTTACTTAGAGTAAGGTCGTCGGTTGTCCGCTTTCTTAAAAAGTTAAACGCTTACTAAAAAATTCTGTTTGTTTACCTATTTTTGTTTATGTTTAGCTAATACATGTCGATATGTATGCGCGCAATTTTCTCTATCTGTTTTGTAGTTCATTCGTATGTTCGCGGGAGTGTTAATTATATGTAACATCTCAATTATATACCTACCTCTTTTTGTAATTGTTTTCTTGCTGTAAAATTGATGTACTATTAATGTTGGGAGAGTGTCCAGTATTTGCACAGTGGGCCGCTAAAGCTGTTTTTTGGTCTGTAATTCCTTTCCGTGTCTTATGATCAGACTTGTGTGCGGCTAATCTAGTACGCAGTTTAGATTTAGTAGTTCCGACATATATTTTACTGCATTTATTCGACCCATCTCCGTTACATGGAATTTTGTATACCACGTTAGACTTATCCAGCAGAGAGCTGGATCAGTGTTTTCGTGATTTAGGTATACTCGTCTTAAATGCGGTTGCGGTGTGATCGCCACCGCATTGCTTTTGCTCAAGTATTTACCATATCCGTACACACTTGAGTATTTCTACGTTTTAGCTTCTAGCATACTCAATCATATGCGTTTGCGGTGACTGCTCTGCTTTACTTTTTTCACACACTCGGCAGTCGTACTCATACTTAACGTACACAACAAAAACAATATTTGTATACGATCATGCGAGTACACTCATTGATGAGTGCATCGTTGCCACTGTGTAATACATAATATGTATGTATCATGTTTTCCAAAACTACCTCTATCATGTTTTAGGGCACAGTTAGGGCATTTATCGCTTCAGGTAACGAAATGCTAAATAAAGCCCAGTCTCATTTTCGATGTTTATTTTATTAAACTCTCATAACACTTTCACATTGTTTTTCGGAATCGAAATTTGGTTTTTTATAATGCTGCGCACTTGCATTTTTCACTCTCAGTAGAAAAAATAACTATGTTGAAGAAGAAATTTAATTTTTTGGAATGAACTCTTATATACAAATATAAGCAGATAGCGCCTTAAGAAATGTTTTGTAAAATATTTAAATATAATTTTTGGGTAATTTTGAATCTTTTATTGTGTAAGATTTAATTTTAAGTCTGGCATCACTGATTGTTTGTGGAGAAAACTTCGAAAAACAAATATAAGAAAATAATAGAGTACGAAAAGACTAAAAACTAAAAGTTTTGCTCATGCAGATTGCGATGTTTGCCGCTACTGGTTTTTGCGCTCATTGTTTTTAGGTACGCACACAGCGCAAAGTATCGCGCATATTATGATCGCATCAACTCTCTGTAAATAAACGGTGAGTCAAATCAACACCGCACATTTTTTTTGCGGTGTTTAAAGTACTCGGATGTGTAAAGTATAGAGTACATATGCGGTGTACTTATGGTTGCGGTGTGATCGCGCCGTTCCCTGTTATCCAGTTTATCAACTTTTGATTTCGTATACGAAAATAACTTATTTAAGGTGTTGTCTGTTTTTAATGCAATATTAATGTTTTGTTTGTCGAATATATCGTATTTATATATTCTTTCAGAAAAACCGGGGATATGTGTTGTTGACTTATACGTTGTTGACTTATATATATTTCCTGAAGATGAGCACCGAAGGGGCTCGAAATATTGAAAATAATAAAATATAACAATTGACAAAATTTAATAAAACAAAACAAGAGTTTTATTTAAATGTGTTATGACCTTGAGCCTGACAAAGAAGAAACATATATGCATAAATTTCTAAGGTCTAATAAAATACACAACTATACATGTTTTTAAAGAATTTTAAGGAAATTTTTGCAATTATTGCTTGTTTCGGCGTATGTATATCCGATTAGGTGTTAAATTTCATAAAAGAAAAATAAAACAAGGATTTAAAATTCAAGATTCAAATATGGAGATGATATATCTTCCACTTTATTTAAAATATAAATATATTTACCTTGTAAAGGTTATACAATTTGATTTGAGAATTACACTAAGTGTAATATTTGTTATCCAGAAAGTAAGTGAAAAAATGTATATTGTAATTTGCCGAAATGGTCCAATAACACTTATGTATGTAAATACGGTTACCGGTTCACTTGTTGAAAACACAAAGGCTTCCAACAAGGATAAAATAAACCTTACTAAACCTTAAGGCACAGTAGGACCCGGTTTTAATGACTTCGTATTTAAACATTGCCGGCCACCTTGCAACAACAAAATAGGTTGCAATTAGATAACTACAAAGTGAGTCATTAAGGACTTCTGATGAATTTAGAATACAATATACAAAGTATTGAGTCATTAAGGACTCCTGTGGACTGTATAATTATTAGGTAAATTTTTTTTCAATGTGGATTATTAAGGATCCCTGTTCTTTTTATTAAATAAATATTTTGAGTTATGAGGGACTCCTGGTGCGGTCAGAAAGGACCAATAAAATTATATTATTTGTATTTATCAATACGGCGACAACCCCGAGATAACCCATCCGAAAATAGTATATTGAGCAAGTGGAAATCCTGGGCTGGAGTGGATGCGAGCCTTCAAAATCAAGGGTACGACTTCAGGCCCCAACACCAGAGCGACATTGCCTGCACGGTTAAAACTAGGGTCCGCTAATTGAAGCCCTGCGAAGGCTTCAAAAATGGTGTCCGGAACGGACGAAGACGGCGTTTTAATTCCCAACATTTTCCTAACCTTAGCCGTAATCGAAGTTTTCTGTCCAGAGTTATGAATTGATTCAATTTCGATTCGACAATATTTTTCACCATTATAAGGAAAAAGTGGGAATTGCAATTTTTTAACAAATTCGTTACAGATATAACTGTTTTGGCAACAAGAGTCCAGAACATCACGGACCGGAATTTTCAAACGTGTGGCGCACACCTTCAAGCGCAATGTGGGGAAGAAGGATACCGATTGCCGGATAGCTAAAACGGGCTCACTTGGGAGCACCTTCGGCTTGGATTTTGAAATGGTCCCTTTGTGTTCGTGTAACAACGAATGGTGTTGTTGTCCACAAAATCTACACATCGACTTGCTCAAACATTCTTTCCCCACATGCGTGCTTGCCAAAGAATGGAAACAAATCTTATGCATTGCCACCATTCTCAGTCTCCGCTCTAGACTCATGTCCCGAAATTTGTAACAAAATCGCAATGGGTGATTTTTGTTACATACTTTGCATTTAGACCGCTTATTGACGACGATGGTTGCTGTCCTCACCACATTGGCATTTGCATCATGAGCACGAATTACATCTGTCAAATTTGGTACTTCCACTTGCTCCACAGTTGGGTTATCTGTTGGGGGATTCGAGGATGTTTCTATAGGCATACTGACAGCTGTAATGCTCGTTGACGTTGGCAACGTCTCTGGAGTTATGGTATTTGTAACTATCGGCGATCTAGAATATCCACTATTTGCAGCTTCGGAAACATTCGGTGCATTGATTTCCATCGCTTCATCATAATCCAAGAGGCCGTCTTCAAATACGTCGGAGAAAGTATTGTTGTTAGAGCTCATGATTGCTAGGAAAAAAGGAGGTTAGTAAATGTAAATTACGAATAAAAGGCGATTTTTAAAATTATTCTTTGTACAAAACAACAAGCTTGGTTATTGGGCGAGTAACTGTTCCACTTTGCGTGCGAACATTCACGACTCTAACATGGTCGTCAGTACCTTTGTGAATACCGGTGACAATACCCAATCTCCACGAAGTAGCAGGCAATTGCTCATTTTTTATTACCACTAAATCATTAACTTCGACCTCCCTTTGAGGATGTTTCCATTTATATCTTTTATGCAGTTCCACAAGATATTCCTCTTTCCATCTTTTACAAAACTGGTGAATCACAGCCTTTACCTTTCGTTACCTATTGACAATGCTTATTGGGGTATCATAAATTGTGGGTTCCGGCGGAGCCAGAATAGCGGATCCAATCAAAAAGTGTCCTGGCGTCAATGCAACTGGTTCCCCAGGATTATCAGTCATAGGGCATAAAGGGCGTGAATTCAAACATGCTTCTATTCGAGCCAGAACGGTAGATAACTCCTCAAAGGTGTAACGACAATTTTGCACCTCCTTCCTAATATGCAGCTTAAAGCTTTTAACTCCAGCTCCGAGAGGCCACCCATATGAGAAGCTCCCGCTGGATTGAAACGCCACTTCAAACCTTTATAACCGAAGCTGGAACACATCCTAGCCTGACATTCCCTTAAGAACGTCTGAAAGTCCCTAGCAAGCTCATTCGATGCTCCAACAAAATTGGTACCATTGTCCGAAAACATAGTATGAGGACAACCTCTTCTAGAAATAAATCTATTGAAGGCGGATAAAATTGTACAACGTTTGCAATGGTGAATTACCGTACGAATCAAGATTTTCTATCGCGGTACCCAATATTCGCATCTATAGATTCTCAGCATCAATTGATTACCACCGTGAATAGTAAGCAAATGTATGAATTCTGCCAGAGGTTTTGCAAAACGACAGCCGTACGGTAGAATAATAAGATACTATTCGCGATATGATAATGAGGCAGATTTAACCAACCGACCATTCAATCTCATCACCTCTTGTTTATCCAAAAATGGATTCAACGTCAACAAGGAACTCTTTCCAGACAACGATTTCTTATCTAAAAGACTCCCCTGCATTAAATGCCTTTTGAGCAACAATAGCCAAACGTAATTTGACTTTATTAAGTTCCCCAGTAGATATGAGCACAGATTCATAGTGGAACTGTCCTTTGTGTGACTTATGAGTCGAGTGAAAAAATCGAAAAATGTATGATATAACTCGTAAAGCTCTATCAAGTGATGAAAATCTGTCCAAAATATCTTCAAATTTCGAAAAGAATGAAGCATGAAACTTTATTTTGCGACTTTCAATGTATGTGTCCAAAATTTCAAATTTATGTTGATCCCACTGGCTTTTGTTTTTAGCCAGCCACGACGGGCCGTGCCACCAGAGTTCACTTTTCGATAAAATGAGCGAATCAACCCCCCGGCTGCTTAAATCGGCAGGATTATATTCTGAGCGAACGTGAAACCAATTATGATTACCAGTGTTCTCTTGTATGCGGCACACCCTATTCGCTACAAACGTAGTCCATGAAGATGGCGTTTTACGCAACCACGCTAAAACGATGGTTGAATCGGTCCAACAGTATACTTTTGAAATTCCGATTTCTATTTCTCGGAGGATATTTTTTAGTAGATCTGATGCTAAGACCGCCCCGCATAATTCAAGACGGGGTAGAGATATTGATTTAATTGGCGCTACTTTAGTTTTGGAAGCCAACAAATGAGTATAAATCTCTCCCGATGCGGATTCTATACGAATATATATTGCCCCCGCGTATGCTTTTTCCGAGGCATCCGAAAAAACATGAATTTCAGTTGTCGCATCTTTATAATAATTAACCCATCTTGGCACTTGAATAAAATTAATTTGATTAAAAGATTCGACAAACTTTAACCACTCTTCTTCTGTTGAAGACGGAATTGAATCATCCCAATCAATGTTATCAAGCCAAATGCGTTGCATTATAATTTTTGCTTGAATAATGACCGGACTTAACCAACCAACCGGGTCAAAAAACTTAGCTATATTAGATAATACTTCTCTTTTCGTATAACCCACTTTCGCCTCTAATGGAAGAACTTTAAAAAAAACGAATCTAGCTGAGCATTCCAAAAAATACCTAAAGTTTTTGAACAGCTAGATTCCTCAAAAGCCAAAACTTTTGAGTCAACCAAATGATCTATAGGCAACCCTTTCAAAATTGAGATGTCATTAGCTGTCCATTTTCTTAAGTCGAACCCGGCAGATAACAAGGCGGCAGTTAATTGATCCCTAGCCATAATCGCCACAGATACTTCATGAGCGCCAGTCAGTACATCATCCACGTACATGCCCATCCTTGAAATTTCTGCAGCCAATGGAAATTCCTCCTCATAATCATAATTGCAGAAAGGTCGTTATTGCTAAATAAGGCGCACAATTTACTCCAAAAGTTACTGTTTGTAACTCGTAGTCAGTCACTTTACCTTCCGAGGATCTATAAAGGATTCGTTGATACGGAGTATGGGACGAATGGACACGAATTTGCCTATTAATGTCACAATTAAAGACAAACCTAAATAATCTCCAACGTAAAATTAAATTTACCAGATCAGCCTGTAATGTAGGTTCTATAAAAAGACAATCATTTAAGCTGTTCCCATTTGAAGTCTTATTCGAGGCATTAAAAACAACTCTAAGTTTACTCGTTTTTCTTTCCGGTTTAATCACTGGGTGATGCGGCAAATAGCATGATTTTGTAACGGCTTGATTATAGGATTTTACAACTCGCATATGATCCGATTGTAGATAATCCTTTATAACATCGTCATACATGCTTTTAATTTCCGGTTTTTTAGATAGGGACGATTCCACTCTCAATAATTGTTTAAATGCACTAGATTTGGATACTCCCAGACAAATTTCACTAGGATATTCGGATTTAAAAGATAGAGATACAATATATCTACCAGTGGAATCCCGAGACGTGGTCTTCTTATAGATTTCTTCACACATTTTATCTGAAGGCGATAACATTTTTCTTTTTGGAGTCTCTTCCAGCTGCCAAAATTTTAACAGATTTTGATTCAGATTATCTTCATGAAAAAATGTTACAGCAGTGGAAAAAACATTAGTATACTTTCTTGTAGAAATGTCAATTGGACTCGTTAAAATCCACCCAAATACAGTTCTTTGAGCCATTAACGAGCCACAAATATTGCGACGAACTTCATCCAGAATTATTTGAGGGCATAAATCTGCCCCAAGGAGCAGATCTACCGACCTACTTCTGTAGAAATTGCAATCTGCTAATTTCAAATTTGGTAATTCATTGTTAATATCCGAAGGACAAATAAAAGAGGGTAAATTACCTGATATGGCGGGTAACACTAGAGCGACAGTCTCCAGATTAATTTTTTGATCTAGAGGCGACCCCATTCTAATTGTACAAATTTTTCGTGAAGTTATAGGAGTCTCTCTGTTAACACCGGAAATCCTTACATTCGTAGAATGTGACGGAAGTCGCAATTGATTTCGCAAGTGTTCAGAAATAAATGATGCTTCAGATGCTGGATCTATTAAGGCCCTTGCTGGATACGTGGTATCATGGAAAGTAATGGAGACCATAGCAGTTCCCAACAATACAGACGAGTTCTGTGATGAATGAAAAACTTGTCGATTAGAGTTCGAATGAGCCGCAGCCGATGTCGACGGCTTCTGTGAATAAGATTCCGCAGAGCGGGAAACAGAATTGGCATTAGATCTAGTTGACAAAGCGGTTTCAGTAGAATTATTTACACCAACTTCCCTATGAAGCATGGTATGGAGCTTTTGATTGCATTTCAAGCAAAGATGTTCACTTGTACAATCTTTAACTTCATGTGACTTTGACAGGCAATTCACACAACAGTAAATTTTCTTTATCGTTGAAAATCTTTCAGAGACAGACATATTCCTAAAACGACGGCAAAATCTTAATAAATGATTCTGTTTTGGTCATAAAACACAAGAAATAAATGAACTCTTAGTCGAAACATGAGCCCTAATTTTCCGATCACCTATTTTCTTTTCGCTATCTGAACTCGTAAGATCGCGTATACAATCCAAAGTCTGAATTCGTTCAGTTAAAAATGCATCCAAGTCTTGCCATGGAGACAAGGCACCTTTGTCCTTAACAGTGTGTTCCCATAAAGCAAGTGTATTCGAAGGTAAACGTTGAATACAAATAAATACGATTATTGGATCCCAGTTTGTTGTATCAATTTGATACACAGACATAGCAGTCAAAAATCCATTAATTCCACGTTGAAAATTTTTTAGAGCGGAACTTGACTCTTTCGTTGTGGATTCTTAATTGAAGAGACATTTTAATTGATTATTGACCAACATTCGCGGATTCTCATATGTCGTCTTAAGATTTTTCCATGCAATGTCAAAACCAGCATTAGTTAACGGACTCTTTGACACAATTTCCTTAGCCTCTTTCCCAGTTCTCTTTAACAAATAACATAATTTCTCGTTGGCCAGGAAAGATAATCTCCGTTAAAAATATCCGTGTCACATGGCGGTAAAGGTAAACTATGACTCACGTTATCACTAACTATCGCACCTCTAGGTTCCGATTTATTCCTCAATTCATCCCCTTTCACCCGTATATCTTTCATACACCTAGCATATGCGTTCAAAGTGTTCTCATATTTCCCTTCCAACACTTCCAATCCTTCAGCTTTACCTTTTGCTGAAGCTTCGAGTTCCTCTATTCCATCCTCATAAGTAATTTTTACTTTATCACACAATGATTTCAATTCTTCACTCATTATTTCCAATGTATATAAGTGATGATCTTCCTCACGAATTTTTCCAAACCTCGATTCAAATTTGAAAATGGCATCTGAAGCCCATACGAAATTCTCAAAATGTTTCATTGTGAAATAATTCTCAAAGCAAAATGTGTACTGGGATGATCGAATAGAATGAATTTGTGTTTAATTCCGTATGAAAACAAATCTAAATTTCATAAATCACACTCAAAGATCTATACAACTCAAACCGATCGACAGTATAGTGAACACCGAAATAGGAGGAAAGGGTATAAAGAAATGAACCCAAATTGACTTACCTTTATATTCGCAAATAATTATTTAAATATTCAAACAATCTTTGTTGTAAACAAAACAATCTATATAATTAATTAATTTACTCTAATCAAATTGATTTTTTTTATTCATATGTGCACTTGTACAATAAAAGACAAAAACTTTGTCATACTAAATTTATTTTAAAAGACACTATTTTTGTCCCGCACTGTATTCATGTAAATAAATACATATGTATATACACTAGGGGTAGTCTATTTTTGTAACACCTACTTTACATGGTATAACACGATGAGGAATAAAAAAAAAATGATAACTGCGTTTTTAGTTTTTCGATTTATTTCAAAAACTTCACGCAGATTTTAAATTGAAAAAATTCATATGTTATATGCAAAGAAGAAGAAGACAAATTTTGATTTAGAAGCAATAAAACTAATTTAAGTACAAGACAAATACATTTTTATAGTAAATATACGTTTTAGTTCATTTTTTAATTAATTTTTATATTATTTGAGATAAACTTAAGATTTAAACTATATTCAGATTTACAAAAAGGGTAAATGACCTGAATAACTTTGATGGCTCTTTCAGCGCAAATATTAGATCTTTTTAAATTCAGAATGGCAGAATCTTCCTTTACCCAGTGTTTTAGGAAACACTTATGCGCAGTTTCGAATTGCTTGACGGGTTTTTCCAATATTTCAAAATCATTGTTATGAAAACGGTGATCCGAGAACCAAACATCATACCATGCGCTGCATATGAATTGGCAAATTGGCAAAAGTTGTATTCTGTGTTCCGGTAGTAGTATGAACGTTAAAATCGCTAGAATAGCTCTAGAATTCCATCGAGCGTTGCTGAGCGCTGGTAAAACTCTAAATTTTATGTATGGGAACTTGTTACTTACTTCATAATATTTAAAATATTGCCCTAGTTCATATAAAAATTGCATGTCATCACGCCATTTAATAGATCTTAAGGTCAACTTTTCTTCGTTTTGTTTGTAGTTTTGTTTTAGGTTTTCGTAGTTCATAATCAATTCGGTAAATATGTCATAACTGATGTTTGGCGATGTCGACTTTCCACTTAGTAACTCATTCATCACATGCTTCAAAATTAAATCTAATACATGATTTTGGCATCCAATATACTGCGGTGGGGACAAATGTTTTTCCTTAAAACAATTCTGCAGTAAACGAACAACTCCATTTTTAACCCCTGTATTAACGTTTGTTGTATCACTAACAATCATTTTTATGGAATTCCAAAGGTTAAATTTATCCAAGACATTCCTTATTCCTTAAAAAAGTTATAGAAAGTTAATTAATGCTCTAATAATATATTATTAAATAGAAACCTTCAAAAATTGACAAACTTTTCCCGTTTTCAAGAACCATTGCCGCTACTCTTACTTCCTTAGTTTCATTTGTTAACACCACGGCCTGCACTTCTTTCTTCCCAAATTTCTTGCCGTCGAAATGAATACACCAAATGTCATCTCTTAAGGAATTCTTATAATTTTTTTCCAAGTTCAGCGCTGCTTTAATCATCGCTTTGTGAATACCTGCTTGTGTTGGTGTTGCTATATTTATTCCTTCTTTGGACAATTCTTTGCATATTTTAGCGGCATTTTTGGTGCTTACATGGGCTGTTGTTACCATTGTCACTGCTGCTTTTGTTGAACACTTCGCATTTCTTTTTCTTGGAAGAGGAGCTTTATATTCACCAACAGGTGGAGAATGTGATTGCTGGACAGTTTCAGCTGATGATGTTGACGTGTTGAGCGCCACTTTATTTAAACACGAGGTGCTTTGAACATTTTTTCTTGAAAGGGCAGCTTTGGAGGGATGCCCATTAACTGCTTTAGCTGTCGTGTACCCAACTTTTCCATTTGTAGTTGTTTGGAGTTCATACAACTTTTTGTCCTCAGTTCCTAGCCAGACACCATTTAAATCAGTTATATCACATAACTTGTTGAACGTCATTGTAACATTTCTGCCATCCGGGAATTTTAAAAATGGTGAATAATCATTTAAAACTTTTGTTATCTTCCGTTCTGCAGCTATACGTGTTATGCTCGGAAAATTTAGTTTCGACCACAATACAATCATTTCGTTTGTAATAATCTGGCATCTTTTCTTTTTAAATTTCTCCGTTTTAGCTAATTCATTATACCTTCCTATAATCACGGTCTGTTTTGGAATCTTACACAATTCACTCAAGGGTTTTTCAATGTTATTAATTTCTCTTCTCTTATTCTTAGATTTTTCAAATGTTATTAAATTGTTTTCCCATTTTTTTTGAATTTTTTAAAACTTCAGCACCACTTTTTTTAATAGACATTGTTAATTAAAAAAGACACTTTCACTCAAGCCGCCACGCACTGAATGAGAGATCGACAGCTAAATAAAAGCAACTGGCGCGACGCTTATACGAAGTTTCAATCATTCATAAAGCATTTACTCAAATTTACCGTTATGTACTTTTGTCACATGCAAAAATACGATGAATAACAGAAGAAGAAGAGCAAAACAAAACAGACACAAAGAAAAGAACATAATCTCATATGGTGTTTTTTCTTGGCATATGTATGAAATTTGCATACGAATTTTCAATTTAAATTCTGCGTGAAGTTTTTGAAATAAATCGAAAAACTAAAAACGCAGTTATAATTTTTTTACTATTCCTCATCGTGTTATGCCATGTAAATTTTTTTTTTCAAAAATGCAAAAAGTTGTACCCCTAATATACACGCACTCTTTGTTTCTATCTTTATCCAATGTACATTGATTTAAATCAAATCTTTTATAATATCTGTGCTAAGTTAATTTTATTTAATTTCTTTTAATTGTCCGTCCGCGTAAACAAACTCACTCTTGACAAATTTAGTATGCTATTCTTTTATTGCACAATGCACATTAAAGTATTAAAAAAGGGTATGTAAATTGTAAATTCGCTATTCACAATTATCACCGGCACTGTTTTATCTTGTCTTAACTTAACCAAGCTGTTGTAACATACATATGTGTACATATATAATTAATGTTTTTCGTGTATATGTATGTATGGCCGTATATTATTTTTGCACTAAAAATTCAACCACCTTTTACTCACAATTCACTAACCTGTTTTCCTTGTTTTCGATGATCAAATCAAATATCAAAACGATTCCTTGTGAAGGGTATAGGTATTTGCGATGAATTCTAGAATTCTTGTATAAAATTCGGTTCGTAAAGACCAATGTTTCGGCGTATATCCGATTAGGTGTTAAATTTCATAAAAGAAAAATAAAACAAGGATTTAAAATTCAAGATTCAAATATGGAGATGATATTTCTCCCACTTTATTTAAAATATAAATATATTTACCTTGTAAAGGTTATACAATTTGATTTGAGAATTACACTAAGTGTAATATTTGGTATCCAGAAAGTAAGTGAAAAAATGTATATTATAATTTGCCGAAATGGTCCAACAACACTTAAATACGGTTACCGGTTCACTTGTTGAAAACACAAAGGCTTCCAACAAGGATAAAATAAACCTTACTAAAACTTAAGGCACAGTAGAACCCGGTTTTAATGACTTCGTATTTAAACATTGCTTTTTTTCGTTATGGCGCAAAGAACATCCCTTAAAAAAGCAGCATTTTGACAGCTCAGCAATTTTGCCATGGTATAAGCTGAACGACATTTTTTGAATTAAGGCCACCTAGTAGTGAATTCGCCTTGCTTGTGTTCAAAGATGGATATGTATAACCATTTCTTCTAACATACGTAAACTATGACAATGTTAAATCTTTTGTACTCGCCTTGACTTCGAACAAGGAAAATCTGATACGGGCCAAATTGAACTGTCACTTTTGGGTATTCTATGTATATTCTGTGGTAAAAACAAACATGTATATTTGTTTTTGTACTTTTTCGTTTTGTTCTGTTCTACACATTTAATTATGATATTTGAATTAGATTTCACAAAAACAAAACACATGAATACAGGATGGTAGAACTATATATATATATATATATATATATATATATATATATATATATATATATATATATATTCTGCTTCTGCTTCTTACTAACATTATAATTTGGCTGTAAATAAATCAATTCACTCAATTGGTTTTTTCTCTCTTACTCAATAATACACAACAAAAAATTTTTTGGGCTTCCCTGAAGTATATTTAAACCAATGGTGAACATCACGAAGCAAATTTTTGCAAATCGAATTCACACGTATACTTATTCTCTTTTATTTTATTCTTCTCTGAGAACAATTTTTTCTCATTTTACCCATACACAATGGGAGATATTCCGCACGTTGTATGAAATATTGTTTTATGTGAAAGAATAAAAAATAAAATGCATTTTTCTATAGGAAAAATAAATTATTTTTCTATAAAAAAAAATAGATTTTTAATAGAAAAAAGTAGATTTTCAATAGAAAAAATTTTTCGGATTGACTTTTCGTTGCCTTATTAATTAAGTTAAAATTGCATCGAAATTTATAAGAATTAACAGCTATAACGAAGCCAGAGTGAATATTAAAGAATATAGGGGAGACTACAACTCACCCTTTACAGCAAATTTTTAAGATGCTGATATCTCTGAAAAAAATATTGAAACTACAATGAATTTATTTACATAAAACAATTCATTTAACATTAAAAAAAACATACAAATCTCCGCCTTAAATGTAGAAATATAGAAAAAGAACCAATTTAATAGGTGTGACCCATTGTGCTTTCTGTTTGACTCAATTATGTTATTGTATAAGTGAGCGAAATTTTTCTGGTCATGTCTGATTTAAACCAGTGATGTGCACTACCACATAAACACAGTTGCGCTTGTGTGTGGCGCAGAGATAAACCTCTGCTTACTTTTAACAGAGAAGGAAATGCTTTTGAATCACTTTCTGTTTATCAAAAAAAAAAATGAAGACAGATATCTACAAAGTGTTTCAACGGTTGGTACCACATACATATGTACATATAATTGTGAAGTAGCATTTTCTACCATGAAAATAATTCTAAGGAAAGTACGCAAGAACAAAAGAGTACCCAGGCCATATAGATCCGAATAAGCTAATATATATTTATTTGAAATAAACATTTATTATAAAAGAGTTTACAAAATAAATAAAATTTTCATCAGTCCGATGCTAATAAATAAAAATATTGTGTTATATACAATAAATACAATTATAAATGCAAAACATAAGAGTAGTAGCAACAAGCCCTTCAACTCAAAATATAGTTAAAATTGAAAAGTATTTGTTATCCATCCCTGCTCTATGTTCAAGAGAAGCCAAAACCTAAGGAGAGCTAGAGAAACAAAATTTTTTTTTCGTATACATATTTGTTTGTTGCGCAAGCAGAATTTGTTTTTTTCTTGCTTTTCTATAACGCGCTATAGGGCAAGAGAAGCTTGATCATCTATGATTTAAACACAACTTAAGTTTATGGAAAAATTAACTAATTTTGTACTTAAATACGAAGTGAAAAACTGGGGGTAAATTTCCTCCTTTTTGCACTGAAAAACATGGTTATCGTAATCATAGCTGATCTTAAATAGGGTGCAGACAATTTACTATTTTCGGCAATTTCCTTAAAGGTTTCTCCTGTAGCTAAAAATCTTAAAGGTGCAGCCAATTTTGTCACGTGACCTCATTCCGCTGTAGTTGTACAAAGCCAGCCAGCTCAGACAGGGCCACCACAGGGCAGGTTCCAACCCTCAACTACAGGGGAGATCCGGACAATCAAGTAATTATCAAACACAAAAAAACTAACACAAAGCGGAAAACATTTCGGAGAGAGGAAATAGATGCTGTTCCCCTACTGGCCCTCTCTACCTGGGACACTGTTCCAGTCCTACTCATGTTTCTGGTCCCCCACTACCCACACACACTCACCTCATGCTCCTGGTCTTACTTCACCTCACCCGAACAACAATCTTAGTACATCAACATTTTTGTTATTATTCTATATACAACCACATAATTTATTGTTAAAAAAAAATTAAATAAAGAACAAGTAAAAGTGCTATATTCGGCTGTGCCGAATCTTAAATACCCTTCACAGATGTCATTCTTTTCGTTTACATTTTTCGGCTGGGAAGCTAAATGTTTGACTTTTCTTATTTCTAATACCTCTGAACGTCTTTCAAAAATATTATATATGTTTAATTTACAAACAAAAAGAAAGAATCCTTTTCATGTACCCCAAAAAGTTCTAATTGTCCACCCGAAGGGTCGCCTTTTAGATTTTTTTGGTTTTTAATACCAATTTATTTCTTCTTGATATATAAAGTAGGTATAATTCATCATAAAAATCATATATAACAAATAATATGGTTACTTTTATGAATCAGAAAATGCCGATATTCCAACCCTGAAATTGGATTTTTAATTTTTTTGGTTTTTAATAATAATTTAACTCTTCCCGAAGTATAAAAAGGATTTCAACCATAAAAAACCGAAATTAGGAACTTATATGGCTAATTTTATGTACTAAAAAATTTAGATTTTCCAACCCTGGAAACGATTTTTTAATTTCAAAATTTTTAATACCAATTTAATTCTTATAAAATATGTTTAATTTACTGAAAAAGAACAAAATTAGGAATTTATGTGGGTACTCTTATGTACCAAAAATATTTCGAGTTTCCAACTCTGGAAGCGAATTTTTACTTTTTCACCAATGTAATTCTTAGTGAGGTGTAACAAAGTTTTACTTGATAAAAAAATTTTAAATTTTAAGCTTTTTGGTCACATGAATATAAAATATTTCATATGTCGAACCCTGGAGTCGAAATTTTGATTGTTTAAGACTTTAATACCAATTTTGTTCTTCCCGAATTATAAAACAGTTTTGATTAGCAAAAACAACAACGTCAATTGCCAATTTGGCTACTTTTATATATTTCAATTTCCCAACCCTGGAAACGAAATTTAAATTTTTTTTACCAGTGCAACTCTTAATGAGGCATGAAATAGTTTTATTTAAGCAAAACTTAATATTTGTCATCACGTGGATAACAATCTTGGCGCGATGTGGTGGCTCAGTGCTGGCTGTGGCAAGTGTCTCTGATTCAGAGTAACCGACTGTATTCTTACGGAGCCTTGCTGATACCTGGGCGCCTCAGCAAGTAATTAAGCCCTTACCTTGTCACTGGGGGCTATGACATGGTGGACATTTTCTCCCCTACACTCGTGGGAACAATAAGCGAAAGAACAGAAAAAACATCAAACTCGGACAGTACGACAAGGGATGACGGGCAACAGACACAAATGGGGAGTGTTTTTCAGGGACCTATACAAGGGGGGGGGCGGACAAGGCTAAGGGCCAAGGGGGGGCAGACATAGTAGGGGACAGGTTTCTGAAAAGACAAGACAGGACAGTTAGTGACGATGACTTAGACATATTTCCAGGACTGGACGGACTTAACATCTACGAGACGGACGAGGATGACATCACCATGGTCTCCTCTGATACCAAGGACAGACAATCGGTGGGGGCGGACAGGAAGGTATCAGAGGCACAGGTGATGGAAGGAGCGGAGAAAAGACCGGACGAACGCAAAAAGCTGGCAGGCTACAAGCGTTCTCTCCGGTTTTTAAGGTCGTTGGAATCTCGAGATCCAACTTCCTTGACTCCCCGGGAGAAGGCTTTGCGGCGCAAGCATGCCTACCATGTTCGGAAGTATGAGGAGTTTCGGAATACTTCTGTCATGGAGGCAAGGCCAGAGACGGGGACGAACGTGGCCAGAAACCAGGGTAGGAAAGCGATCTCGGCATCAGCCGGGCCCTCAACTAAACCTGGACCGAGCACGATCACCGACTCGGAGAAATTGGACGATGGCCCTTCTACATCGAAAGGGGTGTCGTCCAAGTCAAAGAGAGGTGATGACCTACGCGGTAAAGCGAAAACCGCCGGCAAGGAGTCCTCAAGGCAAGCTCCATTCTCCTCTAAACGAGGTCACGGGACTGGCAAAGGGGACCCTGCAGGGTGTTCTAGTGGCAAACGGCAAAGGTCAGGTGAGACGCTGATGCCTGAGGGCAAGCGGTTGAAACCATCAACTAGCTTGACATCAGCACCTGAGCTACAGGTAGCCATTATTGATCGCAGTCAGCCGGGGGGCAAAATGACTAATGATCAATGGCTGCTTCTGGAAGAACGAATTCTGCGCAGACTAGTGGACGCGCTCGCCACTTGTGACGATGACTCGTTCACTGCGTTTGATGGGGCAAAGTGGTCCAGAGGCGTCAAAATTATTGGTTGCGGTAATGAGAAGGCTCTCGGTTTTCTCAAAAACAGCATCCAAGAAGCTGGCAAGCTTTGGCCAGGAGCCAAAATTGAAATCGTGCCCTTGGACCAAGTTCCTTTTCAGGTGACGGTGCGCGTGTGGATTCCTCCTCCTATTCTGGAGGATGAGGCCACACTTACACTCATTAAGCGCCAGAATAAGGACCTTGGTACTGAGAACTGGACGATTGAACGTGGACGTGCCAGGGACAAGGGGGATGGCAAAGATCTCTGGATCAAAATTGATTCAGAATCCCTCCATCTCCTGCGCCCCAAAAAGGGCGTTATCAAATATGGGCTGAATCAGCTTAGGCTGATTTTGCCTACAAAGAAGGACTCACAAAATGGCGACTCCGAGCGGCATAAAGGTGGTGCAGATTAACTTGCATCACTCCGAGGCAGCATCGGACGAGCTGTTACGCTTTATGGAGAGGGAGTGCATATCCGTGGCCTTGATCCAAGAGCCTTGGTTAGTTGGAAATAAGGTTCGGGGCCTTCGGTCACGTTTGTTTACTCTTCTCTCTCCTACCACGGAAGGTAAGATTAGAAGCTGTATTCTGATTAGGAAAAACATCAATATTTTTATTTTATCCCATTACAGCTCTGGCGATCTAACGGTAGCTGCGCTTGAACGCAAGGATCTCCCGATGGTGATCCTGGCATCGGCGTATCTACCGTATGAGGTGGATGACCCTCCTCCGAGTGCGGTGCGCACACTCATTGACTGGTGCGGGACACGTGGACATGACCTTGTACTGGGCGGTGATGTAAATGCGCATCACACACTCTGGGGTAGCACGGATATAAATAAACGAGGTGAGGATTTATTACAATTTCTCTTGTCAACCAATCTTAGGATTTGCAACAAGGGCAATAGGCCAACGTTTTTCAATAGGATCAGGCAACAGGTCATTGATTTAACTTTGGTTAGTGATAGGGACTCTATTAGAATATCTGACTGGAGGGTGAGCCTTGAGTGCTCATTCTCTGATCATAACAGAATCACTTTTACGATCGATCTTATTCCGAGTGGGGGAAAGCCTTACAGGAACCCTAGGCAAACGGATTGGGGAAGTTTCAGAAAGCTCGTGGATGCCCTACCACCTCCAGTAGCGGAGCAGGTGGGCAGCATCCAGGAGCTGGAGGACTCTTCAGTCCTTTTGTCAAGGACACTGAGGGACGCCTATCACGCATCTTGTCGGGAGCGGCAACCGTCAACGAAAGTCCATCAGAAGTGGTGGAATCCGAGACTCAAGCAGCTCAGGACAGACTGCCGAAGACTTTTTAATAAGGCGAAGCGCGACAGAAATCCCATAGACTGGGATAACTATCGTAGGAGTTTCAACGCCTTCAAGAGCGAAACCAGGAAGGCAAAGAGGGAATCGTGGAAGCGTTTCTGTGGTGACTTGGAGAGCACATCTGAGGCTTCCCGCCTAAGAAAACTACTCTCTAAGGAGCCTGGCACGCCGGGATCCCTTATGAGGCCTGACGGAACTTTTACTGAAAGCAGCGAGGATACCCTGGAGCTACTAATGGAAACTCACTTTCCGGATTGCGAGGACGGGGCGGACGTACGTGGTACTGTCGTCCCCGTGCAAACAGCTATCCTAGGGAGTGATTTGGTGGACTCCATTGTGCAGTCAGCCAGGGTAAGATGGGCAGTGACATCTTTTAAGCCCTTTAAGTCAGCGGGGCCAGATGGTATTTTCCCAGCGCTGATGCAGCATGCCATGGAGGCGATTTTACCATGGCTGCTAACCATTTTTAGGGGAAGTCTCGTTTACGGGTACATTCCTATGGAGTGGAGGGAGGTTACTGTGGTATTTATTCCAAAAGCGGGTAGGATAAACCACGGTACCGCTAAAGATTACAGACCAATCAGTCTGTCATCTTTTCTATTGAAAACACTGGAGAGACTGGTTGATTTGTATGTCAGGGAACTTCTCTCGCCAGAGAATTTCTGCGGTGCACAGCATGCCTACCAGAAGGGTAGGTCGGTGGAGACGGCGCTGCATGATGTTGTCGGCACTATAGAAGATTCCCTTGACAAGAAGGAGTTTGTTATGGCATCCTTCCTAGACATAGAGGGCGCTTTTAACAATCTGAACATATCCTCGATAACTGGGGCGCTCAGAGAGATCGGTGCGGACCAGTTAATTACGGACTGGGCAGGGAACATGCTTAGGAGCAGATCCATAGTATCCAGTTTGGGCATGAGTACGAGGAGGAAGGCTGTAACAAGGGGCACTCCGCAGGGGGGAGTTCGGTCTCCGCTCCTATGGAACCTTGTCCTGAACAGCATCCTTTTCAGGTTGAACGCAGGTGGCACCAAGGTAGTTGCTTATGCTGATGACGTTGTGCTCCTTATAAGGGGTAAATATCTGCCTACGATAAGTGAACTCATGGAATCGGCGCTGAACGAACTACTGGACTGGGCCAAGGGGAACGGTCTAGGCATAAACCCTTCGAAGACTGTACTGGTACTTTTTACCAAGAGATATAAGATCCCGGCTTTTAGGCCACCATGCCTTGGTGGCATGAGCTTGGGACTCTCGAGGGAAGCGAAGTACCTCGGCATTATTCTAGACTCCAAACTATCGTGGAGACGAAATGTGGAGGATAGAACGAGGAGGGCTCTATGTGCGTTTTACGCATGCAAGAGAGTTTCAGGGAGGAGATGGGGGTTGAAACCGTACATCCTTCACTGGATGTATACGGCGGTGATCAGACCCATTCTTACTTATGGATCACTTGTTTGGTGGAGGGCTGTGGACAAGAGTACATATCTCTCTATACTGGGCAAGGTACAGAGGCTAGCATGTCTTGCTGTGACTGGCGCAATGAGGTCGGCCCCTCAGGCCAGTCTAGAGACAATGCTTGATTTGGCTCCCCTTGATATATAAATCAAGTACATATCTGCCAGATCTGCCCTCAGGCTCATGGAGTCGGGCAGTTTCAGGCATGATCGTACGGGACATGGCATTATCCTACAAAAGGTAGGAGGGCAGGTCCTGGGGGGACGGACTGATTATATGACTCCGGTCATGTACTTCGACAAATCCTTCTCAGTCGCATTCCCGGAGAGGAAGGACTGGATGGAAAACTCTGCGACTCGTAGTAATGCAACTTTGGTTTTTACGGACGGCTCGAAGATGGACACTGGCACTGGTTCGGGGGTATTTTCCGAGGGTCTCGGCCTTTCGGTATCGCTCAGGCTACCCGATACCTCGACAGTTTTCCAAGCAGAGATTTATGCCATTACCGAGGCAGCATTAAGGATTGATGGGCTCAATTTGGAGGCAAGAACTATTGACATCTGTGTAGATAGTCTGGCAGCAATTAGAGCCCTGGGTTCGGAGATTATAAAGTCGAGATGTGTACTGGCATGCATTCAATCTCTGGCCAGACTTAGGGGGCATGATGTCAATGTGGTTTGGGTTCCAGGGCATGAAGGCATTCAGGGGAATGAGATGGCGGACGAATGCGCGAGGGCGGATTCGGCCTTGGATGAAGCAGTATCGCGTAGGGACATTGACATTCCCTCAGTTGAGCTGCTGGGCAGATTTCAGAGGTGGGCAAGGAGGGAGGTGACAAACAGGTGGTCAAGTATTACTACCTGTAGGGTCTCCAAAACTCTATGGCCCTCGCTTAGCAGAGCTAGGACTAGGCAACTTCTGTTTTTTGGGAAACAGCCGCTGGCACTCCTGGTAGGGGTCTTGACGGGGCACTGTGCAATTGGGCACATGTCGGAGCGTTTGGGCTTTCCCCATGATGGCCGCTGCAGGAGCTGCTTCGATGAGGAGGAGGAGGAGTCAGTACAGCATTTCCTTTGTGACTGTCCGGCCCTGCAGGAGCGTAGGCTTAGACATCTAGGCTCTCGGTTCCTGCGGGATCTTGACTGCCTCAGGGATGCACCGCTGGCTGCCCTGGCGGGCTTTGTGAGAAGTTCTGGATGGTTCTCAGGAACCACCACTTCGTCTTGAGAAGAGTGTGTAGGGTATAGTCCTCTTGGGCATCACAATGGGCCTTTTGATGGCCTCCGAGTGTTTTTCTCGCTTACTGCGGGCAGCCCTTTTAACCTAACCTAACCTAACCTAATATTTGTCATGTACTACACTATATTGCAGTTATCCATCTCTGGAATCTAAATTTTGATTTTTTTTAATTTTTGATACCAATTTTGTTTTTACTGAATTAAAAAATTGTTTTAATTAGTAAAAAACCGACGTTAGTTGCCTTTTTGGTTACATTTTGTATAAAAAATATTTAAATTTCCCAGCCCTGGAAGCGAAATTTAATTTTTTTTACCAATCCTTGTCTTCATTAGGTATAAAGTCGTTTTATTTAAAAAAACTTAAAATTTGCAACCATTTTGGTCACCTTCATGAACTATTATATTAAATTGCACTTGTCCAAATCTGGATTCAAAATTTAGATTTTTTTTTTACATTTTTGATACCAATTTTGTTCTTCCTAAAACATAAAATAGTTTAAAAAAAACAACGTCAATTGCCTTTTTGGTTACTTTTATGTATAAAAAAAAATTTAAATTTCCCAGCCCTTTTTATCAATGCAAATCTACATGAGGTATAAAGTAGTTTTGTTTTAGAAAAACTAAAATTTTGCAACCATTTTGGTTTTTACATGTACTACAAAATATTGCATGTACCAAAAGAAAACTTTTATTTTCCCAACCCTGGAAGGGAAATTTTAATTTTTTGTTTTTTTTTTTATTAGTGCAACGCTTCATGAGGTATAAAGCAGTGATGTCAAATGCGATTGTGTTGGTGAGATCACTCTTATCTCTTACATTCCCAGCGGGAGAAATGTGCGGTAGCGCGGCCTAACTAATGGCCTTTTCTAAGAATATCCTTTTATATACCAATAATATCTTCTAAATTTATATTGCAGTTTCGTAACAACAAAACATTTTTTAGGTTTGCGGATTTTAATTTATTGCATTGTTTTGAGCAAATGTATTTCAAATCGGAAAACATATGTTCGCAAGGGTATGTTGAAGGGAAAAACGACAAACATTTAGAGGAATTTTTTTTTAATAAAGGATGTAGCGCCCCGTCTAAATTTTTCCAGAACTCAATAATATTTTCCCTATCTGGAGGATTAAATTCTCTCCTAAGTATGATTAGTTTTTATGCTGAACATTTAGTTAGTTTATACACAAGAGAAACAATTTATACAAAAAGTCTACTTATGAATTCATTTAAAAGTTACTTTAAGAAATTTTCGAAAAGATGTACCTACATACAGTGGCTCCAACTTATGTCAAACCTCTTATATATAAATATAGTATATATATATTTATATAAATATATTATTTCTGTTTAGAGGCCTCAAAACAGGACTTGCGATACCTTCCGCTGAATAAGAGTGTTTTTCAGTAACCAATTATATTTAACGCTCTCAAAATAAAAGAGCGTAAGCGTACATGTGAGTTTTGTTTCCACAATTGTGTATGACGCTGACATCACTGGTATAAAGTAATTTATTTAAAGTAAAAAAAAATCAAATTTTTAACCATTTTGGTGACTTTCATGTACTATTAAATATTGCACTTGTCCATCCCTGGGTTCGAAATTTTATTTTTGAATTTTTGATACTAATTTTGTTCTTCCTAAATTATAAGACAGTTTTAGGTACCAAAAAAAAAACAACAACAACATCAGTTGCCTGTTTGATTATTTTCACGTATAAAAAATATGCGATTTCCCATCCCTGGAAGCAAAATTTGAATTAAAAAAATTTTTTTTGGCCAGAGGAAATCTTCATGACGTATAAAGAGATTTTGTTAAACAAAAACTTGAAATTTTTTACAATTTTTGTTACTACATGTACTACAATATACGGAATAGGCCGAAAAAAAATTGTTGTTTCCCATCACTGGAAAATTTTTTTTATAATTTTTTTATTTTTTAATAGACCATTGACGCTTCCTAATGCACGAAATAAGTTTAATTTACAAACAGTAAAAAAATAATTGATTTTTGGTATAAATTTTGCGTCGAGAAATAGGTGTAAGCTTCCCAGCTCTGGAACCATACTTCGGATCTTTCTGAATTTCAATAGCACTCTATTTAAGTTCATTTCCTATCCAAGGGTCCAAGAACGCAGTCTCTAGCTCTTCTGGGGGATTGGGAAAACCACGTACAGACGGACGGACAGACGGACACCGCTCAATCGTCATCGCTATTCATAAGGATCCATAATATATATACTTTATGGGGTCCCATGTGCATATCGAAGAAATTACATACGGAATGACAAACCTATATATACCCTTTCACTTTTGTGAAGGGTATAAAAATGTATTTATAAATATAAAATAAAACTACAATTCAGATACAGCAGATATTGAAATATCCAGTACTATGTGTATGTAAAAAAAGGATATGCAAAAATTTCCAAAAGTTGGTTTCTTTTCTTTTAAAAATGATATAACAAAAAAATTTATATAATTTAAGCATACAAAAGGAATAATTGGTATAAAAAAAATAAAATAAAGGAACTTAAACTAACAACACCTGGAATCAAAAACCAAACTAACGGCCATAAATATATGCATATAGTTTGCGTTATTCTGAGATGATATTGTAAGGATATATCTCTTAAATAAATAAAAAATCAAAATAAAAAAAACTACTTAATACCCTACCTAAATGAGCTCTTTTATGCGGTTTACTTCGCCCTGCAATCTCCGGTGCAAATTTCACACACACACAAAAAAAATCGGAAAACTTAACTCCTCAGAATAATAAAGTTTTCAAGAAAAAACTATACCTCAACATATGTATATGTATCTATTTTTCTTTTCAATTATATAACACTCAACAAAAAGAAATATATATATATATATATAAAATAAACTACACAATATCCTCAAATTTTAAATCAATTTATCATATAAAATTATGATATTTGTTTCCTGACAAATTATTTTCATTTTCTTTTCCTGTCTTTCTAAGGATTGCCCTATTGGCTTTTTACTATGAACCGATACTCAAGTGGCTTCTATTATAGCTGGTTCAGATATTAGCTTCACAGAGACAATATTGTGGGACCAGGTTGACCGCACTATAGTGGGTTCTTTAGTTTCTGTCTATTGTTGTCCTTACTTCTTTCTCATATCAAGCCTGCCACACTAATTTTATGTATATATGTATATGTTCCCTAACTTAGCGTTTACACATGCCACTGGGAGTTCGAAAAAGTCAATACACTTACAACTTTTTACTAATACACATAAATTTTTTCTAGTGGCAGCTCCAGTGGCAGCTAATTTTGCATGCGAATAACTTAGCGTTTACGCATGCCACTGGGAATTCGAAAAATTCAATACACTTACAACTTTTTACTAATACACATACATTTTTTCTAGTGACAGCTCCAGTGGCAGCTAATTTTGCATGCGAGTAAAAATTTGGCACTTGCATGCCACTAAATGTCAAAACGATAATCAATGTTACCCTCCCAAAAATGTAATGCAAACTTTCTGGATTACAGTAAAATTGTAATTAAAGTTTTAACTTATTTAATGTATTATTATGCAATATTTCTTGAAATTCGCTTAAAAAAATAGCAAGTTTGTTAATTAAAGAGCATCAATATTATTAAAATAATATTAATAATAATATATGCTAACCTTTTCCCCAAAAATGCGCCTATATGGTGAACTCGGTAACTCTACATGACAAACAAAACAAAAAGTTGAAATGGAATCAAAATTGAAGTTTACGCTTCGACGACATTTTGAAAATGAACTATCAATGGCATGTGTAGACAGAAAAGCAAATTGCAAGAGATTCGACTATTTCGAATAATATTTCGTTGATAATACGTATACAACAATGGCATGCCACTACTTGCATGAGTAATCGCAGCGTAAAAGAAATGAATGACTGGAACTAATACACACAAAACATTTTCACTAACACATTTGAACATAAGGCTGACATTTCTAAAATTTCTACAATACATTTTGTTTTTAATATTAGTTTTCATTTTATATATTTTTTATAGAAAAGAAATCAAATATATAACCAATATCAAGAAACAAATCGTGAATTGAAATAAGACATGTAACTATACTATTTAATATCACACATAACAATTACAATAATAATTTATTCTTACAGCCATTAGTTATATCCAAAATATTTCCGGACAAGTGGTTTAACTCAAGGAAGAACTCACCACCTAGGCATAGACCGAGGTGAGCAAAGGACAATCACAAATCTCTACAAAAAGCTCACCAAGAACTAAAAACTTAAGGTAAAGTTAGCTAATATAAAAATAGTAGGTAAAACTTATTAGATGTTGTCTAATTGGTGTTTGTTTTTTGTTTATTTTAGCCATTTTGGTCGCCTTTGGCAGCACCACAAAAACATCAGCATCACGGCCACAAAAAGTAGATCGTAAGTTATTTATTAGTTTGTAAAAATATTATTAATTTTTATTATGATTCTTTAAATAAAAAATTCTAAATCTTATAATTGATTTGTTTATTTGCGCTGAAGAATATAAACAAAACATAACAGAGTTGTTCGGTTTGAGTAGTCATTTGATTCCTCAGTATTGAGTAAACAACTGATGAGACATATGTGTCTACATACTGATACAAAAAAGCACTAGAGTGAGCAGGTGAGCAATATTTTCTAATGGCTGCAGAATTAATAAGTACGACAGAGATGCAAGCTCACATGTATACAATTGTGTACATCAGTTTTTTCATATTGCACTTAAAAAAATGATAGCAAATTTTGAATAGGCAATGAGGTATTAAGCCCTCAGCACTATCAAACATATGACTAGTCAAATGTTAGGCAGTGTTCTTGTGGGTTGTTACCTGTTCTGACCGAGCCTTTTTATTTGAGCATACCATTCACCAGCTACCGAGAATCTGTTGTTGCTTCTTAAATACTCCTCCGGACAGGATACGTTTGCAGACACAGGTAATTTATCTATTTATACACTACACTAGAGTTGTGTCACTGAGCTATGAGCTAGTTCAATTGAACGTTTCAGTGAGCTGAGCGAAATGAGCGCTCACTACAATAGATGATTTTAGCTCAGTACTGAGCGCTTTTGTGTCAGAGCGCTTTTGTTTCAATACCCGTGAACTTAACAAACTCTTTAACAAACTTTTTTTTCCATTCCTCTTTGATCCCCATTCCGCTCAGTGAGAGCTGAAAAACTCCTCTCTTGAGCACAAATAAATGAGTATTTCTGTGAATGCTGCCAAGTTAATGAATGCGATTGGTTGCTTATTTAAGGAAGATTTCATAAATTGGTTGGTTATTTAAGGAATTATTTACGAATATGACTCATCAACAAAGAATCAAAAACAAAATTTCAACAAACTTTTTGCTTAGTTGTAAACAATTGAACATCCAACAAACTATTTGGTTAGTTTTTTTTAAATAAAAGTTAAACCAAAAAAATTTAATAAAAATATGTTCTACAAAGTGAAAGGTGGTCTAAAATAACATAAGTGACTATCATTGTTTTTTCTCAAAAAGTTGTTTTTTCATATAATATTTTTAATAAAGTTTTTTTAAAAAACACTTTTTGACCTATAACTTTGATATCTGACTTTGAGCCAAAAATTGAATTATACCATCTTAAAGGCCATGAAAAGGGCTACAATTTGGCATCATTAGATTTTTGATTTACAGTTACTACTTTGAACAAATTTTTCAAAAAACTGTACACTAACATGAATTTTTTTTAGTTTTCACCTATAACTCCCATACCTGACTTTGAGCCAAAAATTCCAATATACCATCTTAAAGGCCATGAAAAGGGCTACAATTTGGCATCATTAGATTTTTGGTTTACAGTTACTACTTCGAACAAATTTTTCAAAAAACTGTTTTTACTAACATTCTCTAACATGAATTTTTTGAGTTTTTCACCTATAACTCCCATACCTGACTTTGAGCCAAAAATTCCAATATACCATCTTAAAGGCCATGAAAAGGGCTACAATTTGGCATCATTAGATTTTTGGTTTACAGTTACTACTTCGAACAAATTTTTCAAAAAACTGTTTTTACTAACATTCTCACTAACATGAATTTTTTTAGTTTTTCACCTATACCTCCCATACCTGACTTTGAGCCAAAAATTCCAATATACCATCTTAAAGGCCATGAAAAGGGCTACAATTTGGCATCATTAGATTTTTGATTTACAGTTACTACTTCGAACAAATTTTTCAAAAAACTGTTTTTACTAACATTCTCTAACATGAATTTTTTTTGAGTTTTTCACCTATAACTCCCATACCTGACTTTGAGCCAAAAATTCCAATATACCATCTTAAAGGCCATGAAAAGGGCTACAATTTGGCATCATTAGATTTTTGATTTACAGTTACTACTTCGAACAAATTTTTCAAAAAACTGTTTTTACTAACATTCTCACTAACATGAATTTTTTGAGTTTTTCACCTATAACTCCCATACCTGACTTTGAACCAAAAATTCCAATATACCATCTTAAAGGCCATGAAAAGGGCTACAATTTGGCATCATTAGATTTTTGGTTTACAGTTACTACTTCGAACAAATTTTTCAAAAAACTGTTTTTACTAACATTCTCTAACATGAATTTTTTTGAGTTTTTCACCTATAACTCCCATACCTGACTTTGAGCCAAAAATTCCAATATACCATCTTAAAGGCCATGAAAGGGGCTACAATTTGGCATCATTAGATTTTTGGTTTACAGTTACTACTTCGAACAAATTTTTCAAAAAACTGTTTTTACTAATATTCTCCAACATGAATTTTTTTGAGTTTTTCACCTATAACTCCCATACCTGACTTTGAGCCAAAAATTCCAATATACCATCTTAAAGGCCATGAAAAGGGCTACAATTTGGCATCATTAGATTTTTGATTTACAGTTACTACTTCGAACAAATTTTTCAAAAAACTGTTTTTACTAACATTCTCACTAACATGAATTTTTTTAGTTTTTCACCTATAACTCCCATACCTGACTTTGAGCCAAAAATTCCAATATACCATCCTAAAGGCCATGAAAAGGGCTACAATTTGGCATCAGTAGATTTTTGGTTTACAGTTACTACTTCAAACAAATTTTTCAAAAAACTGTTTTTACTAACATTCTCTAACATGAATTTTTTTGAGTTTTTCACCTATAACTCCCATACCTGACTTTGAGCCAAAAATTCCAATATACCATCTTAAAGGCCATGAAAAGGGCTACAATTTGGCATCATTAGATTTTTGATTTACAGTTACTACTTCGAACAAATTTTTCAAAAAACTGTTTTTACTAACATTCTCACTAACATGAATTTTTTTAGTTTTTCACCTATAACTCCCATACCTGACTTTGAGCCAAAAATTCCAATATACCATCTTAAAGGCCATGAAAAGGGCTACAATTTGGCATCAGTAGATTTTTGGTTTACAGTTACTACTTCAAACAAATTTTTCAAAAAACTGTTTTTACTAACATTCTCTAACATGAATTTTTTTGAGTTTTTCACCTATAACTCCCATACCTGACTTTGAGCCAAAAATTCCAATATACCATCTTAAAGGCCATGAAAAGGGCTACAATTTGGCATCATTAGATTTTTGGTTTACAGTTACTACTTCGAACAAATTTTTCATAAAACTGTTTTTACTAACATTCTCTAACATGAATTTTTTTGAGTTTTTCACCTATAACTCCTATACCTGACTTTGAGCCAAAAATTTCAATATACCATCTTAAAGGCCATGAAAAGGGCTACAATTTGGCATCATTAGATTTTTGGTTTATAGTTACTACTGCGAACAAATTTTTCAAAAAACTGTTTTTACTAACATTCTCTAACATGAATTTTTTTGAGTTTTTCACCTATAACTCCCATACCTGACTTTGAGCCAAAAATTCCAATATACCATCTTAAAGGCCATGAAAAGGGCTACAATTTGGCATCATTAGATTTTTGATTTACAGTTACTACATCGAACATATTTTTCAAAAAACTGTTTTTACTAACATTCTCACTAACATGAATTTTTTGAGTTTTTCACCTATAACTCCCATACCTGACTTTGAGCCAAAAATTCCAATATACCATCTTAAAGGCCATGAAAAGGGCTACAATTTGGCATCATTAGATTTTTGGTTTACAGTTACTACTTCGAACAAATTTTTCAAAAAACTGTTTTTACTAATATTCTCTAACATGAATTTTTTTAGTTTTTCACCTATAACTCCCATACCTGACTTTGAGCCAAAAATTCCAATATACCATCTTAAAGGCCATGAAAAGGGCTACAATTTGGCATCATTAGATTTTTGATTTACAGTTACTACTTCGAACAAATTTTTCAAAAAACTGTTTTTACTAACATTCTCACTAACATGAATTTTTTTGAGTTTTTCACCTATAACTCCCATACCTGACTTTGAGCCAAAAATTTCAATATACCATCTTAAAGGCCATGAAAAGGGCTACAATTTGGCATCATTAGATTTTTGGTTTATAGTTACTACTTCGAACAAATTTTTCAAAAAACTGTTTTTACTAACATTCTCTAACATGAATTTTTTTGAGTTTTTCACCTATAACTCCCATACCTGACTTTGAGCCAAAAATTCCAATAAACCATCTTAAAGGCCATGAAAAGGGCTACAATTTGGCATCATTAGATTTTTGATTTACAGTTACTACTTCGAACAAATTTTTCAAAAAACTGTTTTTACTAACATTCTCACTAACATGAATTTTTTGAGTTTTTCACCTATAACTCCCATACCTGACTTTGAGCCAAAAATTCCAATATACCATCTTAAAGGCCATGAAAAGGGCTACAATTTGGCATCATTAGATTTTTGATTTACAGTTACTACTTCGAACAAATTTTTCAAAAAACTGTTTTTACTAACATTCTCTAACATGAATTTTTTTGAGTTTTTTACCTATAACTCCCATACCTGACTTTGAGCCAAAAATTCCAATATACCATCTTAAAGGCCATGAAAAGGGCTACAATTTGGCATCATTAGATTTTTAGTTTACAGTTACTACTTCGAACAAATTTTTCAAAAAACTGTTTTTACTAACATGAATTTTTTGAGTTTTTCACCTATAACTCCCATACCTGACTTTGAGCCAAAAATTCCAATATACCATCTTAAAGGCCATGAAAAGGGCTACAATTTGGCATCATTAGATTTTTGGTTTACAGTTACTACTTCGAACAAATTTTTAAAAAAACTGTTTTTACTAACATTCTCTAACATGAATTTTTTTGAGTTTTTTACCTGTAACTCCCATACCTGACTTTGAGCCAAAAATTCCAATATACCATCTTAAAGGCCATGAAAAGGGCTACAATTTGGCATCATTAGATTTTTGATTTACAGTTACTACTTCGAACAAATTTTTCAAAAAACTGTTTTTACTAACATTCTCACTAACATGAATTTTTTGAGTTTTTCACCTATAACTCCCATACCTGACTTTGAGCCAAAAATTCCAATATACCATCTTAAAGGCCATGAAAAGGGCTACAATTTGGCATCATTAGATTTTTGGTTTACAGTTACTACTTCGAACAAATTTTTCAAAAAACTGTTTTTACTAATATTCTCTAACATGAATTTTTTTAGTTTTTCACCTATAACTCCCATACCTGACTTTGAGCCAAAAATTCCAATATACCATCTTAAAGGCCATGAAAAGGGCTACAATTTGGCATCATTAGATTTTTGATTTACAGTTACTACTTCGAACAAATTTTTCAAAAAACTGTTTTTACTAACATTCTCACTAACATGAATTTTTTTAGTTTTTCACCTATAACTCCCATACCTGACTTTGAGCCAAAAATTCCAATATACCATCTTAAAGGCCATGAAAAGGGCTACAATTTGGCATCAGTAGATTTTTGGTTTACAGTTACTACTTCAAACAAATTTTTCAAAAAACTGTTTTTACTGACATTCTCTAACATGAATTTTTTTGAGTTTTTCACCTATAACTCCCATACCTGACTTTGAGCCAAAAATTCCAATACACCATCTTAAAGGCCATGAAAAGGGCTACAATTTGGCATCATTAGATTTTTGGTTTACAGTTACTACTTCGAACAAATTTTTCAAAAAACTGTTTTTACTAACATTCTCTAACATGAATTTTTTTGAGTTTTTCACCTATAACTCCTATACCTGACTTTGAGCCAAAAATTTCAATATACCATCTTAAAGGCCATGAAAAGGGCTACAATTTGGCATCATTAGATTTTTGGTTTATAGTTACTACTGCGAACAAATTTTTCAAAAAACTGTTTTTACTAACATTCTCTAACATGAATTTTTTTGAGTTTTTCACCTATAACTCCCATACCTGACTTTGAGCCAAAAATTCCAATATACCATCTTAAAGGCCATGAAAAGGGCTACAATTTGGCATCATTAGATTTTTGATTTACAGTTACTACATCGAACAAATTTTTCAAAAAACTGTTTTTACTAACATTCTCACTAACATGAATTTTTTGAGTTTTTCACCTATAACTCCCATACCTGACTTTGAGCCAAAAATTCCAATATACCATCTTAAAGGCCATGAAAAGGGCTACAATTTGGCATCATTAGATTTTTGGTTTACAGTTACTACTTCGAACAAATTTTTCAAAAAACTGTTTTTACTAATATTCTCTAACATGAATTTTTTTAGTTTTTCACCTATAACTCCCATACCTGACTTTGAGCCAAAAATTCCAATATACCATCTTAAAGGCCATGAAAAGGGCTACAATTTGGCATCATTAGATTTTTGATTTACAGTTACTACTTCGAACAAATTTTTCAAAAAACTGTTTTTACTAACATTCTCACTAACATGAATTTTTTTGAGTTTTTCACCTATAACTCCCATACCTGACTTTGAGCCAAAAATTTCAATATACCATCTTAAAGGCCATGAAAAGGGCTACAATTTGGCATCATTAGATTTTTGGTTTATAGTTACTACTTCGAACAAATTTTTCAAAAAACTGTTTTTACTAACATTCTCTAACATGAATTTTTTTGAGTTTTTCACCTATAACTCCCATACCTGACTTTGAGCCAAAAATTCCAATAAACCATCTTAAAGGCCATGAAAAGGGCTACAATTTGGCATCATTAGATTTTTGATTTACAGTTACTACTTCGAACAAATTTTTCAAAAAACTGTTTTTACTAACATTCTCACTAACATGAATTTTTTGAGTTTTTCACCTATAACTCCCATACCTGACTTTGAGCCAAAAATTCCAATATACCATCTTAAAGGCCATGAAAAGGGCTACAATTTGGCATCATTAGATTTTTGATTTACAGTTACTACTTCGAACAAATTTTTCAAAAAACTGTTTTTACTAACATTCTCTAACATGAATTTTTTTGAGTTTTTTACCTATAACTCCCATACCTGACTTTGAGCCAAAAATTCCAATATACCATCTTAAAGGCCATGAAAAGGGCTACAATTTGGCATCATTAGATTTTTAGTTTACAGTTACTACTTCGAACAAATTTTTCAAAAAACTGTTTTTACTAACATTCTCACTAACATGAATTTTTTGAGTTTTTCACCTATAACTCCCATACCTGACTTTGAGCCAAAAATTCCAATATACCATCTTAAAGGCCATGAAAAGGGCTACAATTTGGCATCATTAGATTTTTGGTTTACAGTTACTACTTCGAACAAATTTTTAAAAAAACTGTTTTTACTAACATTCTCTAACATGAATTTTTTTGAGTTTTTTACCTGTAACTCCCATACCTGACTTTGAGCCAAAAATTCCAATAAACCATCTTAAAGGCCATGAAAAGGGCTACAATTTGGCATCATTAGATTTTTGATTTACAGTTACTACTTCGAACAAATTTTTCAAAAAACTGTTTTTACTAACATTCTCACTAACATGAATTTTTTGAGTTTTTCACCTATAACTCCCATACCTGACTTTGAGCCAAAAATTCCAATATACCATCTTAAAGGCCATGAAAAGGGCTACAATTTGGCATCATTAGATTTTTGGTTTACAGTTACTACTTCGAACAAATTTTTCAAAAAACTGTTTTTACTAATATTCTCTAACATGAATTTTTTTAGTTTTTCACCTATAACTCCCATACCTGACTTTGAGCCAAAAATTCCAATATACCATCTTAAAGGCCATGAAAAGGGCTACAATTTGGCATCATTAGATTTTTGATTTACAGTTACTACTTCGAACAAATTTTTCAAAAAACTGTTTTTACTAACATTCTCACTAACATGAATTTTTTTAGTTTTTCACCTATAACTCCCATACCTGACTTTGAGCTAAAAATTCCAATATACCATCTTAAAGGCCATGAAAAGGGCTACAATTTGGCATCAGTAGATTTTTGGTTTACAGTTACTACTTCAAACAAATTTTTCAAAAAACTGTTTTTACTGACATTCTCTAACATGAATTTTTTTGAGTTTTTCACCTATAACTCCCATACCTGACTTTGAGCCAAAAATTCCAATACACCATCTTAAAGGCCATGAAAAGGGCTACAATTTGGCATCATTAGATTTTTGGTTTACAGTTACTACTTCGAACAAATTTTTCAAAAAACTGTTTTTACTAACATTCTCTAACATGAATTTTTTTGAGTTTTTCACCTATAACTCCCATACCTGACTTTGAGCCAAAAATTTCAATATACCATCTTAAAGGCCATGAAAAGGGCTACAATTTGGCATCATTAGATTTTTGGTTTATAGTTACTACTTCGAACAAATTTTTCAAAAAACTGTTTTTACTAACATTCTCTAACATGAATTTTTCTGAGTTTTTCACCTATAACTCCCATACCTGACTTTGAGCCAAAAATTCCAATAAACCATCTTAAAGGCCATGAAAAGGGCTACAATTTGGCATCATTAGATTTTTGATTTACAGTTACTACTTCGAACAAATTTTTCAAAAAACTGTTTTTACTAACATTCTCACTAACATGAATTTTTTGAGTTTTTCACCTATAACTCCCATACCTGACTTTGAGCCAAAAATTCCAATATACCATCTTAAAGGCCATGAAAAGGGCTACAATTTGGCATCATTAGATTTTTGATTTACAGTTACTACTTCAAACAAATTTTTCAAAAAACTGTTTTTACTAACATTCTCTAACATGAATTTTTTTGAGTTTTTCACCTATAACTCCCATACCTGACTTTGAGCCAAAAATTCCAATATACCATCTTAAAGGCCATGAAAAGGGCTACAATTTGGCATCATTAGATTTTTAGTTTACAGTTACTACTTCGAACAAATTTTTCAAAAAACTGTTTTTACTAACATTCTCACTAACATGAATTTTTTGAGTTTTTCACCTATAACTCCCATACCTGACTTTGAGCCAAAAATTCCAATATACCATCTTAAAGGCCATGAAAAGGGCTACAATTTGGCATCATTAGATTTTTGGTTTACAGTTACTACTTCGAACAAATTTTTCAAAAAACTGTTTTTACTAACATTCTCTAACATGAATTTTTTTGAGTTTTTCACCTGTAACTCCCATACCTGACTTTGAGCCAAAAATTCCAATATACCATCTTAAAGGCCATGAAAAGGGCTACAATTTGGCATCATTAGATTTTTGATTCACAGTTACTACTTCGAACAAATTTTTCAAAAAACTGTTTTTACTAACATTCTCACTAACATGAATTTTTTGAGTTTTTCACCTATAACTCCCATACCTGACTTTGAGCCAAAAATTTCAATATACCATCTTAAAGGCCATGAAAAGGGCTACAATTTGGCATCATTAGATTTTTGGTTTACAGTTACTACTTCGAACAAATTTTTCAAAAAACTGTTTTTACTAATATTCTCTAACATGAATTTTTTTAGTTTTTCACCTATAACTCCCATACCTGACTTTGAGCCAAAAATTCCAATATACCATCTTAAAGGCCATGAAAAGGGCTACAATTTGGCATCATTAGATTTTTGATTTACAGTTACTACTTCGAACAAATTTTTCAAAAAACTGTTTTTACTAACATTCTCACTAACATGAATTTTTTTAGTTTTTCACCTATAACTCCCATACCTGACTTTGAGCCAAAAATTCCAATATACCATCTTAAAGGCCATGAAAAGGGCTACAATTTGGCATCATTAGATTTTTGATTTACAGTTACTACTTCGAACAAATTTTTCAAAAAACTGTTTTTACTAACATTCTCACTAACATGAATTTTTTGAGTTTTTCACCTATAACTCCCATACCTGACTTTGAGCCAAAAATTCCAATATACCATCTTAAAGGCCATGAAAAGGGCTACAATTTGGCATCATTAGATTTTTGATTTACAGTTACTACTTCGAACAAATTTTTCAAAAAACTGTTTTTACTAACATTCTCTAACATGAATTTTTTTGAGTTTTTCACCTATAACTCCCATACCTGACTTTGAGCCAAAAATTCCAATATACCATCTTAAAGGCCATGAAAAGGGCTACAATTTGGCATCATTAGATTTTTGATTTACAGTTACTACTTCGAACAAATTTTTCAAAAAACTGTTTTTACTAACATTCTCACTAACATGAATTTTTTGAGTTTTTCACCTATAACTCCCATACCTGACTTTGAGCCAAAAATTCCAATATACCATCTTAAAGGCCATGAAAAGGGCTACAATTTGGCATCATTAGATTTTTGGTTTACAGTTACTACTTCGAACAAATTTTTCAAAAAACTGTTTTTACTAACATTCTCACTAACATGAATTTTTTTAGTTTTTCACCTATAACTCCCATACCTGACTTTGAGCCAAAAATTCCAATATACCATCTTAAAGGCCATGAAAAGGGCTACAATTTGGCATCATTAGATTTTTGATTTACAGTTACTACTTCGAACAAATTTTTCAAAAAACTGTTTTTACTAACATTCTCTAACATGAATTTTTTTGAGTTTTTCACCTATAACTCCCATACCTGATTTTGAGCCAAAAATTTCAATATACCATCTTAAAGGCCATGAAAAGGGCTACAATTTGGCATCATTAGATTTTTGGTTTATAGTTACTACTTCGAACAAATTTTTCAAAAAACTGTTTTTACTAACATTCTCTAACATGAATTTTTTTGAGTTTTTCACCTATAACTCCCATACCTGACTTTGAGCCAAAAATTCCAATAAACCATCTTAAAGGCCATGAAAAGGGCTACAATTTGGCGTCATTAGATTTTTGATTTACAGTTACTACTTCGAACAAATTTTTCAAAAAACTGTTTTTACTAACATTCTCACTAACATGAATTTTTTGAGTTTTTCACCTATAACTCCCATACCTGACTTTGAGCCAAAAATTCCAATATACCATCTTAAAGGCCATGAAAAGGGCTACAATTTGGCATCATTAGATTTTTGATTTACAGTTACTACTTCAAACAAATTTTTCAAAAAACTGTTCACTAACATGAATTGAACATGAATGATGCCAAATTGTAGCCCTTTTCATGGCCTTTAAGATGGTATATTGGAATTTTTGGCTCAAAGTCAGGTATGGGAGTTATAGGTGAAAAACTAAAAAAATTCATGTTAGTGAGAATGTTAGTAAAAACAGTTTTTTGAAAAATTTGTTCGAAGTAGTAACTGTAAACCAAAAATCTAATGATGCCAAATTGTAGCCCTTTTCATGGCCTTTAAGATGGTATATTGGAATTTTTGGCTCAAAGTCAGGTATGGGAGTTATAGGTGAAAAACTCAAAAAATTCATGTTAGTGAGAATGTTAGTAAAAACAGTTTTTTGAAAAATTTGTTCGAAGTAGTAACTGTAAATCAAAAATCTAATGATGCCAAATTGTAGCCCTTTTCATGGCCTTTAAGATGGTTTATTGGAATTTTTGGCTCAAAGTCAGGTATGGGAGTTATAGGTGAAAAACTCAAACAAATTCATGTTAGAGAATGTTAGTAAAAACAGTTTTTTGAAAAATTTGTTCGAAGTAGTAACTGTAAACTAAAAATCTAATGATGCCAAATTGTAGCCCTTTTCATGGCCTTTAAGATGGTATATTGGAATTTTTGGCTCAAAGTCAGGTATGGGAGTTATAGGTGAAAAACTCAAAAAATTCATGTTAGTGAGAATGTTAGTAAAAACAGTTTTTTGAAAAATTTGTTCGAAGTAGTAACTGTAAATCAAAAATCTAATGATGCCAAATTGTAGCCCTTTTCATGGCCTTTAAGATGGTATATTGGAATTTTTGGCTCAAAGTCAGGTATGGGAGTTATAGGTGAAAAACTCAAAAAAATTCATGTTAGAGAATGTTAGTAAAAACAGTTTTTTTAAAAATTTTTTCGAAGTAGTAACTGTAAACCAAAAATCTAATGATGCCAAATTGTAGCCCTTTTCATGGCCTTTAAGATGGTATATTGGAATTTTTGGCTCAAAGTCAGGTATGGGAGTTATAGGTGAAAAACTCAAAAAAATTCATGTTAGAGAATGTTAGTAAAAACAGTTTTTTGAAAAATTTGTTCGAAGTAGTAACTGTAAACCAAAAATCTAATGATGCCAAATTGTAGCCCTTTTCATGGCCTTTAAGATGGTATATTGGAATTTTTGGCTCAAAGTCAGGTGTGGGAGTTATAGGTGAAAAACTCAAAAAAATTCATGTTAGAGAATGTTAGTAAAAACAGTTTTTTGAAAAATTTGTTCGAAGTAGTAACTGTAAACCAAAAATCTAATGATGCCAAATTGTAGCCCTTTTCATGGCCTTTAAGATGGTATATTGGAATTTTTGGCTCAAAGTCAGGTGTGGGAGTTATAGGTGAAAAACTCAAAAAAATTCATGTTAGAGAATGTTAGTAAAAACAGTTTTTTGAAAAATTTGTTCGAAGTAGTAACTGTAAACCAAAAATCTAATGATGCCAAATTGTAGCCCTTTTCATGGCCTTTAAGATGGTATATTGGAATTTTTGGCTCAAAGTCAGGTATGGGAGTTATAGGTGAAAAACTAAAAAAATTCATGTTAGAGAATATTAGTAAAAACAGTTTTTTGAAAAATTTGTTCGAAGTAGTAACTGTAAACCAAAAATCTAATGATGCCAAATTGTAGCCCTTTTCATGGCCTTTAAGATGGTATATTGGAATTTTTGGCTCAAAGTCAGGTATGGGAGTTATAGGTGAAAAACTAAAAAAATTCATGTTAGTGAGAATGTTAGTAAAAACAGTTTTTTGAAAAATTTGTTCGAAGTAGTAACTGTAAATCAAAAATCTAATGATGCCAAATTGTAGCCCTTTTCATGGCCTTTAAGATGGTGTATTGGAATTTTTGGCTTAAAGTCAGGTATGGGAGTTATAGGTGAAAAACTAAAAAAAATTATGTTAGTGAGAATGTTAGTAAAAACAGTTTTTTGAAAAATTTGTTCGAAGTAATAACTGTATATCAAAAATCTAATGATGCCAAATTGTAGCCCTTTTCATGGCCTTTAAGATGGTATATTGGAATTTTTGGCTCAAAGTCAGGTATGGGAGTTATAGGTGAAAAACTCAAAAAAATTCATGTTAGTGAACAGTTTTTTGAAAAATTTGTTCGAAGTAGTAACTGTAAATCAAAAATCTAATGATGCCAAATTGTAGCCCTTTTCATGGCCTTTAAGATGGTATATTGGAATTTTTGGCTCAAAGTCAGGTATGGGAGTTATAGGTGAAAAACTCAAAAAATTCATGTTAGTGAGAATGTTAGTAAAAACAGTTTTTTGAAAAATTTGTTCGAAGTAGTAACTGTAAATCAAAAATCTAATGATGCCAAATTGTAGCCCTTTTCATGGCCTTTAAGATGGTATATTGGAATTTTTGGCTCAAAGTCAGGTATGGGAGTTATAGGTGAAAAACTCAAAAAAATTCATCTTAGAGAATGTTAGTAAAAAGAGTTTTTTGAAAAATTTGTTCGAAGTAGTAACTGTAAACCAAAAATCTAATGATGCCAAATTGTAGCCCTTTTCATGGCCTTTAAGATGGTATATTGGAATTTTTGGCTCAAAGTCAGGTATGGGAGTTATAGGTGAAAAACTCAAAAAAATTCATGTTAGAGAATATTAGTAAAAACAGTTTTTTGAAAAATTTGTTCGAAGTAGTAACTGTAAATCAAAAATCTAATGATGCCAAATTGTAGCCCTTTTCATGGCCTTTAAGATGGTATATTGGAATTTTTGGCTCAAAGTCAGGTATGGGAGTTATAGGTGAAAAACTCAAAAAAATTCATCTTAGAGAATGTTAGTAAAAAGAGTTTTTTGAAAAATTTGTTCGAAGTAGTAACTGTAAACCAAAAATCTAATGATGCCAAATTGTAGCCCTTTTCATGGCCTTTAAGATGGTATATTGGAATTTTTGGCTCAAAGTCAGGTATGGGAGTTATAGGTGAAAAACTCAAAAAAATTCATGTTAGAGAATGTTAGTAAAAACAGTTTTTTGAAAAATTTGTTCGAAGTAGTAACTGTAAACCAAAAATCTAATGATGCCAAATTGTAGCCCTTTTCATGGCCTTTAAGATGGTGTATTGGAATTTTTGGCTCAAAGTCAGGTATGGGAGTTATAGGTGAAAAAATCAAAATAATTCATGTTAGAGAATGTTAGTAAAAACAGTTTTTTGAAAAATTTGTTCGAAGTAGTAACTGTAAACCAAAAATCTAATGATGCCAAATTGTAGCCCTTTTCATGGCCTTTAAGATGGTATATTGGAATTTTTGGCTCAAAGTCAGGTATGGGAGTTATAGGTGAAAAACTCAAAAAAATTCATGTTAGAGAATATTAGTAAAAACAGTTTTTTGAAAAATTTGTTCGAAGTAGTAACTGTAAACCAAAAATCTAATGATGCCAAATTGTAGCCCTTTTCATGGCCTTTAAGATGGTATATTGGAATTTTTGGCTCAAAGTCAGGTATGGGAGTTATAGGTGAAAAACTAAAAAAATTCATGTTAGTGAGAATGTTAGTAAAAACAGTTTTTTGAAAAATTTGTTCGAAGTAGTAACTGTAAACCAAAAATCTAATGATGCCAAATTGTAGCCCTTTTCATGGCCTTTAAGATGGTATATTGGAATTTTTGGCTCAAAGTCAGGTATGGGAGTTATAGGTGAAAAACTCAAAAAAATTCATGTTAGAGAATGTTAGTAAAAACAGTTTTTTGAAAAATTTGTTCGAAGTAGTAACTGTAAACCAAAAATCTAATGATGCCAAATTGTAGCCCTTTTCATGGCCTTTAAGATGGTATATTGGAATTTTTGGCTCAAAGTCAGGTATGGGAGTTATAGGTGAAAAACTCAAAAAATTCATGTTAGAGAATATTAGTAAAAACAGTTTTTTTAAAAATTTGTTCGAAGTAGTAACTGTAAACCAAAAATCGAATGATGCCAAATTATAGCCCTTTTCATGGCCTTTAAGATGGTATATTGGAATTTTTGGCTCAAAGTCAGGTATGGGAGTTATAGGTGAAAAACTCAAAAAAATTCATGTTAGAGAATGTTAGTAAAAACAGTTTTTTGAAAAATTTGTTCGAAGTAGTAACTGTAAACCAAAAATCTACTGATGCCAAATTGTAGCCCTTTTCATGGCCTTTAAGATGGTATATTGGAATTTTTGGTTTAAAGTCAGGTATGGGAGTTATAGGTGAAAAACTAAAAAAATTCATGTTAGTGAGAATGTTAGTAAAAACAGTTTTTTGAAAAATTTGTTCGAAGTAGTAACTGTATATCAAAAATCTAATGATGCCAAATTGTAGCCCTTTTCATGGCCTTTAAGATGGTATATTGGAATTTTTGGCTCAAAGTCAGGTATGGGAGTTATAGGTGAAAAACTCAAAAAAATTCATGTTAGTGAACAGTTTTTTGAAAAATTTGTTCGAAGTAGTAACTGTAAATCAAAAATCTAATGATGCCAAATTGTAGCCCTTTTCATGCCCTTTAAGATGGTATATTGAAATTTTTGGCTCAAAGTCAGGTATGGGAGTTATAGGTGAAAAACTCAAAAAATTCATGTTAGTGAGAATGTTAGTAAAAACAGTTTTTTGAAAAATTTGTTCGAAGTAGTAACTGTATATCAAAAATCTAATGATGCCAAATTGTAGCCCTTTTCATGGCCTTTAAGATGGTATATTGGAATTTTTGGCTCAAAGTCAGGTATGGGAGTTATAGGTGAAAAACTCAAAAAAATTCATGTTAGAGAATGTTAGTAAAAAGAGTTTTTTGAAAAATTTGTTCGAAGTAGTAACTGTAAACCAAAAATCTAATGATGCCAAATTGTAGCCCTTTTCATGGCCTTTAAGATGGTATATTGGAATTTTTGGCTCAAAGTCAGGTATGGGAGTTATAGGTGAAAAACTCAAAAAAATTCATGTTAGAGAATGTTAGTAAAAAGAGTTTTTTGAAAAATTTGTTCGAAGTAGTAACTGTAAACCAAAAATCTAATGATGCCAAATTGTAGCCCTTTTCATGGCCTTTAAGATGGTATATTGGAATTTTTGGCTCAAAGTCAGGTATGGGAGTTATAGGTGAAAAAATCAAAAAAATTCATGTTAGAGAATGTTAGTAAAAACAGTTTTTTGAAAAATTTGTTCGAAGTAGTAACTGTAAACCAAAAATCTAATGATGCCAAATTGTAGCCCTTTTCATGGCCTTTAAGATGGTATATTGGAATTTTTGGCTCAAAGTCAGGTATGGGAGTTATAGGTGAAAAACTCAAAAAAATTCATGTTAGAGAATATTAGTAAAAACAGTTTTTTGAAAAATTTGTTCGAAGTAGTAACTGTAAACCAAAAATCTAATGATGCCAAATTGTAGCCCTTTTGATGGTATATTGGAATTTTTGGCTCAAAGTCAGGTATGGGAGTTATAGGTGAAAAACTAAAAAAATTCATGTTAGTGAGAATGTTAGTAAAAACAGTTTTTTGAAAAATTTGTTCGAAGTAGTAACTGTAAACCAAAAATCTAATGATGCCAAATTGTAGCCCTTTTCATGGCCTTTAAGATGGTATATTGGAATTTTTGGCTCAAAGTCAGGTATGGGAGTTATAGGTGAAAAACTCAAAAAAATTCATGTTAGAGAATGTTAGTAAAAACAGTTTTTTGAAAAATTTGTTCGAAGTAGTAACTGTAAACCAAAAATCTAATGATGCCAAATTGTAGCCCTTTTCATGGCCTTTAAGATGGTATATTGGAATTTTTGGCTCTAAGTCAGGTATGGGAGTTATAGGTGAAAAACTCAAAAAATTCATGTTAGAGAATATTAGTAAAAACAGTTTTTTTAAAAATTTGTTCGAAGTAGTAACTGTAAACCAAAAATCTAATGATGCCAAATTGTAGCCCTTTTCATGGCCTTTAAGATGGTATATTGGAATTTTTGGCTCAAAGTCAGGTATGGGAGTTATAGGTGAAAAACTCAAAAAAATTCATGTTAGAGAATGTTAGTAAAAACAGTTTTTTGAAAAATTTGTTCGAAGTAGTAACTGTAAACCAAAAATCTACTGATGCCAAATTGTAGCCCTTTTCATGGCCTTTAAGATGGTATATTGGAATTTTTGGCTCAAAGTCAGGTATGGGAGTTATAGGTGAAAAACTAAAAAAATTCATGTTAGTGAGAATGTTAGTAAAAACAGTTTTTTGAAAAATTTGTTCGAAGTAGTAACTGTAAATCAAAAATCTAATGATGCCAAATTGTAGCCCTTTTCATGGCCTTTAAGATGGTATATTGGAATTTTTGGTTTAAAGTCAGGTATGGGAGTTATAGGTGAAAAACTAAAAAAATTCATGTTAGTGAGAATGTTAGTAAAAACAGTTTTTTGAAAAATTTGTTCGAAGTAGTAACTGTATATCAAAAATCTAATGATGCCAAATTGTAGCCCTTTTCATGGCCTTTAAGATGGTATATTGGAATTTTTGGCTCAAAGTCAGGTATGGGAGTTATAGGTGAAAAACTCAAAAAAATTCATGTTAGTGAACAGTTTTTTGAAAAATTTGTTCGAAGTAGTAACTGTAAATCAAAAATCTAATGATGCCAAATTGTAGCCCTTTTCATGGCCTTTAAGATGGTATATTGGAATTTTTGGCTCAAAGTCAGGTATGGGAGTTATAGGTGAAAAACTAAAAAAATTCATGTTAGAGAATATTAGTAAAAACAGTTTTTTGAAAAATTTGTTCGAAGTAGTAACTGTAAACCAAAAATCTAATGATGCCAAATTGTAGCCCTTTTCATGGCCTTTAAGATGGTATATTGGAATTTTTGGCTCAAAGTCAGGTATGGGAGTTATAGGTGAAAAACTCAAAAAAATTCATGTTAGAGAATGTTAGTAAAAAGAGTTTTTTGAAAAATTTGTTCGAAGTAGTAACTGTAAACCAAAAATCTAATGATGCCAAATTGTAGCCCTTTTCATGGCCTTTAAGATGGTATATTGGAATTTTTGGCTCAAAGTCAGGTATGGGAGTTATAGGTGAAAAACTCAAAAAAATTCATGTTAGAGAATGTTAGTAAAAAGAGTTTTTTGAAAAATTTGTTCGAAGTAGTAACTGTAAACCAAAAATCTAATGATGCCAAATTGTAGCCCTTTTCATGGCCTTTAAGATGGTATATTGGAATTTTTGGCTCAAAGTCAGGTATGGGAGTTATAGGTGAAAAACTCAAAAAAATTCATGTTAGAGAATATTAGTAAAAACAGTTTTTTGAAAAATTTGTTCGAAGTAGTAACTGTAAACCAAAAATCTAATGATGCCAAATTGTAGCCCTTTTCATGGCCTTTAAGATGGTATATTGGAATTTTTGGCTCAAAGTCAGGTATGGGAGTTATAGGTGAAAAACTAAAAAAATTCATGTTAGTGAGAATGTTAGTAAAAACAGTTTTTTGAAAAATTTGTTCGAAGTAGTAACTGTAAACCAAAAATCTAATGATGCCAAATTGTAGCCCTTTTCATGGCCTTTAAGATGGTATATTGGAATTTTTGGCTCAAAGTCAGGTATGGGAGTTATAGGTGAAAAACTCAAAAAAATTCATGTTAGAGAATGTTAGTAAAAACAGTTTTTTGAAAAATTTGTTCGAAGTAGTAACTGTAAACCAAAAATCTAATGATGCCAAATTGTAGCCCTTTTCATGGCCTTTAAGATGGTATATTGGAATTTTTGGCTCAAAGCCAGGTATGGGAGTTATAGGTGAAAAACTCAAAAAATTCATGTTAGAGAATATTAGTAAAAACAGTTTTTTAAAAATTTGTTCGAAGTAGTAACTGTAAACCAAAAATCTAATGATGCCAAATTGTAGCCCTTTTCATGGCCTTGAGATGGTATATTGGAATTTTTGGCTCAAAGTCAGGTATGGGAGTTATAGGTGAAAAACTCAAAAAAATTCATGTTAGAGAATGTTAGTAAAAACAGTTTTTTGAAAAATTTGTTCGAAGTAGTAACTGTAAACCAAAAATCTACTGATGCCAAATTGTAGCCCTTTTCATGGCCTTTAAGATGGTATATTGGAATTTTTGGCTCAAAGTCAGGTATGGGAGTTATAGGTGAAAAACTAAAAAAATTCATGTTAGTGAGAATGTTAGTAAAAACAGTTTTTTGAAAAATTTGTTCGAAGTAGTAACTGTAAATCAAAAATCTAATGATGCCAAATTGTAGCCCTTTTCATGGCCTTTAAGATGGTATATTGGAATTTTTGGTTTAAAGTCAGGTATGGGAGTTATAGGTGAAAAACTAAAAAAATTCATGTTAGTGAGAATGTTAGTAAAAACAGTTTTTTGAAAAATTTGTTCGAAGTAGTAACTGTATATCAAAAATCTAATGATGCCAAATTGTAGCCCTTTTCATGGCCTTTAAGATGGTATATTGGAATTTTTGGCTCAAAGTCAGGTATGGGAGTTATAGGTGAAAAACTCAAAAAAATTCATGTTAGTGAACAGTTTTTTGAAAAATTTGTTCGAAGTAGTAACTGTAAATCAAAAATCTAATGATGCCAAATTGTAGCCCTTTTCATGCCCTTTAAGATGGTATATTGAAATTTTTGGCTCAAAGTCAGGTATGGGAGTTATAGGTGAAAAACTCAAAAAATTCATGTTAGTGAGAATGTTAGTAAAAACAGTTTTTTGAAAAATTTGTTCGAAGTAGTAACTGTATATCAAAAATCTAATGATGCCAAATTGTAGCCCTTTTCATGGCCTTTAAGATGGTATATTGGAATTTTTGGCTCAAAGTCAGGTATGGGAGTTATAGGTGAAAAACTCAAAAAAATTCATGTTAGTGAACAGTTTTTTGAAAAATTTGTTCGAAGTAGTAACTGTAAATCAAAAATCTAATGATGCCAAATTGTAGCCCTTTTCATGGCCTTTAAGATGGTATATTGGAATTTTTGGTTTAAAGTCAGGCATGGGAGTTATAGGTGAAAAACTCAAAAAATTCATGTTAGTGAGAATGTTAGTAAAAACAGTTTTTTGAAAAATTTGTTTGAAGTAGTAACTGTAAATCAAAAATCTAATGATGCCAAATTGTAGCCCTTTTCATGGCCTTTAAGATGGTATATTGGAATTTTTGGCTCAAAGTCAGGTATGGGAGTTATAGGTGAAAAACTCAAAAAAAATCATGTTAGAGAATGTTAGTAAAAAGAGTTTTTTGAAAAATTTGTTCGAAGTAGTAACTGTAAACCAAAAATCTAATGATGCCAAATTATAGCCCTTTTCATGGCCTTTAAGATGGTATATTGGAATTTTTGGCTCAAAGTCAGGTATGGTAGTTATAGGTGAAAAACTCAAAAAAATTCATGTTAGTGAACAGTTTTTTGAAAAATTTGTTCGAAGTAGTAACTGTAAATCAAAAATCTAATGATGCCAAATTGTAGCCCTTTTCATGGCCTTTAAGATGGTATATTGGAATTTTTGGCTCAAAGTCAGGTATGGGAGTTATAGGTGAAAAACTCAAAAAATTCATGTTAGTGAGAATGTTAGTAAAAACAGTTTTTTGAAAAATTTGTTTGAAGTAGTAACTGTAAATCAAAAATCTAATGATGCCAAATTGTAGCCCTTTTCATGGCCTTTAAGATGGTATATTGGAATTTTTGGCTCAAAGTCAGGTATGGGAGTTATAGGTGAAAAACTCAAAAAAATTCATGTTAGAGAATGTTAGTAAAAAGAGTTTTTTGAAAAATTTGTTCGAAGTAGTAACTGTAAACCAAAAATCTAATGATGCCAAATTGTAGCCCTTTTCATGGCCTTTAAGATGGTATATTGGAATTTTTGGCTCAAAGTCAGGTATGGGAGTTATAGTTCAAAAAGTGTTTTTTGAAAAAATTTGATTCAAAATTTTGACCAAAAAATATACTGTCGGAGAAAAACTAATGTTGGCCGATTATGTAATTTTAGCTAATCTTTCAGATTGTTTAATATTTGTTTTTTGTATTTTGCCTGGTTTTAGTGTTATTGCTCAAAAACTAAGCAAAAAGTTTGTTGAAAAAGCAAAAAGTTTGATGTCCGTGAACTTAACAAACTCTTTAACAAACTTTTTTTTCCATTCCTCTTTGATCCCCATTCCGCTCAATGAGAGCTGAAAAAATCCTCTCTTGAGCACAAATAAATGAGTATATCTGTGAATGCTGCCAAGTTAATGAATGCGATTGGTTGCTTATTTAAGGAAGATTTCATAAATTGGTTGGTTATTTAAGGAATTATTTACGAATATGACCATCAACAAAGAAGCAAAAACAAAATTTCAACAAACTTTTTGCTTAGTTGTAAACAATTGAATATCCAACAAACTATTTGGTTAGTTTTTTTAAAATAAAAGTTAAACCAAATAAAATTCAATAAAAAAATGTTCTACAAAGTGAAAGGTGGTCTAAAATAACATAAGTGACTATCATTGTTTTTTCTCAAACAGTTGTTTTTTCATATAAAATTTTTTATAAAGTTTTTTTAAAAAACACTTTTTGACCTATAACTTTGATATCTGACTTTGAGCCAAAAATTGAATTATACCATCTTAAAGGGCATGAAAAGGGCTACAATTTGGCATCATTAGATTTTTGATTTACAGTTACTACTTCGAACAAATTTTTCAAAAAACTGTTCACTAACATGAATTTTTTTAGTTTTTCACCTATAACTCCCATACCTGACTTTGAGCCAAAAATAGTAATATACCATCTTAAAGGGCATGAAAAGGGCTACAATTAAGCATCATTAGATTTTTGATTTACAGTTACTACTTCGAACAAATTTTTCAAAAAACTGTTTTTACTAACATTCTCACTAACATGAATTTTTTTGAGTTTTTCACCTATAACTCCCATACCTGACTTTGAGCCAAAAATTCCAATATACCATCTTAAAGGCCATGAAAAGGGCTATAATTTGGCATCATTAGATTTTTGATTTACAGTTACTACTTCGAACAAATTTTTCAAAAAACTGTTCACTAACATGAATTTTTTTTAGTTTTTCACCTATAACTCCCATACCTGACTTTGAGCCAAAAATTGAATTATACCATCTTAAAGGGCATGAAAAGGGCTACAATTTGGCATCATTCGATTTTTGATTTACAGTTACTACTTCGAACAAATTTTTCAAAAAACTGTTTTCACTCAAATTAATTTTTTTTAGCTTTCGACCTATAACTCCCATACCTGACTTTGAGCCAAAAATTCCAATATACCATCTTAAAGGCCATGAAAAGGGCTACAATTTGGCATCAGTAGATTTTTGGTTTACAGTTACTACTTCGAACAAATTTTTCAAAAAACTGTTTTTACTAACATAGTAAAAACAGTTTTTTGAAAAATTTGTTCGAAGTAGTAACTGTAAATCAAAAATCTAATGATGCTAAATTGTAGCCCTTTTCATGCCCTTTAAGATGGTATATTACTATTTTTGGCTCAAAGTCAGGTATGGGAGTTATAGGTGAAAAACTCAAAAAATTCATGTTAGTGAGAATGTTAGTAAAAACAGTTTTTTGAAAAATTTGTTCGAAGTAGTAACTGTAAATCAAAAATCTAATGATGCTAAATTATAGCCCTTTTCATGGCCTTTAAGATGGTATATTGGAATTTTTGGCTCAAAGTCAGGTATGGGAGTTTAGGTCGAAAGCTAAAAAAAATTAATTTGAGTGAAAACAGTTTTTTGAAAAATTTGTTCGAAGTAGTAACTGTAAATCAAAAATCTAATGATGCCAAATTGTAGCCCTTTTCATGCCCTTTAAGATGGTATATTGCAATTTTTGGCTCAAAGTCAGGTATGGGAGTTATAGGTGAAAAACTCAAAAAATTCATGTTAGTGAGAATGTTAGTAAAAACAGTTTTTTGAAAAATTTGTTCGAAGTAGTAACTGTAAATCAAAAATCTAATGATGCCAAATTGTAGCCCTTTTCATGGCCTTTAAGATGGTATATTGCAATTTTTGGCTCAAAGTCAGGTATGGGAGTTATAGGTGAAAAACTCAAAAAATTCATGTTAGTGAGAATGTTAGTAAAAACAGTTTTTTGAAAAATTTGTTCGAAGTAGTAACTGTAAATCAAAAATCTAATGATGCCAAATTGTAGCCCTTTTCATGACCTTTAAGATGGTATATTGCAATTTTTGGCTCAAAGTCAGGTATGGGAGTTATAGGTGAAAAACTAAAAAAAATTCATGTTAGTGAACAGTTTTTTGAAAAATTTGTTGGAAGTAGTAACTGTAAATCAAAAATCTAATGATGCCAAATTGTAGCCCTTTTCATGGCCTTTAAGATGGTTAATTGGAATTTTTGGCTCAAAGTCAGGTATGGGAGTTATAGGTGAAAAACTCAAAAAATTCATGTTAGTGAGAATGTTAGTAAAAACAGTTTTTTGAAAAATTTGTTCGAAGTAGTAACTGTAAATCAAAAATCTAATGATGCTAAATTGTAGCCCTTTTCATGCCCTTTAAGATGGTATATTACTATTTTTGGCTCAAAGTCAGGTATGGGAGTTATAGGTGAAAAACTCAAAAAATTCATGTTAGTGAGAATGTTAGTAAAAACAGTTTTTTGAAAAATTTGTTCGAAGTAGTAACTGTAAATCAAAAATCTAATGATGCCAAATTATAGCCCTTTTCATGGCCTTTAAGATGGTATATTGGAATTTTTGGCTCAAAGTCAGGTATGGGAGTTATGGGTGAAAAACTCAAAAAATTCATGTTAGTGAGAATGTTAGTAAAAACAGTTTTTTGAAAAATTTGTTCGAAGTAGTAACTGTAAATCAAAAATCTAATGATGCCAAATTGTAGCCCTTTTCATGCCCTTTAAGATGGTATATTGGAATTTTTGGCTCAAAGTCAGGTATGGGAGTTTAGGTCGAAAGCTAAAAAAAATTAATTTGAGTGAAAACAGTTTTTTGAAAAATTTGTTCGAAGTAGTAACTGTAAATCAAAAATCTAATGATGCCAAATTGTAGCCCTTTTCATGCCCTTTAAGATGGTATATTGGAATTTTTGGCTCAAAGTCAGGTATGGGAGTTTAGGTCGAAAGCTAAAAAAAATTAATTTGAGTGAAAACAGTTTTTTGAAAAATTTGTTCGAAGTAGTAACTGTAAATCAAAAATCGAATGATGCCAAATTGTAGCCCTTTTCATGCCCTTTAAGATGGTATAATTCAATTTTTGGCTCAAAGTCAGGTATGGGAGTTATAGTTCAAAAAGTGTTTTTTGAAAAAATTTTATTCAAAATTTTGACCAAAAAATATACTGTCGGAGAAAAACTAATGATGGCCGATTATGTAATTTTAGCTAATCTTTCAGATTGTTTAATATTTGTTTTTTGTATTTTGCCTGGTTTTAGTGTTATTCCTCAAAAACTAAGCAAAAAGTTTGTTGAAAATGCAAAAAGTTTGTTGAAGTGCTAAAATTCTACCAAAATGTGCCTTTAGTAATCAACCAAGTAATTTTGTTGCCGTATTCCTTTGATTTATTGTGCATGCAATATTTGGCATCACTTTTATGTTTTATCTGCATAACATAACATATATGTTTCGTGGCAATTGTGTAAAAGTGTTGAATAATAATATATATATACATATATATATATAAATAATTGAAGGAAATACTTATTATATGAACATTTTTAAAAGATAGATATTTAGTTTAGAAAATATTACAAAAAATATGTTGATCACTTCAACACTAATATAAAAGTAGTTAAGTGCTGCCATTTTACATATATTTGAGTCTGGCAACTCACTTTCTCAAACTCAAGAGAGCGCAACTCTGTTTTTAAAAATAACTCACTCAATTTGCATTCTGGGAAAAAAGTTTGTTGAAAAGTTTGTTATCTTCTCGCGGGTAAAAGTTTGTTGAAGTGCTAAAATTCTACCAAAATGTGCTTTTAGTAATCAACCAAGTAATTTTGTTGCCGTATTCCTTTGATTTATTGTGCATGCAATATTTGGCATCACTTTTATGTTTTATCTGCATAACATAACATATATGTTTCGTGGTAATTGTGTAAAAGTGTTGAATAATAACAATATATATATATATATATATATATATATATATATATATATATATATATATATATATATATATATATATATATATATATATATATAAATAATTGAAAGAAATACTTATTATATGAACATTTTTAAAAGATAGATAATTAGTTTAGAAAATATTACAAAAAATATGTTGATCACTTCAACGCTAATATAAAAGTAGTTAAGTGCTGCCATTTTACATATATTTGAGTCTGGCAACTCACTTTCTCAAACTCAAGAGAGCGCAACTCTGTTTTTAAAAATAACTCACTCAATTTGCATTCTGGGAAAAAAGTTTGTTGAAAAGTTTGTTATCTTCTCGCGGGTTTTGTTTCAGAGTTCTTTGTTTCAGAGCGCTTTTGCTTCAGAGCTGGGCGGTTTTGATAATATCTGTCATAATTGTAATGATACCACAGTTCTTTAATATGCTGCCAGACAAATATAAAAATACCTCATTGAATATGTTATTGTGGCATGTCTACAGAACCAATCTTTATGTATAGAAATTTTTTACAAATTAAACTGGTGCGATGAAACCATGTTTTGAAAAACACCAGTACATGAGAATGGTTTTATTATAAGTATATATATATATATATATATATATATATATATATATATATATATATATATTTATATATATATATATATATATATATATATATATACATATATATATATATATATATATATATGTATATAGATATACATATATATGTATATATATATATATATATATATATATATATATATATATATATATTATATATATACATATATATATATATATATATATATATATATATATATATATAGATATACATATGTATATATATATATATATATATATATATATATATATATATGTATATATATATATATATATATATATATATATATATATATATATACATATATATATATATATATATATATATATATATATATATATATACATATATATGTATATATATATATATATATATATATATATATATATATATATGTATATATTTAGTTCATAGTCCACCTCTTCTAAACAGTCGCATTATTGAATGATTTTAAATATATTAAAGGCAATATTGGATTATATTTGTCTCTGAAACTCCACGAAATTATTCTTATCGTTTTTGCCATCTTCTATACATATGGTTACAACGTCTTTAATCACCCTTGGTGTATCATTATTACTGAGCTGCTGAGCTAATGAGCCACTGAGCTATTAAATGAACTAGCTCAGTAAACTGAGCTGAGCTAAAATGAGCGCTCAGCTCACTGAACTAAAAAGCACAACTCTACACCACACTCCACTACCTTACGGTTCCCGCAATCATAAACTTTACTTCATAAATTTTACTTCACTTTTCGTTTCACTGGAATTTTAAATCTACTGAGCCTTATTCTTCACTCGGTAGCGGTTTCTTGTTGATTCAAATTTTCTTGCAACGGTAATAAATTCTTTGTCTTCCAATTCGACAGTTAGCACAAACACAACTTATATATTCCCCATTAAATTCCTGGATCTTTGATCCTTCTTCTTTGGCTTCTTTCCTGAGAATCCAGCCAAAATTGGATTCAGAAGCACCCTGTATATTTCGCTTCACACTCAACACTTCTACATTTAAGTACGCCCCTCAGATAGACATTCTGACAGCTGCTATCCACATATAACTTGACATAATTTTTAGCACACATAAAATACAGGCATAGACCAATTACAGGAACACTGAGACACAAACAAAATCACATACACATTAAGGACACACAGAAGACATTAGTATGTATGGGGATTCTACACGCAACAATTTTTCTTCAACCGGAATGCGTTTTCTCAAATGTGTATCCCTTCTTTTTGTTGCCTTCTCATCTTCTAGAAGTAATGCTGCAGCTTCAAAGTTACAGGCACTAGAAATTCCTCCTAAGGTTATTGCAAATTTTTCATCACATATTTCAGTCATATTTGCATTAAGTTTGTTTCAAAATGTATGTGTACAGCGAACGAAAGACATACGTCAAATAAACAAAAAATACTAACATACACAAAGCTGTGTATACGTATACAATTTTATGCCAGATGAAATAATCCAGTGTGTTTTGCAAGGAACAAAAATTAAGCGGAATAAAAATTCATCCAGTGTAAACTACCTCGCTGCTATGAAATTTGACGTTTGCTGATAGATATATATTTGATATTATATCAGGTATAGACGCTATGTTATACATGCCTGGATGATGTGATTTATTTGTTCCAGAAACAAAATGTGGCAGCATTGAAAATCTCCCGAAGACGCAAATAAATTGAACAAATATTTCAAGAAATAATTGCGTTTAAAGAAGAGTTTTTAATTCAATATAAGTTATTAAATCTATTATAGTATTAGGGACATTAAAATGGCAAGTACATCCAGGTAAAAATAATAAGTTTTGTTATGTGCATATATGCTGACATTCGTTTCTTTTAGAGATACAAATAAAGTGTGCTGCTATGCTCATCCAGATGCCCCTCTTATAGAGGATTACAGAGCTGGCGACATGATATGCTCAGAATGTGGGTTGGTAGTAGGGGACCGTGTAATCGACGTAGGTTCAGAATGGCGTACCTTTAGCAACGAGAAAAGTGGAGTAGATCCGAGTCGTGTTGGTGGCCCCGAAAATCCGTTGTTGAGTGGTGGGGATTTATCGACTATTATTGGACCTGGTACTGGTTCTGCTTCTTTCGATTCTTTTGGCTCTCCCAAGTACCAAAACAGACGCACAATGAGTAGTTCAGATAGATCATTGATATCGGCATTTAAGGAAATATCAATGATGGCCGATCGTATTAATTTGCCAAAAACTATAGTTGATAGAGCTAACAATTTATTTAAACAGGTAATAGTTATTACATAAATAAAGTAAAATATTAAAATGTTTATATATATTTGACATAGTATTATAAATTTCCGCGCACAGTAATATCTATTTGAAATATTTTTGGAGCAATTTTACTTTACCGATTCACCTCCGACTTAAAAAAAGATGTTCTTGTAGTATACTAAAATGAATTCTAAGACGAAAATGAATTTTCTGAGCTACGTACCCATATAGTTTTACAAATGGCACATATTCCCGTAGTAAACTGTTAACTTATCAATTGCTGGCAGCCATCCCTACATACGGGCGGCAAGCGTTTTTTAGTTGTCAAATGTTCTCATACATTTTGTATGGAGCATACCGAAATAACGCGGCGGCAACGCTTTGCTATTGAAAAATCCGATTTTGACATAGCGTTTCCCAATGATGTTAGTTGCAAAAGAAAACAATTGTAACCACAGAAAAAAAGTAAAAATTTACAAAAGTGAACTAAAAAGAAAAAATTTGTGCACTTCGTATTAGAAAATGGAGGTAAGAAAATATTCCCAATATGGTTATATACATACATATGTATGCACGTTTGTAATTTGTACAAAATTTCAATAAAATCACAAATGTCGTCCGTCCAGCTTTTAAAATAATCAGGGTTGTTTAATTTGTTTGTTTGATAACCCTGTTTTTATTGTTTTTTGACATAACGTTGCCGCTTTTGTTTAGGTATGGCATTTCAGCGTTAAAGCTCAGCGGAAAAAACGTTCCGCCCGTATTTAGGGATGGCTGTTGGCTAAAGTAGTAGAACACGAGACTATGAAGCGGAGGGTCCTGTGTTCTACCCCGTGCTGAGTCATGAAATATTGTGATGAATTCTTCTGATCAGCATTAGTGCATGGTTAGTTAGTTGTTGCCAGCCTGTTTTAAATGCTGAAGGCATAGCACTGGTCACTGAACATAATTGACAGCGACTGACACTATCAAGTACTAAAAAGCACCGTCCTTCGTCGGTTCTGTAACAAAAAATTAGCCGGCGAAGTAAAAAGGTTGAAATAACTACAAAAAATTCTCTATCTTCTCATCTTTCTTCATCTGTCCCCTCCTTTCTAGTTCCGGCGCAATTCACTGCATATATAGGGGCCATCCCCTGAGTGCTGGTCCAAGATAAAAAAAAAAATCGTAACAAACCATAACAGAAAACAAGAGTTATAAGATGTAATGTAATCAATTTTTGTTTGCGTAATGAAAATATATAACGAAGATAAGAAGACATAGTACGTAACGAAATATGGGAACCACCGAATTTTAATTCTGTATCTAAATAATTAACTGGAAAAAAAGTTATTGCACGGATAATATTAACTTTTTGACCTTTATTTTGGTAATTTATTGTATTATTTATTAATCTTGAAATCGTTTTTATATAAAATTGTTTGAATTTTCTTCTATTATTCAATATTTCGTCAACAATTTGCAACATCAACAGGAATAAATAATAAGAAATTGAATTTTAATATATAAAAATAGTTTTGAAACATGACAAAAAGTATATTTTGATTTCTCCTCAAAAATAATAAAAACATCTACGTGAAAAAACTATAGTATTAATACAGGCGCATATAAATATTTTTATTTAATTTATTTAAAAAAATTTCATAACAAATAGCTAAATTATACATTGATTGTAAACTTAAAACTATAAAGTATTATTTTAATAAGAGGTAATTGCTACATGCTTATAAATTGGTTAGAAAAACTAATAAGTTAATTAAAAGTTGTTTTAAATGTAAATAAAACAGTGTTCGCTCTCGACACTTATGGTTATCAATAGAGTAAAATCTATTTAAAATAAATTTAAAACTAAATCTTAAAAATAAACTTAAAACTAATACTAAATTTTACCCTCTGTGATCATAGAAATAATTTTGTCCAGGAATATTTTCAAATTGTTGTCGCAAAATACCTATTGCTGAAAGATAATTTGTATTTGACCAACTTAAATCAGTTTCACTAGATCATATATCGTTCATAATATTGCCTTCAAAGATATTTATTTCTTTAAAAAATTTTTTTTCATTAAACTCAACGCGTAATCAGATATATGTATTATTGAAGATTTATCATATATAAAATTATCTGAAAATCTTTTTAAACGCGTTTTATAATTTTTCCCAATACATTTTCGTAAAATATGTCTTTAAAAAATTTCCATTTATTTCATATATCGAGTCATAACCGCCAAAAAAGCTTAAGCGACTAGAAGTAAATTTTACAGGCGAAGTATATTTTAATTATCCTTGCTTTAAATGGAAGTAGAACCTCAACATTGGACCCATAGGATTGTAGTTGATTGTAATATATATTGTTAATAGTTATAATGAATTTCCTATAATATAATGCATGTTTCTGAAGGTTAAAATATTCTCGATGAAGTGAAAACTCATTTAACAAAAAAATGTAAAAACTTGTAATTATTATCCTTAGCAAGATGTTCTTTAACTGTTTCATTGATATTCTTGAATGTTTGACACCACTTTTGCTTTATATGAACAAGAAAATTTTAGCTCAACAGACACTTTGCAGTTACAAAAAATGTAAACAAATTAAAAATTTAAAGGAAAAATGCAGTTAAGCTTTTGCTGTATTTCCGTAACGGCAATTAATATAACTGTGATATATTGGCAGATAGTCCAAATTATTGTAAATAATCGATTATCATCAAAAAACGATTTTCGAAGAACATGTCGCTTAAGATATTTTTGGCGGATATGTTGAAATGCATAAATAAGTATAGGCCGAATACAAACATTACATAAAAGCAACTTAGTTTTTACGGGTAAAGATTTATTATTAAAAAATTTTGAAAACGTTCCTTTTACTTTATTTGCTTTTTCTAAATTGTATTTAACTTGATTGTTAAATTTAATTAGATGAAATTTATTTGTTGGTGGTTAAGCAATGTCTATATGCATTTCATTGGTGCTTTACCAAATCATCAGTAGACTAACCACAGTTTTGAAAAGCTAAAAACCTCTTATCTTATGCATATACTTCCGAAAACCATCTGAGAATTCACGATTTGTAAATTACAAACTATTTTCAAAAATCACAACAGAATAAGCATAGTAGGCCTTGAAACTCATACAAAACTAAACCAACAAACAAATTATATTCGATATGAATCTATTTAATTTTTCTACACCTGTATACAATCAGAAAACCATTAGATAACAAGAAAGGTATTTATAAGGCAAAATGAAAAATAAAATCTAAATCAAACTGTTATGAAATTTTTTATTTGACACATTGTTGTCATGATACTATTATATATATATATATATATATATATATATATATATATATATATATATATATATATATATATATCCTCTTCAGACCGTGGGTACACATATGTGTACCTTAACTTGTTACAAGTTTTCAACACTAGCGGCATCGTGTGATCACTAGCAACAGTTTTATTACTAGCTTTAGGGTACTGGGTTTCAAAAAAATAGCAGTAGATGGTGCTGCTTAGATGTTGTAGCCAATGGTTTTGCATTTGAATTTAACAGTTTGAAAAAATATCTAGTAGGCCTTGGCAAATTTGTAAAAAAATTAATAAAAATTTAGTTCTTCAGTTAGGGTAATACTTTTTGAAGTTTTCTATAGTAAACTCTTTGAGTAAACGTGTAATAAGGTAAGTTTTTTATTTTTTTTGGTTTTTCACAATGAAATACTAATTTCTTTTCTTGGTACACATATGTGTACCTCCGGATTAAAAGTTTGTTTTACGAAAACATTGAATATTTGTTAGCTTGGATATGGATGAACAGCAGATTGCGGATATTCTCAATGATAGCGAATTTGATTTTTCGGGAGACGATGATGATGATGAGTACTTGCCTCCAGAAGTTATCCGAGAGCTTCAATCATCTGAAGAATGGGTGAGAGATGAAGAAGATTTGCAAAATGGGGCAGATGCTGAAGATGAAGTTGGAAGTTCGCACCAAACCAAAGAAATGGCAAAATCTGGACCAGATATAAAAGATGATATACTTACTTCTGAGGGTCGCTCTGATATAAACATCCTTTACTCTTTTTTGGAATATTTAGGGCTAGACTTTTGGAAGTTAGTGGCAGAACAAAGTAACATATATTCGGCTCAAAAGCGGGAGCTAAAATCAATTAACACCAATGCAATTGAAATGATACGTTTTGCTGGTGTGCAGCTGATGATGGGCACCCTCAAATATCCTCAAGCGAAACTTTATTGGAGTCGAGATCTTTGTGTACCAATTGTTCGAGAAGCAATCAATCGCGACAGGTTTCTTGAGATTAGAAATTTTCTCCACTTTTCAGACAGCAACCTATCCAATGGCAATAATAAACTTTGGAAAATAAAACCACTTTTAGACCCAATTTTGAGGAAATGTCAAAGTTTGCCACGTTCCAAGCACATGTCAATTGACGAACAAATGATACCTTTTTCAGGACGTTGTGAGTATCGTCAATATATGCCATCCAAGCCTAATCCACTTGGACTAAAAAACTTTGTCTTGGCTGCTCGGGACGGGCTGGTACTAGACTTCGAAATCTATGTTGGGAAGGACACATTACCTCAAGACGTTATGAAAAATCTTGGATTAGGAGCAGGAATTGTGGACAAGCTTTGTCGTACAATCACCGACAGCTGTGTTTTATACACAGACAGATTTTTTACCAGTCTAAAGCTGGCTGATCATTTAAATGAAAAAAGAAGCGGGATTTTTCTGACTGGGACTGTAATGGCAAATAGAATTGGACCAGTGGCACAAAAACTAAAGCCCGACAAGCAGTTAAAAAGAGGAGAATGGGACGAGAAAGTTAGAAGTGATGATAAAGTCTGCATCATTAAATGGATGGACACGAAATCAGTTACGATGTTATCCACTTGTTCAGGGAGCGCTTCCGCAGATACTTGCCAACGTTGGTGCAAAAAAGAAAAAAAAAAAATTGATGTAACTCGGCCAGCTGCTATAAGTAATTATAATTCCTGCATGGGTGGCATAGATTTATGCGATAGATTAATAGCTTACTATCGAAGTTCAATGCGGACGAAAAAATGGACCGTGAGAACTTTCTGCCATTTCTTGGACCTAGTTGTCGTTAATTGCTGGGTCATGTACATGCGTTGTTGTGTACAAGAAACTGTCCAACGAAAGGATAAGCTAGGCTTGCTGCAATATAGGCTGAACCTGGCCAAAGTAATGATGAAGTATGCTGGAGGCAACGTTGAACCCAATTTCTTGCCTCGTGGCACTATATCTCGTCCCAACACTAGCGCATTTGCAGGATCCAGCTTGGATGCCATAGATGAAAGTCGAGATTGTCTAAGCGAACCTCCCTCAAAGAAGCACCGTGCGGTTGTGCCACACCCACAGTCAGAAATAAGGCTTGACAATGTTGGTCACCTACCGCGATTTGTAGAGAGCAAGTCTGCGTCGAAATGTCGCCACCCAACTTGCTCTTCACGCTGCCGTACTATATGTATAAAATGTAATGTATATTTATGTATTTTAAAAAATAACTGCTTTGAGCACTACCATACCGTTAAGTCCATTGTTCCTCACTAACTAATCATTTAAACCTGAAGTGCACATATGTGCACCTCCTTTTTCTACCACTTTAAATAAAAAAATTATTAAAATAATAAAAACAAGTATTTTAATTACACCTCATATGATAAAAAAAAATTATTAAAATACCTTTTACTCAATAAGTTCACGTTCAGGTCTTAAGAGGATATATATATATATATATATGTATATATATATATATATATATAAATGAAATTTATTTGTTGGTGGTTAAGCAATGAAATGCATATAGACATTGCTTAACCACCAACAAATAAATTTCATTTATATATAATAGTATTGTGACAACAATGTGTCAAATAAAAAATTTCATAAATTTAATTAATTTATTGAAATTTATACCGAGTTATTTAAAACTGTCTTTCAAAGAGATTTCATATCTGTTTGAGGCAATTCATACTTGATTAATTATGCTGGCATAACATGACAGCTTGTAGGCATTTTCAGTGAGAGTCGTTTTTGGTTGGCATAATTTTTCAACCAGCTTCAACCCCGCATTAGCAGAACAAAACTAATTCATACACACTTATGAAAACACAGTTTCTGTGTTTTGTTTTTTTACAGAGCGTTTCTTAGTCTTTAGTTGTCCATCTTCGTGTAAAAATATACTAACACACACAAAGCTGCGTATACGTATACAATTTTATGCCAGATGAATTAATCCAGTGTGTTTTGGAAAGAACAAAAGTTAAGCGGACAAAAAATTAATCCAGTGTGAATTGCCTCTAAAAACAATTTTAATTTTTTACTTTCTGGGATGACAGTATATTAGCATATTCCTGATGCATTTCGTAAGCATAATGCATGTCTTTTCGATACATTTATTTTAATTCCCCAAAATAAATAAAAATCGTTCAAATGTTCGAGATGTGAAGATACAAGATTAGGAGCTGTAAATGGTGATTAATCATGGGCGTATAACAAAGAGTGGTCTGCATAAAGAATTCCTGTTAGATTATTAAATGGTGTGGGAAGTCTGATATAAATATATCATATAAATGCGGCGCCAAAATTGAACCTTGTGGAATTCCACAGTTAACATTGCCTTGTAGCGAAAGTGTATTTTCAATTTCAACACAAAATTTTCTATTTTCAAAAAAACTACCAAAAATTTTTTATAATATATGGATTAAACACTATGGTAATAATTTTATATAAAATACCATTATGATATGCTTTGTAAAACGCTTTTTCAATATCAAGAGAAACTGCCAATGTGCATTCACGTTTTCTAAAGGTTTTTATTGTGCTGATTTTTTGCACAATAAATAAATTATCCCTTATTCTCTGCGGTCACATGATTGTCTCATTTTACATAAACTTGATTGTCTCGAATTGGCGCAAGCCCATTAAGTGGCAATAACTGTCGCACTCCAGTTACAAGATTTTTCTATCGCACGGCAAATCTGAGAAACAGCTGTTGTGCTAGATGCCAAATTTTGTTTTGTTTATATTAGCGTAAATTGTAAAACATTTAATATATTTTTTACGTAAAGTTGATTTGTTCTCTAAAGAAAAAAAAATGCATCAGCTTTAATTATCATGTGTGTTCTTGAAGATATAAAAAACTGAAGAAAAGAAAAGAAAAGAAGAAAAGTTAAAAGAAGTACATAGGTCAGAGAGCGGCTTACAAAAAGAAGCACTGATGACTCATATGAAAAACATTGATGAGTTTCGTGAAATAGAAAACCAAAACTTTATTCGGATGAATGACGAAACGTTTAACCAAAAATTTGATTATAAAAAAACTAACTATTGGCGCGAATTGTCTTCTTTGATTGACGTACGAGAAAACAATAAATATTGGTTGATTTTTGATATTTTTATTGACGTATGGTTACCTATAAAACGTTCACACGATTGCCACACCAGAGTTGCATTTGATTGCGGCAAATCACCACAATTTTGTTTTCGATTGTCGCATGGGACAATAAATTGTGAAATCACACGACTGTCATAAAAATATACCAATAATTGAAGCATTGCGGCAATCGTGTGATCCTACCTTAAGATGTTGAATTACATCATTGTGAAATTTTAAAAGTGCATGAGTAGTAGAATTTCTCTTTTCAAAACCAAATCGATATTGAGGAATATAAGATTCTGTCAAACCTAAACCCATTTTTACACGTATAATTTTTTAAAAAAGTTTCACTAAATTAGACAAAAGTGATATTGGTATTAAATTATTAATATCATTATTGTTCTTTTGTTTTGGTATAGGAATAATTTTAGATATTTTCCAATCCTTGGGGAAATAACAACTATTAATGCAATTGTTGAAAATTACTGTCAAATATTCGAAAGCTTTTTTAGGAAATTTTTTAATCAAGTAATTTGAGACATTATCTAAACCACTAGATTTTTTATTTTTGATTAAACTAGAAATTTCTAGAATAGATTTTAGCGACGTGAAATTTTAATTATTTTGATTATTTAATGATGTTAAATTATTATCAAAAATAACAATACAATTGTAACAGAGTATTGTTTATTGTATTCTCAACATCTGATGTATCTCTATTAAGGGGATCACTTTGGTAAATTGAGGAGAAATGTGATTTTAAAATATCCAATTTTTGATTTTTATCGTTTATTATAACATTATTTACAGAAATATTTTTAATAAATGATTTATTTTTATTTCCTGAAATTTTAAAAATTGCTGTTAAAGACGTTGGTCCGGGAATTATGTTTTTGAGTTTATCATTAAAAATTTTGACTAGTTCTAATTCTATTCGTTCCTTGATAATAATTTTAATTAGATCTATTTTTAATTAGAAATAGTTTCGAAACTAATAATACTCTATATATTCTAGTTAAATCTTTCTGCCAAGTATATTTCATATTTAAAAGTTTTTTTTTTACAGTTTCGGATACAACAAATTTTTTTTTGAGATCTTCCGCAAGTTTCTGAGTGAATTTGTGATAACAATTTTATAGTGGTAAAAAATACATCAATGTAATTATCAATTTCATTATTCGATAAATTTCTATTGATTGGTGGAAAATGATTTAAAAGCGAAGAACTAACGTCGAATTTAAATGAATTCCAATCCATATTTTTAAATAAAACAAAATTATCAGGCACTTTTAATAAAAATAACACGTAATACAAACACAACATAAGCCAGACTTTGACAATATACGAATATTGGATAAGGTAAACAACACTAAGAAAAGGTACATAACAGAGAGTTTAAGAATACAACAAAAAATAAATAAAACTATAAAAATCAAAGAGGACACCGATAATTTAAGCGCCAGTTACAAGTTTGCAGTCACTTAACATATGTGATTTGTATATTAATTTTTATATAAAGTACATATATACACATGTAAGTCACAAAATTAAAACAATTGTTAATGTGTGGAGAAAAATAGTTGATACATTTCTTTTTTTATTAAATAAACGAAGTTCCCTTGAGAAAGTGAACATAAAATTCACGACACGTCGGGACAAACATGAAAGATACATTACATTTTTATTTACATAAACACGGTAGGCCAGTAGCTAATGAAATACTTCAAAATCAATAAGAAAAGAAATTAGGCCATTATAATTTATAACAAAAATAAAATCATTAAATTTGATCTCTAATTTATGGGGAACATGGTCTGAAAAAGTAGCAAGTGTATAAGTTCTATAATTAGATTCAACTTCATCAATAATATTATTACTCAACAGAAAATGATCTAAGTGAGAGGAACCTCCTGGATATGTAGGATTGAATCACAAATTCCAGTTATCGAAAACGATTCATTTTGAAGCTTATGTAACACTTCGCCATTAAAATTATTTACTGAATCATTCCAGGAAATATGTTTAGAGTTTAAATCACCTCCCAAAATTAATCCATCGAAACTTTGAGAATGATTTAATATCGTAGAAAGACCTGAACAAATGATTTGACGACCGCAATTACTTGGAAAATATGGATAAATCTGTTTGCAAACTTTAAATATTGAATATCCACTTTGTAAAATGCTAGAGGTTTGCTAATAGCTAAACCAACAGCGCTATCGTCTTTTAAAACAAAAAAATTTCTAAAAAGGTCATATCATTATGTGGTAAGTGCAATTCTTGTAAATTTGAAATTGATCTAATAATTTACTAAGTTCAGTTTTCCTGCTTATATTAACAAGAGACTCAACATTAAATGTCAATAAATTCATATATTTATGCCCCATATACACTTTGAACATCCTTCATTAAACTCAAACACTTTTTTTTGCTTGATCCTTTGACATACTCTTAAAATCTACTAAAAATTTTTTATTCTATCCTCCAAAGAAATAGACTCCGGAATACATAATAATTTGGCAATTTTCAAAAATTCTTCAATAATTGCTGACTTTTTTTGAATACTTCTCTGCGAGGATTCCTCAACCTCTTTTAATATATTGGCGAATGTTTTGAAACTGTTCAAATTATTGTTTATGAATAATTATTTTCCTACTTTCATACCAGCTTCTTTTTACGATTTTTCTTTCACTAATAGATTTTTCTCTTAATAAAATGAATTTTTTATATGCTGGATAACCCCTCTAATTTGATGTATGTCCTTTTTCATTACAATTTACACAAAAAGGAAGTGTTGCATTGTCAATAAGTAAAGCATAACTACCAGGTGCGTGTTGTCGATCACATTTCAAGCATCCAAATGGGCGATTACAGTTTTTTGGTCGACACTACTTGACTTAGTATATATTTTATTCCTAAAATTTTTTTTTACATTTCTATTCGCTTTAAGGGTTAGGTTAGCAGGTTGCTGGTAAAGGGATGAGAGTGGAATCCCACTTAGTTGATCAATGTCGGCCTCCTGAAGTGTGGTTCCTCTTCTAGCTAGTTCATCCGCCTTAATGTTGGCTATGGTGGTCCCGTGCTCTCGGACCCAGTTTAAGGTGACGCGTGAATGTTCCGCAAGCTTTGCGGCATTCTTGGACAAGTTGGGATGTGCTATACACCCCATAATCGCAGCCTGACTGTCGGTAATAAATTGGATGTCCCGATTCGACATCCGATAAAACCTTAGCCACAACGCTTCCCCTTTGTTGGCAGATATTTCCGCCTGTAATATCCTACATTCATCCGGGAGTCTGAAGAACATCTCGATTCCAAAGTCTGTAATAAAGACACCCCCACCAACCCTCCCTCCCCGTTTAGATTCGTTCGTAAAAATCTGTACGGATCCGTGCAATGGGGAGAACCCTTCTGCCAGAGAAAACGTAAATTTCCTACTGAAGTAGGGTACCGGAGTGCAGTAGTCGATAAGATGCGGTAGATTATCTATCGTGTCTAAAATGCTAGCATGACCCCATAGTCTATGGGTCCATGCGCCTATTGTGTTCAGTCTGACTGCGGTGCGTAGAGCCAGCTTCCTAGCAGTTAGGTCCGCCGGAAGCCAGCGCAGCATGGCAAAAAGCGCCATTGTTGGCGTCGTTCAAAGAGCACCTGTTATCATAAGTGCCATTCTGCGGAGAACCCTCCCCATGTAGGATCGGTTCCTCGCCACGTCCAGTGCTTTCCACCAGACTACAATACCATAGAATACTATACATAGGTCTAATCACAGTCTCTAGTATCCAATTAACACCCTTTGGGCTTATGCCCCAGGTAGGGCCAATGGCTTTCCTACAGACATAACTTGCCATCGAGGCTTTCCTTACTCTTTCCTGGACATTAGAAGTCCATGATAGCTTACTTTCAATTACAACACCCAAGTATTTGACTTTATCCGAGAGATCCAGGGTAATGCCATCGAGTTTTGGGTGTTGTACCTTCTCAAGAAGAGTATCAGTTCCGTTTTTGTAGGGTTGACGCTGAGTCCGCTTCTCGAACACCATTCTTTAACCTCCTTCAATGCTGTCTCCAGCCTCTGTGACATAGTTTCCAAATGGAAACCCGATATTGCCACTGCAACATCATCTGCATATGCAACAGTTTTAACATTCATGGTCTCCAGACTTTTAAGCAGCAGATTTAACGTTACATTCCACAATAAAGTCAGCTGTTTTCTCGTGTTTTCCGAAAAATTAAAACCACGCCGAAAACCGTAAAATCACGTGATTTGCAGAACAGCATAAAATCGTCTGCGTGATTTCAAATCGTTTCATGAATTGAAATCACGCGGTTTTCAGAACAGACCTGATTGATCCTGATTTTCCATTTTTCGAAATATTTTTTGGCAGTTCGATAGGCCTCTATTCATTTTTTTTTTTTTAAGAGTAGGACCAGCACTCAGGGGATGACCCCTACATATGCAATGCATTGCGCCGGAACTGAAAACGAGGGGATAGTATTAAGGGGACAGATGAGTAGTTAGGAACTGTATGTGCGAGAACAATTAAAATTGTCAAATTTGGCAATTAAATTTTAAAATTTTGACATTTTAATTGCCAAATTTGTGTTAATGGGTTTTTTTTGTAATTTGATACTTTAATGTGTGTGTGTGTGTGTATTTTCCCACGGTTAAATAGGGATGTTCACATTGTTGTTGTTTAATTTTTTTTATTTTTTATAATGTTGGGGTAGGAATTTTTGTCTGTCCATATGAGACCTTGGGAGTTTTTGTCTGTCCGTATGAGACCGTGGGAATTTCTGTCCGTCCATATGTGAGAGTAGTTTGGTGGAGGGGTGCTGTAGTAACCAAAATGAGTTTGTATAAGTGAGCGTGAGACCGTGGGAATTTTTGTCTGTCCATATAAGAGCTTGGGAGTTTGTGTCTGTCCATATGTGACCTTGGGAATACATGTCCGTCGGTATGTGAGCGTGGGAATTTCTGTCTGTCCATATGTGAGCGTAGGAATTCAGTCTCTACATGGGTGCTATGGCCTAATAGAAAATAAGAAATTTTTAGTATCTGACACAACATTTTTTAGGAAGTACAATATCTCAAAAGTGTTGTATAAATGGATGGCCCTAATGTTTGTGGTTCGTTTCTTCTTGCTGGAGTGAGATTTCTTCTTTTATTTTTTAGCTTGTTTTTAATTTTGGTGTGTGTTTACTTAAGATATTTTTAATTTTGGTGTGTGTTTACTTAAGATATTTTGTCCAGCAATTCAGTTATTTCTTTTTTGTGTGCAATGCTTGAGTGTGGGGGAATAATTTGATTATTCTGATCTTGAAGACGTTGTGAAAAAAAAATTACTATTGCATAAATAATGAATCTGATATTTTGTTTATTTTATACATGACGATCATCGATGGGTTTTATTTGGGGATCTGGATGGTGGTGCGATTTCTGTATTTTGTAGAATATGAATATTTATGCTATGTTTAAGTGTGTGTGTTTTTGTGTTCTGAGTGGCGATTGGAATGTCTGCCTGTCAGACAGGCTGTGTGTGTAACGATTGGTAAGTCTGTATGACAGTCCGCTTTTTTGCTTCCCTGGATTTAGCGCAAGTGGGTCAGTATGAAATGAAATAAATTTGTAGATATTTATGTACGCATATACATACAAACAAATAATAAGCGTTTATTCGTTGTGCCCAAATATTCCCTTGACCATTTGAATGAATGAACCATTGTGTTTGTTTGTGTGTTCTCTAAAATAAATATGTATGTAGGTTTTTATTTGAAATAAAAGACATTTATTTTAATTTTTATAAGCATTTATTTAAAAGTTTGTTAACATATATATATATATATATATATATATATATATATATTTATATTTATATATATATATATATATATATATATATTTATATATATATATATATATATATATATATATATATATATATATATATATGTATATATATGTATACATATATATATATATATATATATATATATATATATATATATATATATATATATGTATATATATGTATACATATATATATATATATATATATATATATATATATATTTTATGTTTTTATTCATGGAATGAATGGGATGAAATCATCGAAAGACCCTGGCAGTGATGGTGTTTGCCAGGAGTGCGAGACTTTAACACGCTAAAACACCCCTTTACACTGACCCAAAACCTTTCCCTGTGGTACTGCCGTAAGGCTTTACATCACAGGGTGGGAATAGATCCTAGACCTAATCTAACCTAAAGAGATTCTTCTGCGAATCTCTTCTAACCTACGAAGTTCTAATAGAACGAATTTTGCAAAATTGCATACACACGTCCAGTTGTACAAAGATTCCAACATGGTTGGAACTATGTTGTCCGGCCTAATTCTACGCCCTAAATCTGCTTCTAAGCACTCTCTTCTACTATTGAATCGTGGACAGATGAAGAACACATGTTCGGCATCTTCCACGACATTACCATCACAGCTCGGACAAAACGGAATACTGTCATGTCCGAAACGGTACAAGTACGACCTGAAGCAACCATGTCCAGTCAAAAACTGTGTAATATAGTAGTTCAAGTTACCGTGCTTTCTTGATAACCATGTACTGATGTCAGGTATCAGTGAGTAAGTCCATCTTCCCTTATTAGTCGCTGTCCATCGTGCCTGCCACTTACGTAGGCACAAATCTGTCACACCATTTGTACTGTCCGATATCGCCTCTAATTCGATGGGCATCATACCGGCAATGACAAAAGCTGCCTCGTCGGACACAGTTCGGAATGCGCTACATACTCGCAGGGCGGCCAGCCT